>JAVSCE010013329.1:0-421094 GCA_032199065.1 Smutsia gigantea
ATTCCCTTTCTTTTGTAAGGAGCCTCTCAAACAAACGTTGTTCAAATTCAGTGTTTCCCACAAATAATTCTTGTTGACATGTCAGTTACAGAGACAGAAACAATTAGGACTGTAATGACTGTATAAAAAATAAGGGTATTTTTTTTTTCCTGGAGAAAGGTAGGATTTAAAGGGTAGGACTCACTTGAGTCCATTAGAGGTAACAACGATAATTCTCATGCAATATTTTTATACTTTATGTTTTGGTCCCCCAGCCTGATCACTGGCCACCTCCAAACACAGACCTGACAATTTGCAGCCCCCCTGCCCCCAGCAGATGGAAAACTAGAGAGGACCTTCTTAATGGAACACAGCCAAACTCTCAGGACAAAAATTTGAGGTGGAAGGACAACCTCACCCAGTTTTAGTGGTGACCCAGAGCAGTTTGTTGAGAACCATAATTCACCAGTCTGTAAGGTTAGCTACAACAGGCTTTTAAAACCTTGCCTAGTTTTAACCTGTGATTCAACCTGTGATCCTCCTTATGACAAAGAACAACATTAGACAGCACAATACAAAAACAGAAGCACAAAAGGGCAATATGGATGAAAAGGAATTGCCAGTTTCTACCAAGAATGCTAAACAAATTAAAACTAGTAACAAAACCTGAGTACCAAACTGAGAAAGAGAAAGAATTTAATGCTGAGAGAGTGGTGTTCAGACCAGGTATCATTAGTACACAGGCAGGGGTTCCACAGACTATGATCAGTAAGGCAAGTGGCCTCTGTGATTATCATACCTAGTCGAAGACTGGAATCCACAGCAACGGGCAGTGCAGACTGTGTCTCCCTGAAGCCTCCAGGAAAACTGTGGAAATAAATAAAGACCATCCAAATGAGAATAAACAGATTATTCAGAGCTTGCTATATCAAGGCAGTCAGCTACCATGACCTTGGTAGAACCTCAAATACAGGCAGAAAAGTGGGAAAGCTTTATACAGAGAGAGAAAGAGGTAGAGGCTTCAAGTATGCTCTGATTGTAGGCTGCTCAGATACGGAAGCTGGGAGTGGTCTCGTCCAAGTGGAGCATTTTACGTGACTGGTTTTAGGAGCATATTCAGCTCTGTCTGGTTGGAGGGAGGGGAAAGGTGGCTCTCACTAAACAAGTCCTATCTGTTCTGGACAACTGCTGCAGAGATTGTGGTCTGGCTTCCTGGGCACTTGCCACAGAAGTTGTGGGTCATATGTTGTCATATACGGACTGACCATTGCCCATTTGTACATTCACTCCTTTGATGTGTTTCCAGATAAACTTTTGACAAATCTAGTCATGTATCAGAATTATTTAACTGGAATAGCTTAACTGGAATAGATTAGTATCTTCATACTACTAAACATCAAACTAGTCAAGGTTCTTTAGAGAAACAGAATGAGTAAGATACATAGGGAAATACACACACACACACACACATTTACATACAAATATATATGTATATATGATTTATTTCAAGGAATTGGCATATGCTCAAAGAGTTGCTTACAAAATCCATAGAGTATGTAGGCAGCCTGAAACTCTTGGAGAGGCGTACATATTGCAGCTTTGATGGAGAATCTCTCTTGTCCTCAGGAACACCTCAGTTTTGCTTTTAAGCCCTTTCAACTAGTTGGATGAGGCTCATCCATTTTAGCAAGTAAAATCTCCTTTGCTTTAAGTCAACTTATTGAAGATGTTTACCAAATCTACAAAATCCTTTACAGCAACACTTGGATTAGTATTTGACTGAATACCTGGGTACTACAGTTTATCAAATTTGACATATAAAATGGCCCGTCACAATCTACAGCCAGAAATACTTTCCATTTGGTCAATTATTTCCTTAAAATAATAGTTTTATCATTTTGAATGAAGTTTTGGGGTTTTCATAGATTTCACTATTCCTATGTAAATTCATTGAAAATGTGATAAGGTTCTTTATAAAGTATATATTATGACTGGCTATTACACTCATATTGGACAGTAATTTTAATGTAACTATGTTGAACCTGCCACCTTACTGAAGAAGCAACTTTTCATAAAAATATTTGTCTGGATGTGGAAATGCATGTGCATCATTTGCTATATTCTAATATTTTTTATTAGAGACATTAAAATTTTAAATTGTGAAAGGTGCATTTAAATAGCACTGGTCTTTAAAAAAAAGAGAGAGAGAAAAAACCATATTTGAGGAATTTTTATTAAAATTCTGGGAGTCTTTTCTCTTTTTGGTTGCTTTTCTGTAAGTTTTCATATGTGTAATAGGATGTAGAATTATGGCACTGTTGGTGTTTTAGAAGTTTATCAAAATTTAGATGACTGGAGACATTTTCCAAGTTAAATAGTACAAAAAAGCAGGTGGTAAGACAGAAGACAGAAGGATAGACACTGTCTCCTAAATATTAACTTCAGCACTATATAAAAACCCCTGGCATATATGCAGAGGGTTGGAATTTTCCATAAGGCAGTGAGATTGCATTGCATTCCACATGGACTTTAATTCCATTGGTTACATTTTAATTCCTGATAACATAAACACTTTTTTCATTTGTTTTTCTCTCCTCAGATTTCTCCATATTTTAATAGAATGTGGATAAATGACCCATATTCAAATTTCCCCAAAGTTTGAAAATAATTCTAAAAAGTTGATTTTATTTTTGGAGAAGAGGAGACACAGTAAAGACCAAAATCCTACAGATGGATAAAGAAACTTAAAATTTCATCTTATTTCCATTGTAACACAACTCACTGAGAGAACGTGTTGTGATTTGTACAGTACACTTGGGATGTATATTTACTAAATGTTCTCTGAAAGTACAACTGAAATTCACTTACTCCCTTTCAATATCATTTATTCCTTTCCACAGAGAGACAGGCCTTAAATATAATGCAATTCTAGAAATTGCATTTACCTACATCTTAGACAAAATCAGATACTCCTTCCAAAGGTAGTAACATATGGTAACAAAAATCCCCCAAATTTGAGCTTCATTTTGAATCATCACCATTTCTACATGGTCTTAATAATAAAACAAAAGTATGACCAGAAGAGAGAGCAATTGAATATAGCTTAAGAAAACAGACTGTGATGGAAAGCAACAGGTTAAGAATAAGGAATAACATGGAGCAAAAATGTCTGTTGTCTGAGGAGAGAAGGGAAAAGAGTACACATGGCTATGCATATTTTGAAGTGCCACAAGCAAGATGCCATAGTAAAGAAGGAAAATGTATACTAAATCTCTATGGTGTCAGGGATAATCCATTTTCATTCTTTTGCATGTAGCTGTCCAGTTTTCCCAACAGCGTTTATTGAAGGTACTGTCTTCCTCCCATGGTACATTCTTCCCACTATTAACACATATTAATTGACGACATATGTGTGTGTTTATATCTGTTCCATCGATCTGTGGATCTGCTCTTGTGCCAGCACCAAACTCTTTTGATCACTGTAGCTTTGTAGTACAGCTTGAAGTCAGGGAGCATGATATCCCCCTCTTTGTTCTTCTTTCTCAGGATTGCTTTGGCTATTGGGGGACTTTAGTGGTTCCATATTAATTTTAGGATCATTTGCTCTAGTTCATTGAAAAATGTCATTGGTATTTTGAGAGATACTGAGTCAAATCTATAAATTGCTTTGAGCAGATGGCCATTTGACAATATTAATTCTTCCTACACATGAGCATGTGATAGATTTCCATTTATTTGTGTCTTCAATAATTTATTTCATGAGTGTCATATAGTTTTCAGAGTACAGGTCTTTCACCTCGATTAGGTTTATTCCTTGGTATTTTATTCTTTTTGGTGCAATTGTAAGTGGAATTGCTGTCCTGATTTCTCTTTCTGCTAGTTGTTAATATATAGGAATGCAACTGATTTCTGTATATTAATTTTCTATCCTGAAACTTTGTTGAATCTAATAATATATTAAATACCTAACTATAAGATATGAAAGCAGAAAACTTTTAGGAAAAAAAATAAGCAAAAATCTCTTGAACATAAGCATAAGTATTTTTTTTCTGGACATGACTCCCTGGGCAAGGGAAACAAAAGCAAAAATAAATAAGTCGGACTATCAAAGCTTCTGTACAGCTTCTGTACAGCAAAGAAAACCATCAACAAAACAAAAAGTCAACCTACAAATGACATATTCAATAAGGGGTTAATATCCAAAATATATAAAGAACTCCTACAACTCAAGAGCAAAAAAGCAAATAACCCAATTAAAAAATAGTCAGAGGACCTGAACATTTTTCCAAAGACACACAGATGGCCAACAGGAACATGAAAAGATGTCCCACACAGCACTAATTATCAGGGAAATGCAAATCAAAACCACAATGAGATACCACCTCACACCAGTCTGAATGGCCACTATCCAAAACACAAGAAATAACAAGTGTTGGCAAGGACGTGGAGAAAAATGAACCCTCCTACACTATTGCTGGGAATATAAATTGGTGTAGCCAGTATAGAAAGCAGTATAGAGGTTCTTCAAAAAACTAAAAATAGAAATACCATATGACCCAGTAGTTTTGACTTCTGGGAATTTACCTGAAGAAAAAAATCTCTAATTCAAATGCACCCCTATATTTATTGACATTATTTACAATAACAAATATATGGAAGCAACAAGTGTCCATCAATAGATGAATGGATGAAGAAGACACAGTACACATCTAAAATGGAATATTATTCAACAATAAAATAAGAAAGAAATCTTGCCATTGCAACAACATGATCGACCTGAGGGTGTTATGCTAAGTGAAATAAGTCAGACAGAGAAGGACAAAGACCATATGATTTCACTTAAATGTGTAATCTAAAGACAAAACAAAAGAAAACAAATGAACCAAACAGCAGTAGACTCATAGACACTGAGAAGTGACTGGCGGTTACTGTGGTTCCCCAAGGTTGGGATTGGTGGGTGAGATAGGTGAAGGGGATAGAGGCTCGATCACATTATAAATTAGTCACAGGAATGAAAGTACAGCATGGAGAATATAGTTAGTGGTTCTGCAATGCTTTTCTATGTTGACAGACAATAACTACACTAGTTAAGGTGAGCATTTAATAATGCATATAAACTATGCTTCAATAAAAAATAAATAAAATGCAGGACAAAAAATGGCAAAAAAATAAATTCATAAATAATAAACTAAACCTGTTATTTGAGTGCAGTACTCCAAACAAATGGACTTTTCAGTTGTATTGGAGTGTTCATTTTACAAGGCCCAACCACCTATTGGGAAGAATTGAAAATGCTGTTTCTTCTATGAGAGCCAGTTGAACAGGAATTATAAACAAAATACCTGTGAGAACTGTTAATCAGTGATTGAATTTGGAAAGTACTGGCCCCTCTAAGAGATATTCTTGTAAATATATTTTCACAGTGGTTTCAGGAAGACCCCAGATCGCATTAGATCCTTTTTAAGTTTGAAGGCTTGAATCTGTTATTGGTAGCCATGGTAACCTACAGCCAAGGAACGTGAGCCAGTCTGAATGCCCACAGCCAGCCAGAAACCCACTGTCTACAGAAACACCAAGGTCAGTGCATTGATGAGAGCACATGGCAGGGATGCTTCTGGAGAGGGAGGCTTTCAGTGCTGGGTCCTGAGTAACACCTGAGAGATGATGCTGCGTATCTCAGAGCAAGGGGATTATATTACCCTAAATCTGTCACTCAGTCATCCATCCCTTGCTAACCTTTTATTTTGACTGGGAATCATTCTTGAAAACCTTACCAACCTACAAGATTCTGAAAGCATTCTGAATTACTGAAGAAATAAATACAAATTTTTAATGGGAGTTTAGTGGTAAAGATATTGTGGTCCTTTGATTGCCACAATCATATAAAACATAGGTGGTAAATATTAGTCAGAAAATATCATTCCCCAACATGATTTACTAAAGTTGTGATGAATAATTTTTCAATTTAACCTAATTTCTCTTATCCATAGTCAACCCACATTAAAAAGGCACACATAAAAATGATCCATCTTAACAACAAAGGAGTAGGGTATGTAAAATATGGACATATTATTTTCAGTAACTAACTCCCAAATGCTGACCCTCTTTTCTAAAATATTTTATTTTTCCCTTTTTCAAATATATATTTTCTTTTGTCTATAATACCTTTTGTCTATCCCTCTATATTATTTGTATCCCTCAAGTCTTTGCCTGTATTTCCAAAGATGTGTAACTGCAGAACAAATCACCCACACCTTTTCAGACATAAGTTTGTGTATCGATAGGGAGTCCCCCTCCTGCTGACTAAAAGAACAAAATTATTAGACTTTATTTTTTAAAAATATGTTGCCATGTCTCCCACAGATATAATCTGTTACAGAGTGTAGGTAGGTCTTGCTGCCAGAACATAATTAAATGGCAGACTCTAACAGCAGGACCTCTGACAATATCAGTTTAAAATGCTTTTAAATAAACAGATCTCAAATGAAAGATGCATGGTACTTTTCATAAAAGAACCATCAAAACACATGTTCTGTGTGTGTGTTTCTGCAGTATTATTCTGGCTCCATCAAAGGGGAGCAAAAGGCGGCATGAATGCTAAGTGGCCTGCCTGTCAAGGGGATTCATGCAGTCACCTGGGCCAGCATGGTTCTTTGTTCTGCTGAGAAGACATAAAACAAAAGGAAGCAAAAGCCCATGTCAAAATAAAATCAGAGAGGAAGATTCCTACAATTACAATTCATGGATTTCACACTAGGCAAAGCAGGTGTACTACTAAAAATTTTAGGAAAATAAAGGCGGTGCATTTCTAACACTTTTTCAGAGCAAACACATAGGTTTAATCTTTAAGATTTTTTAAATTAGTACACTAAAAGTTCCTCCTATATTTTGCCTTGGTTCTCTAAATATAAATAATTAACTTTACAGAAGAATACATCCATTGCTTAGACCACACATGTGGGTTTGAATAACTAAAATAATCTTCTAAGAGATTTCCATGTGAAATATAAATTCCAAATGCCTATTTGCCAGTTTTATGTCTGCTTGTTATTCTTGGGATTTGTGGCAATGCATTCTGATTCTTTTATAGATTACACATTAGTACTCCATGTTAAATTTCCTTTACCATATGTTAATAATAGAAAAATGATTTATATCAATAGCAAAATGCCATGTTTACTTACAAATTAATCAGTGAATGATTGCTTTATAATTAGTTTGTCTATATTAAATAAGCCAGTGATACATACATAAAATATAATACCATAATTTAGCGACTTTTTCAATAGTTAGCAATAACTAACTGAATTATATTACAGCAGTAACAGATTTTATTTCTTTGAGTGTTTCATTTAGTATTTCAGTAATTCAAGTTCACCCTAAGCAAAGTGTAAATGTACCTAGAATTGGGGCTTTGCTCCTTTTTTAATCTCTTAGTGACCAGAACATGGCCAATGTAATTCTGATCATTAAAAGTTTTGGATTAATATGGTCTATTTACACCAGGAAAGAAACCAGGTATAAAAGATAATGTCATCAATCAAAATCAGAAAAATAGGAAAACATAAGCTACACCCCTTTTCTGACAGTGAACTTAATGTAAGGAATTGGTTAAACAACTATTGAAGGACTGACAGAGATTACAGTGCATGAGCAGAAGGAACAGGAATCTCATCTCTCTGAGAAGACATACGTTGATGTTGATACGTCTGAAAGAGAGCACTGAGGCTGGTTTGGGGATGGAAAAATCAGATTTGGTAACTGGAACCTAACTGCTACTACTGAGACTGGTGAGATATGTTAATGAGATGGGAAGGGGCAAGGCTCTTCTCCCTCCACCTCTTTTTGGGCCTCCCTCCAGTGCCCCTAGTGGTGGAGCTTAAAAAGGATCCGGCTGAAGGAGAAATGGGACTTGCAGAATCATAGTACAGCATCACAAAGCAGAATATAGAAGGATGAGTTAAAGCTAACATGTAAGAGCTTAGCAAACAACATGCTGATAGAAATTTGTTTTTATGAGAAATTCCAACGATTCATATTTAGTGTTCATTTTCCTCATAAACGTGTTGTGATGTGGATGACAAATTATATGGGCACTCTACAGATAAAATTGTTAATCCTTATTGAATCAAATGAAGTCTCTGTGGTAAACAGGTCCCAAAGATGGCCACCTTTAATTTCTTCCCTTCTGTTTATATTTGCTGGACTTAAAGAATTAGAGTCTATATCCCCTCACCTTGAATCTTATCTTAATAACTTGCTTAATGAAAAGAATGGGATAATAGTGGCATTCTGGAAGTTCTTAGGTTAGGTCATAGAGAGCCTTGCTGTATCTGCCTGGGTCTCTTGAAATGCTTGTGCCTGGGACACCTCCTGTCAGATACCAACCACAGTGCTGTGCGATGCCCAAGCCACATAAAGAGGCCCTGTTGGGGTGCTACAGTGGGTGCCTCAGTTGTGCAGCCCAACTCATGTCTCACCTAGAGTACAACAAGTACCACGGAGAAACCCATTCATGCATCCAGCAATGTTAGGCATTCGGCTGGAGACAATTCAGTTACCACCACATATGAGACCCAAATTCTGCTCAGCTGGGCCACATTAACACATATAAATATCAAAGATAATAAATTGTAGTTTTGAGCCCCTAAGTTTTAGGGTGTTTAGTTATGCAGCATATATAACTAGAAAAGTCTACCTATTTAGTTTTCCAAAGACTTTTATTAGTAAATTGTGGCCCACCAAACAAACATCTCTATCTTTATCTAGCTAATGTTGGTTTTATCAATAAAAGTATATTCCTCACCACAGTTTCCTGTATTTTCCATTTAGCTTTCCAAGTAGATTATAAACATTTAAAAGGAAAGTCTATTATCTTCTTTTGGTTCTGTATATCCCACTTGATGGCTGATTATTAGCTAATGTAAGATCATATTAGTTACTACTTTATAACCACTAAACTCAAAATCTCACAATCATGGGTCAGCAGGTTGACTGTACTGTAGCTAATAAAAGTTGGGGCTTGCTAACAGCTCTGCATCAGGACATGGTTTATCTGGACTTATATTAAAGCTGTTAGTTGAGTTTAGATCTGCTCTATATGCTTTTCCTCTGACGCCAAAGCTGAACAGCAACAGCTGCTTGTTGGGGGATCATGGCAGCACAAGGGCCAATCCAAATACTGCAAATACATTTGGGGCTCCTTCTTAAATCACACCTGCAGACATTCATCTAAAGATGGTCCATAACATCAGTGGGGTGAGAAGGTGTACTTTGCCCAAGTCGAAGCACAGAAAGTAAATATTTGCTGGACAGTAATTTGAATAATTACAAATAACAGATGTGTCATCATTGATTCAATTGAAAACCTGTAACATTTATATATGACCATAGTAGTAGATTTGTTATATTTTAAATTCATTATTCGGACTTGGAAATTATTTCCAAGACCCAGTGATAAACCTGAAATTCTTTCAGGAATACACATAGGAAATAGAATATTTCAGAGAAAAATGTTCTTAGTGTGGCCATAATAATTAAAACCATTGAAGAGTCATTAATTTCCCCTCAGTTAAAAATAATGCAATATAATAAACTGCTGATCTGTATAATATAGACAGAAAGTAGCTGGCATCCTAAATTTGTATTTTTATTATTATTTATTATTAGGACTACTTATTTAAATGAGTAATGGTCAAAATTTAAAGATAAAACCTTTAAGGCACTGGAAGTATACCATATAAAACTAATTATACTGGAGAAAAAAGTGTATTCTAGTAATGTACCATCTTTCTTCTGGTTGTAAGGACAATAGTAAATCCATTGACATATCAATGCCTTCAATATATACCATTAAAAATTGTACTGAATTCAGATATTATGGGCATCCATATTTGTCCCAAACTAACACATAGAAACAAAGAAAGCATCAACTATACATGGCATAAATATTATTAAATGGAATAAATCATCAACTCCAAGTAACTTTATTTCCTGCTTTAAATCACTGATTTGTGTTACAATGATGCATTATTTTAATTCAAACGTGAGTTGTGGAGACATTTCTAAGATATATAAGAATCTGTGACAAATAATCTATACTTATCAAGGTAAGGATGTTCTCTAAAGTATGAAAATAAATAACTATGGGAAACACATTAATTTTATTTCTGTTCAGTTATATTTATATATCTAAATATTTATAGTCTACATCAAAATATAATTGAATTTTTCAAAGTATTATTGAAAACTAGAAGGTTTTTTTTTTGCCAAATGACTAGGTAGTTCTGGTCTCCATGTTTTTGTGTTTTCACTTATATTATTATCTACAATAGAAAAAACTAATCTGTAGTGGAAAAATCAAAAAGTGAGGTTTTCTGAGTGTGAAGCATTAACTAGAAAGGTACATGTAGGAACTTTCTGGTGCAGAGGAAATTATTATATTGGGTAAAGGTATGGATTATAGGGCTGTGTATATATATCAACCTCACTGAATTGTACACTTAAGATAGTGTACATTTTGGGATGTTTCCACTGTGGATCTATTGCAAGTAAAGCCATTATGAATGTTTTTGAACATCTACACATATCTATTGAGTATATACCAAGAAGTGAAATTGCTGGATGTACTAGTTGGCTCATGCTGAATATCACTGACTGGGTAACTTGAACAATGGAAATTTTTCTTCTCACAGTTCTGGGAGATGGAAAATCAAGGTGCTGGCAAAGTGGGTTTCCTGCGAGTCCTCTCTCCTCGACTTGCAGACATACACATTCTTGCTGTGCCTTCACATGGCATTTCCTATGTGTGTGCACTCCTGATACCTCTCCCTCTTACACAGACACCAGTCCTATTGATTAGAACTCTCACGACTTCATGCCACCTTCAATACCCCTTTAAGGACCCTGTCTCTAACTATAGTCATGTTGAGGGTTAGGGCCTCAACATATGAATTTGGGGAGGGGAACATCATTCAGTCGAGAACACTGGGTCATGGTGTCTGCTTTCTGATGAAAAAAAGATCTCCTGGAATTGCTTGGAGGTTTTTGGACTGAGGTAGGCATAAATCCTTACATGTTCATAATTTTATGGGAATATAATTTCCGCAGTACCTTATCTGGAAGCTTTTAGAGTCTGCCCTGTGGTTTTTAATTCAAAATAAAAAAGCAATCTATCACACTGCTCCTCAGACACCGATCACCACATACATTTGATCACCCTGTCATAACAGCTACAACTGTGCTTCAGTGACCATACTTAGTATAACACCACAATGTGTTTCACTGTCCAAAGTCAAAAATACAGTACTGTCTCACAGTTTACTTAGCTTGGAATAGATCCATTCAGAAAACAACATGGCATACAAGACGCTGCAGTCAGCATTAACTTAGCCAAGGGCAGAAGAGGTTCTAAACCTTGGCTCAACCTTGGCTGCCTATCGAAACCACCTGGGGAGATTTTAAAGTCTCATGCTCATTCTTAATCCAAGGCAAATTTAATCAGGATCTCTGGAGGTGAAAATCAAGTATCAGCATTTTTAAAAAACTCCTTAGGTGATTCCTATGTGCAGCAAAGATTGAGAACCGCTGATCTACAGCTTCAAGTAACTGCAGTTCACATGAGGATAATTTCATTAAGTCTGATTATTCATTCAACACTATTTTTAGGCTCGAACTATACTCCTCCCTTGCATGCAAAGCACAGCTGGTACTTCCATTACTGATGAAATATTTCAAATTAACAACCTATACATGAATATGATACATTACATTCAAAGGATAAATGTGGGTTATCTTATTAATTAATGAATCTTATGTTCTATATAAGGAATGTCCCACTCACAGGTGGTGTCAAAAAATAAAATACAAGAAATAATTTGTATCATATTTTTAAGATAAAGTATATTTCACTAAGTTCTTCACTTTTAGAAAGAGAAGTTATACATAAGCAAAAAGGAAGGGTAGAACAAACCAAGTGGTACTGAATAAGAGTCAGGGATGTCAGAATGAACTAATTAATGCTTAGCTTAACATACAGACAGATAGATATCAAAACAATTACAGACACATTTTTCACATAGGTTATCATACCTACATATATTTACAGTCTGTCCATGGATGAGGCCAAGAAACAATGATACTCCAGGAACAAGCATACCCAGTGCTCAGGTCTTAGCTTCTAAATACTATTTTCTCATAAAAGGAACCAGGTTCCTTGTAGAAATGGTTGATTTTAGATCTGGGGCAGGCAAAGTGCAAAATGATATTTGAGCATCTTATAGTACTAAAAAGTAATGAAGTGCTCAAAATAAGAAGGATGAAGACATATTTAGGGACAAAGGAGCCCACTGTAAAGAACCCCCAATGGCCAAAGCTGGAACAATTTGAGAAGCAAAAGAAATAACATAGTATTAAATTATAACCCAAAGTGTAAAATAAATATACATGAGTCCATACTGATAAAAATAAATAACTGAAAAAAATAAATGGTGGATAACCGCTGAATTTTATTACAGAAGAATTCCATTTAACATAGATACTCCCACTTCCAGAGGGTAGAGCTGAATAGATAAGAAGAGAAATAATAAATACACTGGAGAGCAATAAATTAACCAATTGACAAAACAATATCACCAGTGATAATCTGGTGCGGATTATGTGCCTCCTAATATAATGTGGATTTCCCCTAATATAACTTCCCCTCTGTTATATTCTTCTCATAAACTCAGTCTAGTCATCAGAAAAAGATTACAAAAACCCAGAGTGGAGTTTATTCTACAGGATACTTCCTGATATTCAAGGCCATAAAAAGCAAGGAAAGACTAAGAAACTGTCACTGAGCAGAGGGAACTAAGGAGACATGAGAACTAAATGCAGTGTGGTGCTCTGGACTGGGTCCTGGATCAAAGAGAACAATAATGAAAAAAATAGAAACTAAAACTGTAGGTTGATTAACAGTAATATAATTACTGTTACAGTAATTACAAGGTCAGTCTCTGTTTTGACAAATGTAACATGGAAATGCAAGATGTTAACAATGGGGACAACTGGACAAGAGGTATACAGGGCATCTCTGTACTACCTTTGCAATTTTTCTGGAAACCAAAATTTATTCCAACATAAAAATTCATTTAAAAAAGCTATGCAATTGGAAAGATACCCTCTCAGTATAAAAACATGGAAAAACACACTTAACTATACAGGCACTATAGAGATTTCTTTTCTTTCCACTATTAAAGAGTATATTTTAAAAAGAAGGAAATGTGATAGCCATTAAAACCTAAATTGCTTTTCCACAATAAGTAAAATTGTATTTTATAGTATTTCCAATGAAGCCACTTAAGGACATGTACTACGCTTGTTCTTGGTATAAATCAAGCATTTAAACTAAAAACACATTTAGGTAAATGTTCTGGCAGAACTTTTTTTTCACTATTATGTTTATCTGAGAGTTCAAGTACATTCAAGCAAAGGGAGAAAATCAGTTGTCTAAATTTGCGGTCCTGTCACAGATTTATTAGAACAGAATTTTATTTCTCTCAACATCTCTTAAAACTGATTTCAATTTTGCAATGTTATTTCTTTAGAAAAATACTTTAGTTTAATATTTCCATTTCCCCCAGCATATATTGTTTCTATGGGATTTTATTCAGGTCTTAGACTCTGCTTGGGTTTGGAAATGTTCCAGAAATTTCATTTCAACTTTAAGTTTTAATTCTACTAAAATACTGTGGAACTAGGGATTGTGTGAAAGACTGCTGCATAAAATCTAAGACTTCAGTTAGTCAAGACCTAGATGTTAAGAGTCATTTGAATGGGCTCTTCAATAATTTAAAACAAGATGATGCTAGAACCATAGAGTTTCACAGATTCTACATAATTATAGTAAATTAAGTGTTATAGCATCATATATGGAACACTATTTCACAAATAGAAAAAAGACAATCTAGATTTTATTTTGGTTTCTGAGTGTGTATACATGTTTGTGTGCTCTCCCAACTTTACCATACCCTTTTTCTCTTCATTCATTCCTTTTTGCCATTTTCTATGTTTACTTTCAAATAAGATAATAATGTTTTGTTTTCTAATGACCAAATAGTTGATAAAAAGAAAATAAATGACCAAATAGTTGATTACAAGGGAAATGACAATTTACTAAAAGGTAAACTTGATCAACTTCTCAGTAATTACATTCATTTCTCTAAACATTTGTGGTGGACTGTAACTTCGGTGAGTCCTCAGGGATGCACTTAAGATCAGTGCCTTTTATGTGTCTATCACATCTTCAGACTGAAAGCTCCTTATGGGAAAGGACCATGTGTTATTTATCACTTTTATCACTTTATAGGCATGTTGACTAACACATACAGAGATCAAAAATGAATTTTAAATAAATAAGTGAATTCACTTAAGTCTGTGATTGGGCTTCCTATAAATTACTTTTCTAACATTTATTTTCACTGATAATGCAAGATACATACTTACTATTAAAAATACTTAAGATATATAGCATAGTTGAAAGAAGAAAATGAAAATCATTCATAATTCTACCATAGTTACGTGAACATATTTCTTTCTAGTTTATTTATTTAAAAAAAATATATATATATATATATATATATATATATATATATACTTTTTCTAAAATTGCAGTGCAATTGCTGGAAATGAGAAAAAAAAATTTTTATTCTATTTTCCTACCAGTTAAAGAGATTAGTGAAGACTGGAAGTGAAGTCATCCTACAAACATTTCCTGGTTGAAATTAAAGTGAGAAAATACCTACTTTAAAACTCTTCTTGTCTTTATATTGTAAATGGGAGGAATTGTGGATAGATGTAATAGTAATGGGGCATTATTTTTAGCCTAGTTAGGTTTCACCGCACGGAGGGGGAAAAGAGAATGAGAAAACATCAATGAAATTTCTCTACATAATTATGTAAAATGCTATCTCCACCTTCGACAGGGTAAATTTTTTAAGATTCTGTTGTCTCTTGGAGAAATGTTTACATTCCTTAACATAAGTTTAGATTATAATATCACCAAAACTAATCACTTAACTTGGGTTTGTATATGTATGTGTGTGTGAATGTCTGCCTAGGTGCTACCCAAAGTGTCTTACAAAAGACCCGAAGTCTAATGAAGGAATAAATAAATGTATTGTCACAAGATGCTGGTGGAGTAAGCCCAAAGAGTGTTGAACATAAGGTGGCAATACTCAACATGAATGATTCTTCAAAAGCTGCCCCCTTGGCCTGAAGCACACCCCCCTTCCCACTTCAACCTGCCTTGCAGATTATGGCAGTTGTATGGTTGAAAGGCTGGCCAGGGTAAGGGTTGTATGCGCATCTCAGGGTGAGACAGTTTCCTATGGGTATAAAACAGGTTCTCCTACAGAAGGGTGGAGTGAGGGTAGAGACTCAGAGAAGGGAAGTACGGAGAATCTAGGTGAGACAATGGGGGCTACCTTTTAAGACACCTTGTATGAGGATTATGCCTTTTTCTTTTTTCCCTGATCTTGGGGTCTAGAAACAGCCATATCTCACATTCAGCTTCCAGTTTTTGTTTTTGTTTTTCATTTTTTTTCTTGAAATCCATCTGATTATCCCTAAAGTTATTGTTAAGCAAGCACTTTGTGGTCCATATAGAATTAAGAGATGAGGCTTTGAAGAAGTGAGACCAGCTTGTCAGTATCTACACTGGACTAAAGGAAGACAGTAGTCCCCAAATTCCAAGTGGCAATCTCTAGCCTAGTTTTAAAATTTCACAATTTGTTATGTTTGCTTCATTTATTCTTTAGAGAAAAATAAATGTTATAGATATTTCTAAATCCTCCAGAATTCTATCCCTGTCCTACTTCCCACAGGAGTAATTCCTCTGTTGAAGTTATATAAATCATTCGTGTGGCTACTTGTAAATTTTTTATTATAATACATTGTGCCTAAAATAAGATGTAGCATTATGTGTGTTTTTAAGTTTACTAAAGTTACATTTAATATTTTTCAAGGGCCGTACTCACTTATTACTATATCCACTCACACTGACAATATTTTATATAATTCATTTTAAACATAAGGCAATGTAGCAATTTATAAACACCTTATGATTTATCCATCCATTAGCTGTGGACTGTATCATACTTACACTCTCTCCTATTGAAATCAGTGATTAAATATTCTTAATTCACATTACTTTGTACACAGGTAAGATATTTTACATGGGTTTTGTTTCAAAATAGAATTGCTGGGTTGTATGTTCTATGCATTTTCAACTTTTAACTGATACCTTAAAATGATTCTCCAAAGAAAAGCAATAGCACAGTGGGTACATGCAGAAGGGAAAAAAACAGATGATTTTTCCATTTCCCAAATACATTAGCACCTGGTTACACATTTGAATAGCTAAGGGACTTTTAAAAATTACCAAACCCCATTCCTGTGCCAGTGATGCTGATTGTAATTGGACAAAGGTTAGTCCTGGCCATCAGTATGATTTCAAAGCCCACATTCCCCCAGATAATTGTAATGTGAAGTCAGGAATGGAAACCACTTCACCAAGGTTTGCAAATTTTAGCCAGCTTTGGCATCACCTGGACCGGAGTTTGTTTAAATATAGATTGCTTGGCTCCATCCCCAGAGTTTATGATTCAGCACGTCTGGGGTGGGGCTTGAGAATTTACACCTCTAACAAATTCCCAGGAGATGCAGATATTACAAGGCAGTGTCTACACTTTGAGAATAACTCTTCCACACTAAAGATTGTGAAGGAAAAAAACCCAGCCCTGACAGCTAACACTAACAGCTAGGCTGAGATGTTCCTACATTTTACACACACCAAAATAATTTGAAGTCACTCTGTGTCCATAGTGAACAAGACAAAAACAAAACCAATATATAATTGTGATGCAACAGACAAAAACTTGAGCACAGTGGAACTGCAAAAATGATCAAGCATCCTCCTCTCATCCTTCTCTCCTAACATTAGTGACTGACATTTCTTTATCCATTACAACTTCAGTCCTTTTCCTTTCTTTCTGTCTCCTATATAAAAATTACTAAATTATTCAATCATAGAATTACTTCTACTTTCATATATGACCCAGCCCAGCAAAAACTCCTAAAATAAGCTCAGATCACCTAATTCAAGTCTAAATCCTGTAATAAGCCCCCTGCCCCAATATACTCGGACTGCAACATCCACATTTCCCCAGGGCGTACTGCCTTCTCTCCTGCAACAGTAAATCCACATTTGTTAACTGTGTTTCTGGAAGTCTTTGGCGGACACTAAAAAAGATTACCAGTAAAGAGGGACTGATGATAGGCATGTAGCTAGAGATAGAGATAGATACATAAACTGACATACACACATACATATTTAGAATACTACTGTACATACTTTAAAACATTTTATATATACTAAATACTAAATATTAGACATTTTCATTGTAGAAGTAAAATGGAATTGTTCACAAAGAATAAAGAAGTAAAACAACCAGATATCTGGTAAAAGATATTAATTGTCAAATTGAGGATTTTATTTTTTTTAGTTTATTTCCCAGTGTAAATATTATTTAACCAATTAGTTATCAAACAGTCTGTAATATTTTTTTACACTGAAAAATGTCACAGGCTTTTTGTTACTCAATAGGAAATAGCTAATTAACAATATTGATATTAGTATTAACTAGTATTAATATTAATGTATGCATTGCATAATATAATTAGTTCAAATTCCATCTTTCAGAACAGAAATTCAGTGGATATTTTTCTAATGCATAAATAATTTTAAATGGCTCTAAATTCTTAATATGTTTCATTACTCTATTCCTTTTCAAGATAATTTTCTTTCTTATTGAACTTTAGAAAATATTTCTGTAGAGGAAAATTACCATCTTGAATTCAAGCCATTCCTCTATTTAGGCTTATTCCTTAAGTCAGTAAAATATTAAAATTTATTGCACAGAATGTGATTCTTTTACAGAAACAATGTGTATGTGTCTATACATATATGCACATATGCTTTTTAATACTGAGGTTTGCCTATATTTTTCTACTGTTATTGATATATTCATCTGGATGATAAAATTTGAATGAACAGTTTATTTTTATACATCTACATAATACTAGAATAAACACCACATGAATTTGGTCTAGTTATTTAATATACTGATGGTCTTAATTTGCTCTAATTATATTCAAGATTTTCATAACTTTCATCAGTGAAACTTTTCTATGAATTCCTATTTTTTGATCTTTTGCCATATTTTGATAAGTTATATATTTGTTTTGTAAAATTTGAATGTCTTTATGTCTTTTTCATAACTAAACAATTTACATAACATAGTAATTTTCATCATTCAAAGGTTAGAAAGAAACGTCACATTATTTTAACTGAGACTAACATTTTTGAGGATTTCTTTTCAAATCTTTAAATTATTTTTCTGATAAGATTAATATATAATCTGTTTTTTAAAATGTAAGCACATTTCCTTGATAATATTATCTACATATATTTAAACTTTAATTAGTAACAACTGAAACATAAAAAACATATATGTCAGTGATACCCAGGGGTTTGGAGGGTTTTTTCTTCCCCCACATTGAACTTGCTCCCAGAGTTTGAGTGCCCTCTCTCAACTGTCACCTAAAGAATAAAGGGCCATGTGCACATTCTTAATAGATTAAAAACTCCCGTGAAGAGAGATAATCTATCAGTGGAAAAACAGCAGCCAAGGTCTTCACACATTGACCTGAAGTGTTTTTGTTTGTTGTTAATATAAGGTTACGTCTAAAGAAGGACATGAGAGTTTCATGATAAAGTGGTTTTATGTCTCTCCATCAGAAATTATTTCCCTGAGCCTATCAACCACATACAGTGCCGCTGAGATTTTTCCCTTCTGCCTGCTAATAGAAGTGACCTCCTGGTGTGAAATATGGTTTGAGTTCTGTACGCAATTCAAGTAGATCTGTTTACTCTCCTATGGACACAGACACAGGCGTCCCTCTCCCAGTTCCTTAGAGGCCTCTTTCCCTTAGAGGATCTCCTCTCCCATGAACTCCTTAGCCTCTTTTCCCTTCTGCTCTCCTTACCTTAGCTCAGCCTGACTCTCCTTCCTAATCAGAGTTTTAGTCACTCTATTCTATTTATTGTATCACCATTTTTGGACAGAGCTGGAAAGAGCTTTGACATTAGGACTGGGAGAAGAAATGGAGGAGAGTTTCTCATTCTTTTTTAACTCATGCTGAAATTCTTATTAGACAATTAGACCTAACGGTATGAAGAATGGCAAGTATTAACACCCAGTCCCTTGGATATATGCCTTTCCCTCACCTAAAAAGCCTAAGCATTTTTTAGTCTTTTCCTTTTCTAATAGTGGGTCCCTAAATGAGTGATATGCATATTAATAATCATAACTGCACCTATATTTATTTAAAGACAACAGTGCACATATTGCTGGACATCATATTGTTTCAGTCCACAAAGTATGTTTCAGATATATGTGGATTCACATATAACTCTAGGAATTGCTATAGAAGCATCCATAGTAAGGGGTTCTCAGCTGATGCTGTAATATAAAAAGAATAGTGGTTGTTTTTCATCTACTCATCAGCATTACTTATTTCCTTGCATGGTGGGAAGGCACAGAGGGCTATAAATCAGCCCTTTCCAAACCTTTTCTTTTACCATGATCTCACTTTCATGAATCTTTTTATGTTTTTTCATAACTTTTCCATTTGTTACATCACAAATACAAAATGTTCTTTTTAATAGTGTGTTTCTTTGCTTAGCAATGCAAGAGGTAAGCCTTCTTGAGTAGGAAAACTTCAAGACCATCTTGTATTGCAACCTTTAAATATATTAACACTTCAAGTTTTCAAAGTGACATTCAAAAGGGAGGTGTGGAGGTGTTTAATCAGAAATGTAAAGCCTTTTCTCCAGGAAAGTTTCTCAACTCTCAAATTAGCAGAAGGAAAAAAAGTTGAAATTAAATATTTGTGCTACACCTGCCTTTGTTTTCTTGAGTATTCTATTCCTCAGACAGTCTTTCTCCCTCTGCTCTATGAGTTAGTCTTATTCATCTACTTCCTCGCTGTTATTGACATCTGGCCTTTTATTTTCTATGAAAAAGAATTAATTTAATATACTCTTACTGATGATCATAAAGTTAATTTATTTTTCAGAAGAAAGCTTTTTAATACTGGCCTAACACTTGTTATTTACCTGAGTTTAAAATTGGTTTAATTGGCTGTTCAGAGGAATAAATTTTCAGTAATTGCTGCTTTTTAACAATTACAAGTTTAGGCAAAATCCAATTCGATTAGAAAATTAAAAACTTTCTAATAAAAGTTTAGAATAAATCACAGTTTTTTACTCAAATATTAAAACATCTATAAATTTAATCTTTAGTAAATATAACATCTCTGGTTTTTCTAACACTGAAAAAAACTGATTTTTATAAATCTCTATCCTTTCCACTAGACATGCTTTTTGTGAAGAGACAGCAGAAAGCGAACTCATTATATATCTAATAAAAAAGGATTTGATTTAGGTATCCTCAGATTTGATATTCATCAATAGTTCCAATGCACGAGAAATTTTGTAGCAGTAATTGCAAGTTTATTGAAGACAGCTTTAGATAGTCTCAAGTGGGTAATTATAAGTGGATAAGCCCAGAATTAAGTAACTTGGTTAAAAGTTATACATTTATTCTAGGCCAAGTATCTCTGATCAGAAGAGAGATTAAAAAAACACTTAAGAGTATGTTATTTTGATTCACTACTGCTTCTGAAAAACTGAGAAATGGCAAAACCATTACTTCAAGGTTTTTTAAAGTAGCTTGAACTACAATAGATGGACCAAATACTTCAAGCACAGTCATATTCAAGCATAGTCATGCTGAAATGTCCAGAATTTATGTGATTTAATTCTCAAAATGAAATTTGTGAAAAGTTCACTCTTAACACTGCAGTTAAAAAATCATTAACTCCTTTGTGATTTTCTGAGCTAAGACATAGACAGAAGAATAGATGCTTATGAATAGATGCTGTGATACAGAAGCAGATAGAAACTCCTCTGTGTACCACCAGACAACTGCTTACTACAAAATTTGATTTTACAAAGTTATTAAACTTTTTCTTTGCCAAACAAGATTAGTGAGCCAAGTGAATAGACTCATGTTCTTAAAGAAGCTATCTTAAGAACAAATAAGCTAATGGAAAATCATGATATCTTATGTAACCCTGCAGGGGTAGATGGGCCAGTGAGGTTCAGGCTATGCTACCTGAACAGGGGCCAGGGCTGGGAGATGCTGTGAGAAGACCCAGTTGTGGACACTGGATTGGGAGGCTTCCATAGCACATGGGTTTCATAGGACAGTATGATGCCCACTTCTAAATAGCAACTGGATATAGAGGCCTGATTTGAAAGATGCCAATGGATGGTCTAAAAAGAATTATTTGCATGTTATCTATTGTCAGCCTCATCTAGAAGGTACACACTCAAATTATAAGCACATTTCACTGTATTTCCAAGGTGGACAATGAAGGTAAATTAGGGATTGGCCTCACTTCTTTCTCATTTGACCACTCCAAACAAACTCTCATGCCTTTTTCCTTTCATCTGTCACGTATGGGTACTTTTTGCACTCAGGCACGTTGCCAAGAGCTAAAACACAACTTATTTAATGCCTCACAAAAATGCATGTAGTAGATACTATTGTCATCTCCACTTAAAGAGGAGAAAGTCAAATTCAAAAGGATAGGTAATTTGCCTAAATTTACCAATAGTCAACTTCAGGGGGAAATTTAATCTGAAGAATATTCGATTTGAGTTTATGCTCTTAATCAGACTCATTTAGTCTTCATAGTTAACCCTAAAAGGAGGGTGAATTTATCCTGGACTTGAAGATGAGGAAACTGACTATAAGAGGATAGTCCCTGGCCTGAGGCAGGAGTATTTGGACGTTATGCAGAGAGCAGCTCCTCCTTCTCTTCCCTTCTTCCCAGTCTCCTCTTGGTCTCTTGTCCTCTGCGACACCGACTGAACCACTGTCTCAATACTCACTGGTTCAGTGACTGTTTAGAAATATGTTTCTTGTAAAAGAAAATAAAAATGGAGCAAATGGTCATAAAACCATCTGTATTGTGTCCCTGCTCACATTTGCTTTATTTTACAAGTTGCTCAAGTTTATTCCTCCATTTTGGCTAATTCTCTCATAATTCATATTTCTTGGAACATGGTGGGCCATCTTTCTATTTTACTCATTCTGTCCTTTGAGTGTGGGTCCTAGGATGCTGGCTTCCTCGTATATGACTCAGAGCGCATTGGTGTCCAGCCGTTTATGTACTTCAACACTTGACCATCCTTGTATCTTCTTGATCCCATTTTGTTTGCTTACTTGTGTGTTTGATTTTGTAGCTGTCAGAGTTTTCAGTTGCAAGTAACTACTTGTTTGATTTCATCAGAAAAAGAAGTAATGAAAAGAATATTGGGTGGTTCACATAATCTCCGGGAAAACAGGCAACGTCTAGGAAGGCTCAGACAAATTGAGAGACTCCTCAGCTACACCTAGAGCTGCTGCCCTCCACAGGATACTGGCAGCACACAGGCTTCTGGCCCCTTTGTCACAGCCACTCCAGAAGCCTGCTTATGGCTGCTGCTGGTCCAAGCAACCATGTACATATTAAGGACAAAGACTGTGGTGCTGGAGGTAACATACCCAAATCCTGAATAATTCTCTACACAGTAATGAATGAAACCCACAGAACATGTCCTCTTATTCACTTGGTGAGGGATCAGCAAACTTTTTCTGTGAAGGTCTGTACAAGAAAGTATTTTAGGCTTTGCAGACCATATGGTCTCCGGCACAACTACTCAAGTACCTTTATACTACAGAACAGTCACGAACAATACATAAATGGGTGAGTGTGGCTGTGGGCTAATAACACTTTATATATGAACACTGAAATTTGAATTTCAAATAATTTTTACATGTCATGAAATAGTCTTTTTAGTTTTTTTTCAGTCATACAGAAACAGGCAGTGGGCCAGAACTTCCCTGCAGGCTGTGTGTTGCCAACACCTGTATGAGAGCATTAAGATCCTTTACTATAGTGGGGAACTTATGTGAAATACAAATAATACAAATATGCTCACATTTTAGGCCCACATTTCTTTGTCATTAATGCTCCAAACTTGTCTATTCCAAGTCTGTGATGAACCAAATTAAACGAGTAGGTGTACAGGTACTAACGTCAGGTTAGGTTTACTTTCAGATATTTAGAAGATTGTTTTTGGTTTAAACAATTAGTGTTCAATTCATTAAAGTTACAAATTTTAAAAAGGAATTCTTTAGGTTATTAAGATGAGCCAGAAAATAATTTTTCTTCTATTTACAAGTATACTGTGTTTTAAAAATCACTTTCTAAGGAGTTCGGCTTCATTTTATAACATTTAGGAAACACCTTCAAGCATTTCACAGCACATGCCATTTAAGTGAGTTCAGCCACCCAGGAAGAACACAGGCATTATCCCAGTAATTGAAGTTATTCACAGTCAGGTTTCAGTTGAGTGTGAGACCTGGAGCTGCAGACATGTATATTGAGTATTCTCAATGAGCCATTTTAAAAATAATTGTTATATCTTCAGCTACAACAGTCAAAAGGTGATTAATCAATGAAGTGCATAATTCCTACCTAGGTTGATCAGTGGAATGGAATTTTATTGTCTGTTATTCTTAAAATGTATGCCTATATTTACCCGTTTACCTTTAATGACCCTTAAAGGGATGATGGGATTATTTTCGACCTAATTACAACATATATCATGAAATATTACATTTTTTTCATAAATCTACTATCATGAAGAACAATTATTATGAAATTCTAATTGAATTTCGGAAAGCTCACATTAGTGCATCTGACTTGGTGTTAAAATCCTGAAGTCGTTCTATTAAAGCCAGTGAAGATGAACAGTGAGGCTCAGAGGTCTGTGTTCAGTGCAGCTTTTTCTTTCCATTCTTCTTCACAGCCACCTGTGGTTATTGCTAATATATACACAGAGTCATCTGTGATTCAGACTCAGTTCCTCCCCCCATCTCAGTCAAATGGTCTTAGGGAACCCTCTATGAAACCACAGCTGTGCACAGGGGGACAGCTAGAAGTGAGGCAATACAGACTGACAGAAGAACCTGCTTGTGCAAACTACTTACACACACTGAAGCCCTACAGGAGGGATGCTGGTTTCAAGTTTATGACTAGCGGGATATGATAACATGATGAACAACAAGTTTATCTGCTGTTCTATAGTAAACTCTTTTAGTACATGTGAGTAGCAGGATGGTCATTTGTAAGTCAAGGTCTATTTCTGAGGAGCAGGATGTTTATTTACCCAAGAGTGTTTGGCATCATTTCCAAACACTGAGACCTTCCTCTGAGGTTTTTCTTTTGCTACAGATTCTATATATCATGATCAGTCACAGAGCTTTCAACTACCGTGAGAAACAGTAGGTCATAAAAAGATGAACTGGTATAGATTATAGTGCATCCTGGACCCATTAAAGATCCTTCTTATCTCATTAAAACTAGCACTTGGTAATTTACTGTGAGAAATACACTCAAACTTAGTATGCATTGCACACAAAAATCAAAGATATCAATATAATGTTATTTTTCTTCCTTAGAAGCAGAACCACTCACTTTAATGGTGATATCCTTACATGTTCACCAAAGTACCTTGATTTCTGCTACTTTCTGCTCCCCAGTTCCTATGATTAGTGTATTATAAAACAATGAACCAGCATGATACCTTGTCATGGGGCAGTGAGACGGTCATTGTTCCTGCCGACTACACTGTGGCACAGATATAGGTAGTAGTTTTGAACTAAGATAGTGAAGGTATATTGCTGTCCCTACTGTGTGAAAACAAATTACTTTTAAAGTTCAAGACTTCCTGGAATAGAGAAAAGAAGTGGTGAGATCAATGATTTCATTTCAGATGTCTAAGACAATATTGATTTCTTCCAACAAGAATACCACATTTGTCACAAGGTCTGCAATTAAAGTCACCATCAGATTAAGCTTAAAACAATCCATCCTCACTTCCCCTGTCTGTCTTATCTTCTGTAATCAGCAAACTGGAGAATTAAATGTCAGTGTGACACAAATACCCATATCTGAATCATTCAAGCCTGTAATGATTATACTAATCTCTGCCATTCCCTTAGGAATGGGATACTACTTTTCATATATTCTTTTATTTGGTCAAAAGGGAAATCTAGGGGCTTCTAGGATCTTGCATCATTTGCCTTTCACCTTCATTTTTTACTTCACTCACCTATTCAACCAATGTGATGACACTGATTTTGCCACTTTCTGAGGAGAGATATCATATGTACATCTTATTTCTGGATGTTTGATACAATATACATACATGTTTTTACTACTCTATAGTCAAAAATCCAGAAATGGCAAAATTAAAACACCAGGTCAATAAAATAGCATGTAGTAAGAATTTATTGTGCCTATAAGAATAGTTGGTGAACTGGGAGCTCTCAGATCAACAGTACATATTCAGAAACAGCCATGTATTCAGAAACTGAGAGAATGGTCATAATAGTCTTTGGAGAAAATGATTCACAGTATATATCTGTATTGTCTTAGCAAAGACTTTCCTCAAACATACCTGGTCACTCTGTCAGGGCTCATGAATCTGTAGAAAAACTCAGGTCTTCGAATCAGGTCAAGTACCATAAATTTCAAGCATTATGACTTAAGACACATGTATTTTCCCGTAAGTTGAAAATTAAATGGTACTTTAAAGTACTGAACATCTACTGTTATCCTAGGGAGTCAAGGTCAATTAGTCTATCAGTTTGGGCCTTTTTGATAAATCATACATGCCTGCTAAGCATTATGTTAACTAACAGGTGAATACTGATAAGGAGATTCTGTGGAAGCATTCAGAGGTGAGCTTAATATTTTCTGAGATGGAAAATTTGCAAAGACACTTGTAAAAGTTAAGCAATATTCCTTTCTGAAAAATAAAACAGGAAATCTAATAGTTGAATACAAATAGTATTAGAATGGGTAAATGTGTATAAATCATTAAACATGGGTAAATTATACATATATTTGGTGATAATCCTTACAATGGGCAGAATAGGGATCTATTTGTAGACAAGAAAGGTGTAGTGGTCTTCATTAGTGACGTGACCAAAATGGATTTGCTGGTGTCCTTGTTTTTCTGCATCAGTAGCTTCTAATTCAAAATCCTGGATGATTGTTTCAAATTGGCCAAGGCTAGATTAAAATTCATGCCCATGCTGCAAAGGAGCTGTGTGTGAATATGTGTAGCAAGGCAAATACTGAGGGTACATGAAAACCAAAGCATCTTTCTTTTGGTTGTAACAGGTGGTATCCTCTCTTTTCCTATAATAAAACTCTAGAATATAAGTTCAGTGAAGGCAGTCACTTAGGCCTACCTTCTTTCTGCTGCATATTCACTCCCATGTTCACATAATTAACACTATATGTACTTGTTAAATTAATTAATTTGTAAATGAATGGTGGCAATTGCCTAAATATATTTAGGATTTTCAGATGTTAGGCAGCCAGTAAAATGACAAATGATACGTGGTATTTTCAGTGTTGTTGTTTTTCCTAAATTAATCAGTCTTGTTGGTTCTGCTGCATTTATCGGCATTCCCACACCAGTAACCTCCCACCTTCCCCTTCTGACATTGTTCAGATGCAAAAAATACATGGGCTAGATATTTTGCATCATAAATTCATAAAGACCCTTTGCTCTAGAGATTAAAGTGGGTAGTTCTTCTGCATTTATCTGCATTCCCACACCAGTAACCTCCCACTTTCCCCCCCTGACATTGTTCAGATGCAAAAAATACATGGGCTGGATATTTTGCATCATAAATTCATAAAGACCCTTTGCTCTAGAGATTAAAGTGGGTATAAAGTATCTACTCATGATTTATTAAAAATAAAAATCTTTCATAATTTTCAATTGGAAATTCCCTAGAAATCACTGCTAGCCTTCAATAGTAAGTATGGGTAAAATAATAAAATACACCTCAATATATAGCACCCATACTAGTTTGGTACATTTATTTTTTAATAATTACAAAGAATTTAATTAAATTGCTTATCAAATTAATTCTTCATATACTATCAGTTGCATGAGTGTCTCAAATCTTTATTAAGTTTAAGCAGTTAAATCTTTTCATATTTTTTGTTTTCTTGTTGATTCTGTTTTGTAATTAAAAGGGAAAATATAAACTAAATAGTTTCAAATAAGGAACAGATCTTTAAAATATTACAGAGAATTTTAAATAATGTCAGAATCCAGCTGAGAAGTTAGAGATACTGTATGATGAATTTCCAATAACTGAGTTATTACTCAGTTTTTAGCATTGTGAATATTAAGCTACCCAATTCAACGCGGCAAATCATCCCTAATCTTTCTCTGCGCAGCTGATAAGGGCTACCCACTCCATCTACATAAGTTAGGAAGAGTGAAGAACAGAGCACATACTTTACATTTTGTTTCTATTGAATTACTAAGAAGGAGGGTGGATGGCAGAAGCAAGCTGAAAACAAATGGATGTCATAAGAAAACTATAATGTTTCCATACATTAAGAGGTAAGATAGTGTGAAGTCATGGGTCATCTATTAAGACATGTTTTTGTCTCTATTCTCTAACTACCCCTTACATGAATAAAGCAAGACCTATGTCATTCCTTGATAAACTAAATTGTTGATGAGGAAATGCTAATCTGAGTCTCAGTTTCTGAGCAGAGATACAGGATCAGAAAAAAGAAAATTCACTTAAGATTAATGAAATTCTCCCCTAATTCCTGTGAAAATGTTTTGGTTTTTGTTATTGTTTGTCTCTACAGTCCTTCATGTCATTCTTTACACAGACTTGTAGTATATAAATATAAAATCAGCCTTTTTTACTCTAACACTTCATTTTTAAGGAATCACAATATGAAATTGTTCCTAAACTATTACAATAACAAACACCATTTACTTATTTACTATGGGTGTTTATTGTGCTAAATCCTATAAAAGGATTTTCTCATCTAACCCTCATAATAACACAGTGAGATGGGTACTATTATTTTCCCTGTTTTGCATACATAAAAGGTGAATATCACAGAGTTGAAATGCCTAATGCCACACAACTAACTGATAAATCCAAGTTTCAAATACAGTCATTCTAGCTGTAAAGCTATTTTTATTTGGAGATATAACTTTTGAAAGCATAATATAAAACAGCATCTTAATTCTGATATTATAATTTTATCTAGAAATCAATGAAACTTTCCATGAGTGGAAAAATATTCCAAATGTTTTTTATGGATTTCCTAATTTAATTCTTAAAGCTGTGACATTACTGTCCCCATTTTATAGATGAAGAAGTACCTGAATGAAGACTTTGAGAGTTTAATTACCCAAGCACAAACAAATGAAATTAGTTTGATTTGTTGTCCATTAAATTAGCTGAGGCCTCTATTAAGGAAGAGAAGTTATATGCCTAGTGTGGATATGGAAGAGAGAGTGGGAAGGTGAGAAGTCTGACCACTGCAGAAAAAACTCAGAGGAAGGCGAGAGGCAGGTAGAAGAATGACAAGGATAAATTGTCTGCTTTGCATTTTTGGTTCACTCTGATCTGTGCCTAGTCATGTCCAATAACTTTAACATTCCACTTTTGAAAGTAAAATTACTAGCCTACACTCTGTTCTATGAGTTGCTAAAGATCATCAGTGTCCAAATGCTTTTTTTTAATTTGTTGTATTATGTTTAAAGAAATTGCACAGTGGCATTTAACCAAGCTGTGCTAAGAGGATTTCAGAGTTCATATGTAATTCCTCCTTTCTCTCAATGCTAACAAAATAACCTTCTTTTCCAAGGAAACATTCATGGACGGTATATTTCTGAAAAGGTACTTAAGATGATTTAAATGGCGCATATCACCTTTGGCACTATATTATCACTGCATGTGTTCAGTCAATAAAGATAACATACCTAGTAAGATAAGATGAATTCCTACTTCAGAATAATCACTAGCATCGGTAAAGGATCTGGGCATACATGATAACCCTATGACATATGTAGCATAACTATTACACTTTTATTAATGAGGTGGTTGAGGGTGAGACTAACTTGTCCAGTATTAGGAGAACAATGGTGACAAAGCAAAGGCTTGAACCCTTCTCTTATAAAACTCTGCTTTTTGCACAGCATGATATAGTTCACTTCAGAGAGAAGAGAGTGGGCTCGAATAAAACAAACTGAACTCTCTACCATAAGATGTGTCCAAATACACGCAGAAAAACTCCTTGACAGAGGAATAAGACTTTAGCCACAGGTGGACTAGATAGTTTCTAAAGTGACTCTTAAATTTGAGAGGTTGAATTAGATTAAATACATCTCTGTGAATCATGGCTAACTCAGTCTCAGCTGCATGTTCCATGTCTTTGTTGATCTCGGGTTATTACAGAGATTAGGGAGTTTGCAGACTCATTGTAATGCTATAGATCCTCACGTGAAAGACTGGCTTAAGTGTTGCTATTATTATGCCTTATGTTTTTTTGCACAATTTTACATACCCGATTTAATTTTTAGCATATCTTGTGATGTTTTAATTTTTGTATGATAAATTTGAAAATTAAGTGCCTGCAAGGAGGAAAGTGGCATGGCTAGACTTCCAAATTAATAATTCAGAGAATTAAGGCTAGGCTTTAAGTTCTTTTTCCTATATTTTCTGCCTTTGAGATTTGTGCCTGACACAATCTTCCACCCTCTCTCCCCTTAATTATTCCAGGAATGGAAGAGAAACTTCTTTAGAAGATACATTTCTCTTGAAAGGTCCAGGGTCTATTAAGTGTCACTTTGTTATCAGTAATTTTATGCTTGTTCTAAACCAGGAAAATGCAAACATTAGCCAGGTAATGAACTGTTTTATCTCTGATGCCAAATAGTCTATGTTCTATTCATCTCCTTTTAAATTTGCTGCTTCAGTGCTTTGTGAAGAGACCTGGTCTTATTCTGTAAGAGCAAGCTGCCAGCAGTTAGCTGGAAAACAATTTGCCTCAGCCTTTGCATGGCTAGTGTTTTATATTTGAAAGGGTATTGACATAACACTTATGCCATTTGATAACTCAACTACACTGAAAAGAGAAGGTAATGGAGAGAAGGGCCAGACAAGAATGTTGCAGGCACTGCTATCTAATTGGGTGCTGCTACAGAAAAAGCTAGGAGCTTTGCCGAAAGGAAGCCACCATGAAAAATCAGTTGCATAGGATTGAAGAAACACCTGTAGCTCTGGGGCCTTTTTAGCCTTTTATATGTTGCCAGTATTTTCCTACATATTCTATGATATGTGTTCCCTGGGGTTAAAAAGATATAAGGACTCTAGACAGAATCAAAGCTAACTCTACATTATTGAAACTTCTCAGAAGAGAGAATCTGTTTATTTTATTGTTCTGAGAAAGAACAATAAGCACACAAGAACACAACCTGATTCCTCACCAACTAACTGCATACATAAGCTTAATCCTCTCAGCTCTACAGATCCTTTTAATATACCTATATGTATGCTCCACACTGTAGCGCAATGTCATTCTAACTTAATGAGGGGCAAAGAGTCTCCTTTTTTTTTAAACAAATGAAATCACCATTGAGAACTCAAAATTGTAATTTAGCAGCTGCTTAGAAACTGCAGGTTGGTAATAAATGTAAACATATGGGCAGTGCCTCCAGGGATGTAAAGCTTCAGATGCTGTGGGAGCTGTGAAAGCAGAACAAATGCTGTGCACAGTGGAGGGGCCCTGAGTTGTCCCACTCTGCATGTTCAGTCATGTTTTTCTGAGGCTGTTGTGTTTCCTGTAGTTTAATATTTTGCCAACACCTGACCTTGTGGAAGAGATAGCAGTGTCTGAGATAAATGAATGGACTATAACATCAGTAAAGCTAACCTGAAGAATGTCATTTTAGATCCTTTAAATGGTGAGAACTCAAATAGGCTTGAAAAATTAGAAAATGCATTAGCTTTCACAAAATTAGAAGTTTAGAGGTAGAGCAGGCTTCAGAAGCAGGACAATGAGTGGGATCATTCTGCTCTCTGCTCTGTCTGCCTCAGCAACAGCTTTATCCCAAGAATCTATTACCCCTCCCAGTGGTTAAAATATTATCTCTGCATCAACCACGCAATCAAAACCAGGCAACCAAATAAACTGAAAGAAAAATTTTCATCCTCACCATAGAAGAAAACATTGTTTAACCATGAACAACTAAATCTGCAATAAATTACTTCAGAGGAACACAAAGAAAAGCAGAAACAAAAACAACCACTTGCCTTGTCTCTAGTGTGACCTGCAGGTGGGAAGAGAACATTCAGAGGGCATTTTTTCTGTGCAAGCACATTACTTATAGTTTATTATTTAAAATGAAATAACCCAACAAAATAGATATTAACCCAAATTATATACATAAAGCAGTTAAGACTCAAATGGACTAACTGGTCACAGATAAAATACCATCATGATAAACTTTTCCAAACTAATTAGTTGAGGTAGGATCAAATACTACAAAGGAGAAAAAATATTCTTGTTTTTAACAAAGATTAATTTCATTAGGGCAACCAGAGATCCCTGTATTGGGATATGAGAGTCAGGAGGAGGAAATAGCTTCTTATTAACAGGGCAAATCAAGGAGGGATAATTTAGCTGGGAATTAAAGGATATGTGGGATTAGGATAAACAGGGAAGAAGAGCACATGAAAGTACAGGTTAGCTTGATCAAAATAATCCAGTGGGAAAGGACAGATCAGGTTTGGTAAATGGAAATTAATCTGGTCTCTTATAATATAGGATGATTACAATGTGTCAAACATTTCTTATACACTGTTTCACATTCTGTCTACTCATCTCTTATTTTGGCAATCACTGCAACAACTTGCTCTAAGCATTTTTGACCAGCATAGGCCAGCTTCTTGTAAGTGTTATTCAGTGTGCATGCCTTGGGTACCTACCATGAGCCAGCCTCCTTCTTTCTGCCCTGAAGCTTCTCAAAGACATGGAAGTCAGACAACTGTAGAATTCCTTGGCACTGAAATGTTTACAACTCAGAGGTCTGGAAGAGGTAAAAATTAGAGCAATACTCATACACTAAAGCATTAAAGCTGTTGGCTAGATGCTTATCCTTTCCATTCTTCTAGCTGATGGATTTTTCAGCTACATGCCATAAAGTCTCTCAGAAGTCCTGTAATCACATGGTCATGGTCTCCAACTGCAACTCTAATCTGCTTTCATCCTATCCCAGAATTTACACATCCATCTCTCCCACTAGTCCTCTGAGAATAATTTTAAAATATTTCAGAAAGAATGAACAAGTAAAAGCAAGACATTAAATAGTGGTATCATTTAGAGAATTAAAATAAATTAGAGGAACATCAGATATTGAAGAGATAATAACAAGTTTGTTTACTTATTAAGTTTGAGAAGTGAGTGGGTTATGCACATAAAGCTGTTAATACAAATTCAGATTTGCGTTCAATTGGAATTTAATAGAAAAAAAATGTGTAACAGTGTCACAAAAAATGACAGTTGAAGTGACCTAATCATTAGTGGAAGACTATAGAGAAAGAAGGTCCAATACAGAATCTGAAATACGGGAAAGAATCACCAGAGTATGGAGATCTAGACCTCACTAAAACTGATGTTCAAGAAGGAGGGGGTAATCAACAGGTATATAGGCAAACCTTGTTTTATTGTGCTTTCCTTTATTGCACTTTGTAGATACTGCGTTTTTTACAATTTGAAGATGTGTGGCAACCCTGAATCAAGCAAGTCTATAAGAGTCATTTCCCAACAGCATTTGCTCATTTCATATCTCTGTGTCACATTTTGGTAAATCTCACTACATTTTAAGCTTTTTCATTATGATTATACCTACAAGCTCAGGTGATGGTTAGCACTTTTTAGCAATATTTTTAATCAAGGCATTAAATTTATTTTTTAGACATAATGCTATTACACACTTAATAGACTATAGTGTAAACATAACTCATGTGCACTGGAATCATTTGACTTGCTATACTGTGGTATTTGCTTTACTGAGGGTCTTGAACTAAATGAACCTACAATATCTCTAAGTTGTGACAATAAATGTAAAAGAAAGTCAAAAAAGGAAGGATTACAAAAGATCTTCAACTCAAAGACTAAAACTACTTTAATGAGGGTACAAATTCATTAAAGCGACAGGAAAATAATTTAAATTATAATATTTTGAAGAGCAAGAAGATAGTAAAGAAGTAAACTTATATAAATTCTAGTCTTTAGAAAATTTTTCACTTAATGCATTGAAATGTGGTGAGCCCAGGGATAGCAATTTTGAGACTTGAAAGTTTATGTTTTCCTGACATCTAAGGGAAAAGATCTACAATAGAGAGAGAAATCTAAAGTACATGGAACAGACCAACACTGGTGCAAGTTCCAGAAGAACTGGATGATAAGGAGCCCTCAACACAGAAATGGGTATGAAGAGTTTACCTTGAAAATAAGATTATATACAACTTCTTCTGAGGTAAGATGGCAAGAAAAGAAAACAGGTAAAATGTTAAAAAGACAAAGATTTTAGGTGAAGAGAAAAAAGAAGGTAGGTGCAATCATTGATATTTGAAGTAATTTTTGAAAAAATAAGTAATTTAAATGTAATTACAAATTTGATTACAGCCTTGTAAGAAATATGAAAGGGATTTCTTTAAGTTAATAAGAAAGGGTGATAATCAGTAACAAGAACATATGTAAAAGAATAAATTTCACTAGGATGGTAAATATATAGTAAAGGCAGTAGATTAATCACTTATAAATCTAGTATGAAGAATGAAAGACAAAAGTAGTAAAAATAACTGACTATAAGAGTTAAGGAATATGATATAAAATGTGACATCAAAAAGCATGTGTATTTTAAGTTTTTGAGTCAAAAACTATGCACTTTCATCAGACATTTTCAATATAAATGTCGTAAGAAAGTAATACCCTGTTGTGAGAGGACCTTGAGAAGCGGCTAGATTAGGCACACATGCCTGTCAACATCTTTTGCAGAAACGTATACAAGATTCAGGAGAACCCACAGCAGACAGAAGAAGTACTTTGAGCAAATCAGTGGATTGCAAGTATTTGAATAAGTTCCGCTCCGAATCCAAGCAGGAAATTTTCAGTTTTCCAATTTTAGAAAACAATGTAAAATAATAAGAAGAACAGTAACAATAATTTAAATCTATATAATTAACTCAAATGATCCAAAAGTCAGATTCTGTTAGACTGGAAACCCTGTCCCACAAGATCTATGTCAACAATGATGCAAGTAAAAATACATGGTGATATTTGGAAGAGTTTTTTAAAACAATTCTGAATATTACCTTATTTCTTTACAAATAAAACACACTTGAAATACAAAGAATGTCTTAAAAATTGTGATGAGAGAAAAAGCAAGCACTGATTTAACTCTAAAAAGAAAATCTATTTCCTTGACCCCACTTTGCCTTCAATTCTACCTTTTTTCTCTATTCATTGACCAATTTCTATGGACATAAAGAACAAAAGCTATTTTGCTGATTTGGCTATGTTCATTCACCCTTTTCATTACTTGACACCTAGTCACACTCGAATTTTGAAGTCATTTTAGGACTCAGTTTCTTTTCTCTATTTTCATTCAAACACTAGAACCTGTGGGAATTCATACAAAGAAAATAAAAACATTAACTCAAAAAGATACATGTAGCCAGTGTTCACTGCAGCATTATTTACAATAGCCAAGATTTTGAAGCAACGCTAAGTATCCATCAATGGATGAGTACAGAAAATGTGGTATTATATATAATGCAATATTATTCAGCCATAGAAATAATGAAATCACACCATTTGCAACAACTAGGACCTTGGACCTTGAGCACATTGTGCTAGGTGAAATAAGTCAGACAGAAAAAGACAAATACTGTATGACCCTTACATGTGGAATCTAAAAAAATAAAGCAAAAACAAAAAAACATACAAACAAAACAAAGCTCATCGATAAAGAGAACACATTGGTGGTTGCCAGAGGTGAGGATGGGAGTTGGATGAAGGGGGTCAAAAGGTAAAATGGTTAAAAAATAAATGTCATATGGATGTAATGTACAGCATGCTCACATGGATGTAATGTACAGCATGTTGACTATAGTTAACAGTACTGTATTGTCTATTTGAAAGGGGCCAAGAGAGTACATGTTGAAAGTCCACATCACAAGAAAAAAACATTGTAACTATGTATGGTGACAGACCGTTTATAATTAGAGTTATTGTAGTGCTCATTTTGTAAATATACAAATCATTATGTTGTACTCCGGAAACTAATATAGTGTTATATTATATTGTCAATAATGTCTACATCTCAGTTTTAAAAAAAGTAGAACAAGTAAATTCTAGAGTGATCCTTGGATTTTATTTTTCTGCTTTTATTATTTAGGGTGATTTACTTATTTATTCTCATCTAGATTACTATTATTATATCCTCCTAAAAGGTCAATTTACTATAAGCTTTCCTTTGTAATCCGTAAAATGGCAGTAGTACTTTAATACTCCTAAACAGATTATTTTAAACTAAAACTCTCCTAAAGGATGCCTTTATTCACTATCAAATTAGGTAGATAATCTTCATGCTAATTAAAAAAAATTATTATAAAGTAGCACCACTAACTTCCAAATCTTATCTTACCTTTCTCTCAGATACCTGTTTTATAAAGCTGGCAAACAGTATGAGCAGCTGTTACCTGGAAACATCCCACAACTTTCAACAGTTTCTTTTCAGCTCAAGAAATCATCTTTTCCCATGATGCCCTTGTCTCACTCTTACCCTTAATATTTCCTATAGCAAGTACAACCATTTCTCAATCCTTTAAAATCCCTTTCAATTGCTTTCATACTGATACATTTTTAAAAAATACTAGCATGAACTTTAAAGAGCTTTCCCTTTTCTTTAAACATTTAAAGGACACATACACTGGAGCCTTATAACAATGATTAGTTTATAACTTGTATTGAAATTATATATCAAAGTGTGAAAATATATTAAATATAAAAGACTGAATCTTCCTTAAATATTCATTTAGACGGTTACTTCCTTGAGAGAAGTATTAGGGTTGTACCTTATTTTTTCCCTTCACAATGCCTCTTGTACATTTAATAATTAAGTAAACATTTTTTGAATTGGACCATATTTTACTAAAGCATAGTGTACATATACACTATCACTGAGGAGAACTTTATTCTCTCAGTTACAAGATTTAGAGATTTTTCTATACTATTTTTTTTACTTAATTTAACATTATTTTATTTTATGTTGCTTTAGACTAGTATAAGTAGGACCACCTCAGAAAACAAGAAAATTATTTTTGTTAATGTACAATTAATTTAAAATTTGTTGAGTCTAATTGACTTTTTTGCATCTGGACTATATTTGTTGAATTGCACAATAATCATATCATAAGCTAAATTATTTAACTTTTTATTGAAGTACAGTCTTCATTAGGAAAGTGCACAAATAATAGGATATAGCTAAATGAATTATCACAAAGTGCATGAAATTATGAAACCAGCACAATTAAATTGAAACAAGTATCTCGAGGAACCCATCTACACTGTCCCAGTTGTCAAATTTGCTCTTTTCCCAAGGAAACCATTGTTCTGACTTCTTTCAAAATAAACACTGTGTCCGTTTTGGGGCTTTATATAAGAGGGGTCATACGATAAATACACCAATTTTTGTTTGCTCTCTTAATATTATTCTTGTGAGATTCATTTGTGATTTTTTTTTGTTATTTTGCATACAGGCAGTGTATCATTCTGAGTATATCACAACTTGGTTTATAGTTGATGGAAATCTGAATCATTTCCAGGGTAAGGCTATGACAAATAAAGCTGCCAAAATTATTTTTCCATATGTGTTGTGTGGTACTTGTGTGTGCACTTCTGTGATATATACATATCTGGCAGTGAAATGCTTTAGTTATAAGGCATATATTTTTTTTCCACTTAAGAAGACAGTGGTAATTTCCAAAGAAATTGAATGACTTTACATTATCACAACTTGGTAGAATTTTCACCAGTTTACAGTATCACTTCTAGGTTATGAGATTTCCCATTGCTTCACATTCTTGCCCAAATTGTCTGTTTAAATTTTCTTGTATTTATTCATTTATGTCCATATTTCAACGATCGAGTTGGGTGCATGGTGATATTTCATTGTAGTTTTAATTTGCATTTCTCTGATGACTAAAAGATCAAACCTATTTTCATAAATTTATTGGCTATTGGTATCTGTTTTAAATGAAGTGACTGTTGATTTCTTTTGCCTATTACTATCGGATAATTTGTTTCTACTTCTTGATTTATATAAGTTCTTCATGATTTCTAATTTTTTTGTTGGCTATATATTTGCAAATTTATTTCCTCTTACATGTGTTTCAGTTAGACCACATTCCTAATGCTGTCAATGATGAACACAAGACCTTGTTGCAACAGATCTCTTTCTAGTTCACACATTTTAGTGTTCTATTTAAGAATATTTTCTTAACCCAGTGTTCATGAAAACATTCTACCATAAACTATACTTTTTTGCAAATCATTAAAAATGCCCTATATTGACTAGTATTTTTTTTTCCCTTTGGATGTTCTACTGTTTTTCGTGTTAGTTTTCAATAATATTACTTTTCCTAGAATTTTAGTTATAAATTTCCCCATAGACACTGTAATTTTACAGCAGGTATAGTATTGAATTTAGTTATTTTCTCCCAAGCTATTGATAGAAAATGAAGTTTCACAACTTGGCTTCCAGTTGAATTTTAATGTCTCTGTGAATTTTCAAAATGTAGATACTTAAACAAAGCATAAATAATTCAAATATTCTTTTTTTACTTATCTGAGAACTCAGCTATTAGGATGTATTTGCCTTTTCCAGAATGCTATTTTGGCAACACCTATAATTTCTTAATTTTCATTACAACATTATTGTTCAGTTTCTTTTAAAATCAGAACTAATACCATTATAAATGGTATGTGGGCATTACCATTTAAACAAGATTCCAGTGAGTTAATGACATGCCCAAACAAACTTATGACTGATAAAATGATAATAATCAAACATGCATAATTTGTCTTATTTTTCAAACATCCCCAAAATGGTATAAATTAAGAGCTAATGTCAACAGCTGTAACATAACAGCTGAAATTAATTACCTGAAAAACAGGGAAGTAAATACTGAGAATGTCTGTGGCAGACAAAATTCTCCTAAACAATGACTAAATCCATGTGTCTTATCTATTTATTGTGTCAACCACTTAGTGCAATGGTTCTCAAAACTTAGAGTATATTAAAAATCCCAGGGAGAGATTCAAGATGGTGGCGTGAGAGGTGAGACAGAGAACTCCTCCAAAACCACAGATAATGTGAAAATGTAGTTAATACAACTAACCCTAAAACAGCAACAGGAAAGAAGGGTACACCAGACAGCATACAGACCTCACAAACAGAGCAGACCTCACAAAACAGAGTAACGTATGAAAGCCTTGATCCAGCAGGACCCGAACCCTTCTCCTATCCCAGTTCACTGGCAGGAAGAAGAGAAATGGAGTGGGGGAGGGGGTGGAATCCTGGGACTGCTGAAAACCTAGCCCTGGAGATCTGCTTTGCGAGCAGAAATCTACATTGTGTGGTGCTATGGAGGATGGGAGGTGGGACAGGCAGAGTGCTTGAGAGACAGATTCCAGCCAACTGGGGAGCTTGGGATCCACACCTGGGTGCTCGGAGACAAGGGAAAGGCAGGCAGTCAGAGAGGCTTCCTAGCAGCCAGAGATCTGCTGAAGGTGAGGGGTTTGCACAGAGCTTGTTGCGTGGGACAAGCGATAGGGGCACAAGGTTGTCTGGGCATGCTCTGCCCAGCAGATTGGGAACTTTGGGGAGTTTAAGGTGCTCCATCCCCCTGGCTGGCTACTCAGCTAAAAGGACCCCCACTATGGTATGCAGCCTGCTGAGCCTTCCTCCTACATGACAGCACCAGTATGCAAACCAGCAGTCACTGCTCTGGCATCAGGCCAGCCAGAGAGAGGCCTCACCTACAACAGCTAGGGACGCCAAGCACAGAGGCTTATATCTGTGTGCTCGGCCCACGGGCTGTGATACTGGAGACAGGCAGGGCAGACAGGAATCCGGAAATAGATCTTTCCTTCCCCCAGCAACAGCTGCACACCCCTACGACCCCAAACCTCACTCTAGGGGCTGAGCAGCTACAGAGACTGGAGCTTCTGGGCAATAGAGAGCACCACACAGAAATATGAAATGTCAAAAGAACATGGTACAGACCAAAATCTCACAAACCCCAGAAAAACGGCCAAATGAAATTGAACTCACCAATCTTCCTAAAAGAGAGTTCAAAAGAAAAATTATAAATATGCTTATGGAGGAACAGAAAAATATTCAAGAACTCAGGAACAAATTTAAGATGGAGATTCAATCATTAAGAAATTTCATATCTGACATGAAGCATACAATGGAGAGATTTAAAAGCAGATTAGATGTAGTAGAAGAGACAGTAAATTGAATAGAAATTAGAAAAGAGGAATACAAAGAAGCTGAGACACAGAGAAAAAGAAATCTCTAAGAATGAAACAATATTGAGAGAACTGTGTGAACAATCCAAAGAGAAAAATATTCGCATAATAGGGGTAGCAGAAGAAGAAGAGAGAGAAAAAGGGATAGAACGTGTCATAGACGAGGTAATTGCTGAAAACTTCCCCAATCTGGGGAAGGGGATAGTCTCTCAAGCCATGGAGATGCACAGACCTCCCAATACAAGGGACCCAAGGAAGACAACATCAAGACATATAATACTTAAAATGGCAAAGATTAAGGATAAAGACAGACTTTAAAAAGCAGCTAGAGAGAGGAAAAAGATCACATACAAAGGAAAACCCATCAGGCTATGATCAGATTTCTCAACAGAAACCTTACAGACCAGCAGAGAGTGGCATGATGTATTTAATGCAATGAAGCAGAAGGGCCTTGAAACTAGAATACTCTACCTGGCAAAGTTATCATTTAAATTTGAAGGAGGAATTAAACAATTTTCAGATAAGCAAAGCTGAGAGAATTTACGTCCCACAAACTACCTCTACAGTGCATTTTGGAGGGACTCTTATAGATGGAAGTATTCCTAAGACAAAATAGATGTCACCTATGGGAGAGACAGAGAGTACAGAATATGATTCATAATATACAAAGAATGGAGGAAGAAGAAAAAGGAAAAACAAAAGAATCTTTAGGTTGTGTTTGTAATAGCATATCAAGTGAGTTAAATTAGACTCACAGATAGTAAGGGAATTACACTTGAACCTTTGGTAACCACAAATCTAAAGCCTGCAATGGCAATGACTACCTACCTATCGATAATCACCCTAAATGTAAATGGTCTGAATGCACCAATCAAAAGACATATAGTCACTGAATGGATATAAATACAAGACCCATCTATATGCTGCCTACAAGAGACTTACTTCAAAACCCAAATACATACACAGACTGAAAGCAAAGGGATGGAAAAGATATTTCATGTAAATAATAGGGAGAAAAAAGCAGGAGTTGCAGTACTTGCATCAGACAAAATAGACTTCAAAACAAAGAAACAAGAGGCAAAGAAGGACATTACATAATGATAAAGGGGTCAGTCCAACAATAGGATACAACTAATATGAACATCTATACACCCAACACAGGATCACTTGCATATGTGAAACAAATACTAATAGAATTAAACAGGGAAATAGAATGCAATGCATTCATTTTAGGAGATGTCAACACACCACTCACTCCAAAGGACAGATCAACCAGACAGAAAACAAATAAGGAGACAGAGGCACTGAACAATGTAGTAGAACAGATGGACCAAACGGATATCTACAGAACACTCCATCGAAAAGCAACAGGATACACATTCTTATCAAGTGCACATGGAACATTTTCAAGAACAGATCATATACTAGGCCACAAAAAGAGCCTCAGTAAATTCAAAAAGATTGAAATTGTACCAACCAGCATCTCAGATCACAAAGATATAAAACTAGAAATAAATTACACAGAGAAAATTAAAGAGCCCACAAACACATGGAGGCTTCACAACATGCTCCTAAACAATGGATCAATGACCAAATAAAAACAGAGATCAAGCAATACATGGAGATAAATGACAAAAATAATTCAACACCGCAAAATCTGTGGGATGCAGCAAAGGCCTTGCTAAGAGGGAAATACATTGCAATACCAGCCTACCACAGGAAAGAAGAAATCCCAAATGAACAGTCTAAACTCACAATTAATGACACTAGAAAAGGAAGAACAACTGAGGCGAAAAGTCAGTAGAAGGAGGGACATAATAAAGATTAAAGCAGAAATAAATAAAATTGAGAATAAAACAATAAAAAGAATCAATGAAAGCAGAAGCTGGTTCTTTGAGAAAATAAACAAAATAGATAAACCCCTAGCCAGACTTATCAAGAAAAAAAGAGAGCCTACACACATAAACAGAATCAGAAATGAGAAAAGAAAAATCACTACAGACACCACAGAAATACAAACAGTTATGAGATAATACTATGAAAAATTATATGGTAAAAAACTAGATAACCTAGAAGAAATGGACAACTTTCTAGAAAAATACAACCTTCCAAGGCTGACGCAGGAAGAAACAGAAAATCTGAATAGACCAATGAGCAGCAAAGAAATTTAATTGGTAATCAAAAAACTACCTAAAAACAAAATACCTGGTCCCGAGGGTTTCACTGCTGAAATTTATCAAACATTTAGTGAAGACCTAATACTCATCCTTAAAGTTTTCCAAAAAGTGGAAGAGGAGGGAATACTCCCAAACTCATTCTATGAGGCCAACACGAAAATCAGGCAATGACCACAAAAAAGAAAATTTAGATGACTATCCCGTATGAACATAGATGCAAAAATACTCAACAAAATAGTAGCAAACCGAACTCAAAAATACATCAAAAAGATCATCCATCATGATCAAGTGGAATTCATCCCAGGGATGCAAGGACAGTACAACATTCGAAAATCCATCAACATCATTCACTACATCAACAAAAAGAAGGACAAAAACCACATGATCATCTCCATAGATGCTGAAAAAGCATTTGACAAAATTGAACATCCATTCATGATAAAAACTCTCAAAAAAATGGGTATAGAGGGCAAGTATGACAACATAATAAAAGGCCACATATGACAAACCCACAGCCAACATTACACTTAACAACAAGAAGCTGAAAGCTTTTACTTTAAGATAGGGACCAAGACAAGGATACCCACTCTCCACAGTTATTCAACACAGTTCTAGAGGTCCAAGCCACAGGAATCAGACAACATGAAGAAATAAAAGGCATCCATATCGGTAAGGAAGAAGTCAAACTGTCACTGTTTGCAGAGGACATGATATTATACATAAAACACCCTAAAGAATCTACTCCAAAACTACTAGATCTAATATCTGAATTCAGTAATGTTGCAGGACGCAAAATTAATACACAGAAATCTGTTGCATTTCTATACGCTAATGGTGAATTATCAGAAAGAGAAATCAGGAAAACAGTTCCATTCACAACTGCATCCAGAAGAATAAAATACCTAGGAATAAACCTAACCAAGGAAGTGAAAGATCTATACTCTGAAAACTACATGACACTCATGAGAGAAATTAAAGAAGATACCAATAAATGGAAACACATCCCGTGCTCATGAATAGGAAGAATTAATATTGTCAAAATAGCCATCCTGCCTAAGGCAACCTACAGATTCAATGCAATCCCTATCAAAATACCAACAGCATTTTTCAATGAACTAGAGCAAATAGTTCTAAAATTCATATGGAACAACAAAAGACCCTGAATAGCCAAAGCAATCCTGAGAAGAAAGAATAAAGCTAGGGGAATTACACTCCCTGACTTCAAGCTCTACTACAAAGCCACAGTAATCAAGACAATTTGGTATTGGCACAAGAACAGACCCATAGACCAATGGAACAGACTAGAGAGCCCAGATATAAACCCAAGCATATTGGTCAATTAATATACGATACAGGAGCCATGAATATATAATGGGGAAATGACAGCCTCTTCAACAGCTGGTGTTGGCAAAACTGGACAGCTACATGTAAGAGAATGAAACTGGATTACTGTTTAACCCCATACACAAAAGTAAACTCAAAATGGATCAAAGACCTGAATGGAAGTCATGAAACCATAAAACTCTTAGAAAAAAACATAGGCAAAAATCTCTTGGACATAAACATGAGCAACTTCTTCATGAACATATCTCCCAGGGCAAGGGAAACAAAAGCATAAGTGAACAAGTGGGAGTATATCAAACTAAAAACCTTCTGTACAGCAAAGGACACCATCAGTAGAACAAAAAGACATTCGACAGTATGGAGAATATATTCATAAATGACATATCTTATAACGGGTTGACATCAAAATTATATAAAGAGCTCACACACCTCAACAAACAAAAAGCAAATAAGTGAATTATAAAATGGGCAGAGGAGCTGAATAGAAAATTCTCCAAAGAAGAAATTCAGATGGCCAACAGGTACATGAAAAGATGCTCCACATCACTAGTCATCAGAGAAATGCAAATTAAAACCACAAGATATCACCTCACACCAGTTAGGATGGCCAACATCCAAAAGACAAACAACAGATATTGCCAAGGATGTGGAGAAAGGAGAACCCTCCTACACTGCTGGTGGGAATGCAAATTAGTTCAACCATTGTGGAAAGCAATATGGAGGTTCCTCAAAAAACTCAAAATAGAAATTCAATTTAACCCAGGAATTCCCCTCCTAGGAATTTACCCTGAGAATGCAGCATCCCAGTTTGAAAAAGACATATGCACCCCTATGTTTATCGCAGCACTATTTACAATAGCCAAGAAATGGAAGCAACCCTAGTGTCCAACAGTAGATGAATGGATAAAGAAGATGTGGTATACATACACAATGGAATATTATTGAACCATAAGAAGAAAACAAATCCTACCATTTGCAACAACATGGATGGAGCTAGAGGGTATTATGCTCAGTGAAATAAGCCAGGCAGAGAAAGACAAGCATCAGATGATTTCACTCATCTGTGGAGTATAGGAACAAAGAAAAAAGAGAAGGAACAAAACAGCAGCAGACTCACAGAACCCAAGAAGGGACTAACAGTTACCAAAGGGAAAGGGATTCGGGAGGATGTGTGGGAAGGGAAGGAGAAGGGTGAAAATGGGGTATTACAATTAGCACACATAATGTAGCGGTGGTGGAGGGCATACAGGAAAGGCAGTATAACACATAGAAGACAAGTGGTGATTCTATAACACCTTATTATGCTGATGGACAGTGACTGTAATGCTATATGTGGTGGGGACTTGATAATAGGGGGAGTCTTGTAACCATAATATTGCTGATGTAATTGTACATTAATAATAGCAAAATTAAAAAAATAAGAAAATAAAAAAAGCCCAGGGAATCTGGTTTAAAACACAGATTCCCATGTTCCACATTATTAATGAGTTTAGTTCCATAGGTCTGATTTTGGGTGTGTAAATCTGAATATTATTTAGTACTTCAGAACATACTGACACAGGCTATAAGTACAAAATTCACTCAGGGTTAACACTGTTCTGGGTAAATCTGTAAAATAGAAGGAATCTACCACCAGCATCCTTGTGGTCCCCATTTCTCTCAGGCTCACCCTTTCTTCACACTTATTCATGGTGCTAACACTGACCAGGCCCTGACTAGTAAGGGGTCCCTCCTAATCAAGGATGACCATCAGACCTTACTTCTAATGAAAGACCCTGCAGATACTTCTCCAAAATTATATTCAATTTTATAAAAAAGTTTTCCTAAAAACATCTTACACCAAATTTTAATATCTGATCTATTTATTGGTGTTTTACTATCTTCTCAGGGCATTTCTATGCTAACAAAAAATGAACCTTTAATAATTCAATAATGCAATATAAGGTGTCCTAGAACCTTTTCAGATTGTGGACAGAAGAAGTGGTAAATGCAAGATTCTCATATTTTTGAGTGTGTGTGTGTTTATGGTACTAGGTCCTAGAGAAGTAGAGCATTTGGCTCTTACTATATTTAGTGATCAATCACCAAGTCCTATAGGGGTAGGGATCCTAGCTTGGAGTTGGTTTCTCATAAATATTCTTTGGATAGCTGAGGGGTAAAACCAGGTTGAGAAATGTGAATTTATAGGCTATATGAGAGAAGTCAGAAAGAACGTTTGAGGAGTCCAAGGATAAAAGACCAGGAATGGAGTTCAGTTCCTGAGAGAACATTCTAGAGCCTATACATACATCTGCAAGCTGGAGGAGCAAGTTCACAAAAAAAGGTATCTTTTTCTCTCATTTAAGTCAGAAGCACAGGTATCTACTAAAATTGAATAGAGTCTGAGAATTGTAATAAATAACTGAATAGTTACTAATGATAAATGACTGAACTGTAATAAATGATTGAATAAAGGATGGGAAATGTTTTCTTTTGTTTTCTTTTTTTGAGTCTTTTCTTTGGTTTTGTTTTTTGTGTTTGTTTTTTTTTGTTTATAACAGGGACAATTAAAATTGCCTAGTGACTTTAATGTAGTTGAATGGGTAAACATAGAGTGACACCGATCTGTGGATCCATGATTATCTGCAGTTGTGCTGTGGCCTAAAAATATGAATAGATGTTGTGTCCTCAGTGTTGTTATTTGTTGTTATGTTAGAAAACTGCTGAAACAGAAAGTAAAGGAGACAAAAGAGAATAAAATTTAAGATGAGCACATGAATAAAGGATAAAAAAGAAATAAGTGACAACAGAGTTTTTGATAGTTTGAGAGTAAGAGAGACAACATGGGTGGACTTGGAGAGCAGTATGCTAAGTGACATAAGTCAGAGAAAGATGAATACCATATATCACTTATATGTGGAATCTCAAAAAGCCAAATTCATAGAAACCGAACAGTGGTTACCAGGAGCTATATATAGCATAGGGAAAAGGGGAGATGCTGGTCAAAGAATACATATTTGCTGTTAGAAGATGAATAAATTCTGGTGATCTAACGCATGGATTGTAACTGTGGTTAACACAACCGTATTATATACTTGAAAGTTACTAAGAGACTAGATCTTAGATGTTCTTACCACAAAAAAGAAATAAGTGACATGAATGGAGTTGTTACCTAAAGCTATGGTGGTAATCATGTAATTACAAATGTGTTAAATCAACATGTACATCTTAAACTTACATAATGTTATATGTCAATTATGTCTCAATTTAAAAATACTGATAATGTCAATTTGTATTTGAAGTGAGAGTAAAGATAGAAAACAGAAAATGTTGGATGTGGTGGGTGGAGATGTATTTATTATTCCATTTTCACAACAGAGTTGTTCCAGTTGTGAGCCTTGGGGTTGGGTGGTCAAGTGCATTGTGTAGGAGTATTCAGAGGTCAGGGGAGACCATACTGACTAGGAGGGAAGAGAATAGTGTAGCTGAATAATATAAGTTACAATGGAAGAATAATGGAAAAGAAGTGGCAGTAGAGGAGAAAGGTACTATCAACCTGTATCTTTATAATTTATTGACCAAGAGGTTTCTATTCAAGATGTTTTATGAGGAATTACATGATTATATAATATACAAGTTTTGATTGAGAACAGAGATTGAAAAAACATTTTGTGAGAAAGACTTGAGTTAAAATGAGATTATAACCCCATCCTCTGTCTCATAGTCCTGTTACCAATATATAGAAATGCTGGATTACATATATATAAAAACATATGTACCTGTGCACCTGTGCCCTTAAGAAAAAAAGATCCTCAGGAGCCAAATGAAAAAGTAAACACAAATAGGATATGCAAGCTGACTTGCTATCAGTTCTATTCCCATTCGCCTGGAAATAAAAATCCTAGTATCTTGGAAATGCAACAAATGAAGTTACAGGTTAGCCAGCACCATGAGAAAAATCCTCCTGTAAGATATTTTATAGGTCATTAGTCTGGTATCTCCAAAAATCAGTGACATAAAAAAGGCTATGTAGACTCTTTAGACGGGGGGAGGGTGGAGAGAAAGAATTATCAAATAGAGTGATCCTGTTCAAAAAAAGAAAAAAGCCACAAAATAACATTTTGGGACAATCACAGAAATTTCAACAAAGGCAGGATATTAAAGGAATGTATATAAATTATAAATATTATAATTATGAACACTATAAAATGTTTATAAAAATATTGCCAATTGTTAGAGTATATAAGAATGTTCATTGTAGTATTCTATTTTCCTATGTTTAATAACCTTCAAAATAAAAATCATTAAAAAGGGGGGAAAAACAATACAATCAATTAGCATTCTTAACTTTTTATTTATAGATAATTAAGTAGAAATTTTTATTTAAAGCAGAAAAAAAAACTAAGGTTATAACAGAAAATCAGTTCTGGTAAGCATTACCTCCTTTCAACAAATTAGCTACCTTTTAAGTACATATTAAGTAATAATTACTATTTACACATATGAAATGTAGAGTAGTGGAGGAGTGCTATTAAAATTATGGGACTTTTTATGCTAACCATGTTTGTACCAAGCAATATACGTTGCTTCATTCTCAGGCAAACCTGAAAACCTTTTCAACATTTTACTTAAATTATATTTTTGCCAAAGCTACTCTGCTTTTGGTAAAATAATCAACTATTATTTCTTTCACATAATATCCCAACCCTCCTACTGTATATAGACTCTTCATCCTAATTGTTTAAATCAACCTTCTATTTGGGGATCACCAAATTAATCAGATTTCATATTTCAAAGATATCCTCTACTTATACCAACATGTCTGAAAGTGCAATATTGACACATTTTGCTATGATGATGATGCTTACCCTATGTGCTTTTCACCAGTTAGGGTGTAACGTACTATGTAATCCATACCATATCATGCAGCGTCTTTTTCAAAGTCATTGCTATTGAATTCCTGTATTCACTAGTTTTTCAATAAATGATTTTCCCTCAAAAGCGTGAGATTGGCAAATCCAAAACTTTAGGGATACTTGGATTAATGGAGTGTAACAAAGGCAACTACAGTCTGATGCAAATTCTTTCCAGAAATCCCTAGGAGATGCATCAAGGTCAGAGTCAACACACTAAAGAATTATGCATCATAGATCAAACAGGAAGATAAATAATGGAAGAACTGAGCACAAAAAAATTGAGTCACTCAGTCCATTCCCTCTTTAATCTGCCCATGCCACAGCTCAGAGAATTATTTTCTAGAGGATATGAGAAATCTGGTGGAGATTTCTATAATGAGTATTTGGGGAAAAGGGAGAAGTGGTATAGACTGAAGAAAGAAAATGCAGCTCTATCCAAGGGTGTAAACTTCAAATATCTCTGCTGCTAAAGCAAAAGCATTCCTTCCTTTGGCAACAGTGGGGGGAAAAAATACTGCCTGTATGTACCCTACCCAAATGCCTAAAAGGGAATCCAGCCACTTAACATCACCTGCTCACTTGTGACAATCTGTAGTCATCCATATAATTTAAGAAGGCATGTTGAGAAATAAATCTTAATCTTAGATAAAATACCAGCCACTTCTATTATTCACTTCTATTACTTTTTAAAAGAGAGAGAAGGATTAATATAAACAAAAAGAACTCCCAAGATAAGAAAGATAAATGAACTTTTAATTCATTCAAATTACTCACGTTGAGATATTTAAGAGGATAATGTATCCATAAAATAAACACAGCCTACTAGGAAAAACATCCATCAGAGAATAAAACATCATAAGGAATTAAGATATATAATTACCAAACTAAAATAATAAAATGGTCACAGATGAGAAACAAGTTGGTAATACAAGAGTTAATATCAAAAATCACTACCAGAACATAGAGCATAAAGATATAAATGAAAAATATAAAAGCTACTATTCAGGGACATCAACATTGAGTCATTGAGTCTAACATCTGCCTAAGAGTAGTTTCAGCAAATTTAGGGGAGGATTTAAGAGAATAAAGTTTTCAAAGCTAAAAAAATAATTGAATTGAAAGGGCCCACAGAGTAAGCATGATAAATTACCAGAGCATCACATTTAGATAAAATGCTATGAAATTTTAATTCCAATAATTAAAAGAAAACTGAAGATTTTAAATGAGAAAAACAAAATTTCCTAAAAGAATAAGATTCAAACTAGCACCAGACTTCTACTCAGTAGAATTGAATGCTAGTTCTGACAGAAAATTATATTAAAACAAAAATTACTTGCCTACTAATCTTTTTGTAATTTAAAAGAAAAAAAGTGTAGATTTGTATGAATTTAAATAATTCAGAAAATAATTTTTAAAAAAAGAACCAAAAAGGGTGCTCAAGAATTTTAAGAACCTAGGAGAAATAAACACAAGTTACTGAGTGTGTTTTAGAATTGGTGTTGATTGTTGGATCCTGATGCTAGAAAGATTCTTCAGTGAAAAATACTTACATAACTATAATATTTCATTCCACTTATTGACTCTCAATTTTATCACCCACCCAAAAGCAAAATACAGACTAAAAATTATATTTGCCAGCAAATAATCACAATACCATGTCAATTACACCTCAATAAATCTGTTTGAAATATTATAAATAACTAAAATATATAAAAATAATACAACTAAAATGCAGTAAAAGAGACAATGGGAGAATATGAAAGGAAGAGTAAGTCTATTTTAAACCTTTATCAAAAAGGGAAGACTAGGAACTCTCATTGATAATAAATTTAGAAATAAGTATATTTAATGTTATAACAATATCTAGCTACATAAATAAAAACAGAAATTAAAACAGTTATTTTAGAGAGTAGATCTCCATGAAAGGGGTGAAAAAGAACTTTACTTTTTCTTTCTTTGCTGTTTAACATGTGCACGTGTCATATTTATAATTCTAATATTGTTAGGAATGATAGGTAGGAAGACAGACATGGGCAGTTGGGGAAAGGGAAGGCAGTTGGTTTAAGGAAAAAAAACTGCCCAAACTCTGCCCAGGTAGAAGATCCCATGTGAAAACAACAAAAGCTTTGCAGGGAGATAACTGTGCCTACTGGGACAAGGCCAAACCAGTCCCAACCAAGTCCCAATGCAGGTACAATGGAAAAAAACTAAGAACTGCCCAAACCACCCCTCATCATAATCTCATTAAAATAAAATTGCAGTTTTGGTTTCCCCCAATCCCATGGACTTTTTCATGTGCAGTTTGGAAAAGACATGTGCACCAACAGGAATGGGAGAATAATTAGAACTGTCAATCAAATAACATCACCCTGTCAATCAAGAGGTGCCTCCCAGCTGGTTATGATAAATAGACCCTCCCCTAAAAGTTGAATGCCTTTGTCTACTTTGACACTGGCCTGATCCTCCCTTGGAGTGTTTTCAAACAAAACTTTTGCTCAGCTTCAGTACTGTGTCTCTACCTTTCAATTCTTTGTTGTGGAGGGGACAAGAATCAAGGAGAACAAACTTAACCCATAACAATATCAATTATTTATTGATGTATTCTAAAATATATTACACAATCCCCATTTTAAAATGACTTTTGCATGCTGTGTTTTCCTATTTATGGAATCAAATTTTAGTGAAACTAAGAACAGGATGAGTACATGTGCTCAGCACATATGAAAATTTTGTGCCATATTCAAGGAGTACAATGGATATCATATTTAATCAAACAGACATTCATTAAGAACTGAACTATTACTTATTTTCTTGATCTGTGTAGCTCTGAGCCAAAGGGGGTTTCAAATCCAGACAAGTTCACTCTGGATTCAGTGAGAGCAAATAATGATGATGGAACATTGAGGGAAAAAGGGGGATCATACCAAGCTTTATCATCATGGCAGTAGGTCAAGTGATACAATCACATCTGTGCCTGGCAGCCTGCCAGTAGGAAGTCTCTAACTCTACCTACAGCTCAGCCTCTGCCCCAGGTGCTGCCTCTGCTCCAGGCTCTGTCTCCACTCCCAGGTGGTGGCCTCTGCTCTCCTGCTTCCCTGCTCTCCTAATCTCTTGTTCTCCTCTTCCTTGCTCTCCTGCTTCCCTGCTCTCCTGCTCTCCTCTATTCTTGGCAACTGGCAGAGCTCTTTTTATAGCAACACAGGCAATAATGGCTTATCACCAACAGGTATACAAGTATGTGCCTGCACAGCAGGCTAAGTAAGTATACATCATCACACAGACACAGTGGGTGAGTAGGTTAGGATCAGGTGAAGATCCTGGTCATGAAACTTCTACATTTCCTACAATCCGGATGTATTAAAATACCCTCTACAGCAAAAGTAGGCAAACTTTTTCTATAAAGGGCAAGATAAGAAATATTTTAGATTTTGTGGGCCTCAAGATTTTTGTTTCAGCTACTCAACACTGCTATTTTAGCTTGAGAACAGCCACAGGTAATATCCAAAGAAGGAGTGCAGCTGAGTTCCAAAAAGAATATTTATTAAAATAAGTGGCAAGCCATATTTGGCACATAGACCTTATTTTGTCAACACCTGACTTAAAGTAACCCAGACTTGTCTGCTTTTCTTCATGCCTAGTTCCTTGTTACCTACTTGCACAATTTGGCTCTACTAGAATATACATGTCAATATTAAATTGCTGGGCATGTTGTAGCAAAATTATGTAGTAGGTCTTAATCATTTACAGTTGTCTGCTTCATGCTGGGCACATCTTGCTTTCCCAGATTAATCTCATGAGTTAATTTAATATAACCAGTTTCATGATCCAGGTCCTTTACACTGATTAGAAACAGGAAGGTTTCCCACACTGACCCTTGAGAGAATGCAATCCATACTTTCTTTCATTTTATCTGTCTGAAAAATATACTTATGCTCAATTCTAATTTCCTGCTGCTGGTAGCTAAAGTAAAAGGCTAAACAAATTGTGAAATATTTTTTAAAAGCTTGCAATACTGAGATAAAAATGATGTGCACTGCAATTCAACTGGGTCACTGACAGAATGACCTTAATTTCTATTCAGAATGCTGTGGTACACTTTCAGATGTAGATGAGAGATAATAGGTCTACAATGAATACTGCTTGTGAGCTTGAGAAAATAGACAAGACAAAGAGATAAGGAAGTTCCACATCCTCCTTTTTTCATGTTTACTCTTGGAGTATTTTGTGTTAGAGTATGGTGCTGCTTTGTCTGCTAAAGCCAGGTTAAAATATTTATGGAAAGATTGTTTTATGCTCAGGAGACAACTAAAAGGAATTTGAGATGCACACAATAGAGATGAAAATACCTGAAGAGAAATTTATGCTGATGCCAGGATGAAAAAAAAACATCAAATTATTTGAAATCCACTGATGCTTAGCTTTGATGATACCACTAGCAAAGGCACATTATATAATGGGCTTTTCCTATATTTCTCCAAACTAAAAAGGGTGTGTGAATATAATTTTATGATATGTTGTATAATTCTGCCTTCTAAAATGTAGACAAAAGATCTGTCTTCAGGTGCTGAAAAATCAGCCTTCAGGAAAAGAGGCTAAGTTCACAGAAAGCAGGAGTAGAGTGGAAAGGTCTTGTATTACATTATGCTCATTCTTATATCCTCACTAAACCAACACTGCAGACTGGAACATCATTCCTCTCTATTTACTGTTACTGAGTCCTAAGAATTTGTGCCTGTGGGTAAAACTGCAGTATTTCCAGAATCTCTCACCTGGCCTTAGTGCATTTCCATATCAATAGTTGATTACAACAGGGGGGCGGGGAGAACAAGGGGGCACGTGGACCAAAGAGGTTTGGTGGGGTCCTTTTACAGCCAGGTCATGAAAGACATGTCAAGCAGAAGCAGACAACTGCTTGTAAGCAATAAATGGGTTTATCCCACTTTATTTCTCCCTTTGACTGATTTCAGCTTTACAGAGTATTTGCCTCAGAGTAGGAATATATTTTACCCCAGACTTACATCTGGAGGTAGCTGGCAGGACCTCTGAACCTGAAATCTGTCCTCATGTGTGCAATGCTTGGGCGGGCTGCCCCTAGAAATGGTGGGGAGATGCCCAGGACCCACCAGTGGATGGTGGGGAGGCCTCAGTGGCTGCAGCAGTGGAGGGCACAACTTCACCCAGGAACCCCCTATCCTATCCATAGGACTTCCACTTGCGGAAATGCTAGTGGGGAATTGTTCTAGGTTAAAGCTCCTCCTAGCCAGGTGGGTCCTTCCCCAGAATTGGGGAAGGGTGGAAACACCAGAAGCTGTGGAATTATCCCTCTGTGAGATAGAAGACTGCTTAGAGGCCATGACTGGCCATGTAGCAGCTGGATTGTGGGATGTTTGTTCTCAAGATAGTGGAAAGGGTTATCAAGGAGAGAGACACACTTGAGCATAGCTTGGAGGAGCTGGGTGTTAACCTATGCAATGCCCTTAAGAAAGAGAGACAGTTATTGAGAAGACAAGTCATGCTCCTGGAAGATATGTTAGCAGAGAGGGAGGAGGCAGCAGGGAAGCCATGTTGCAGGAGGCCATGGGGGGCGGGGAGGAAAAAGTGGTGCCTTCAACCCCAGAGATGGTCAGGGGAGGATGAGGGGGTGGGGTCGAGGACTGAACTGTTGCCGAGGCCACCACCTGGGGCACCAGCCCCTCCCATATTAAAGACACACCAGGTTGTAGTTAGAAAATAAAAATGCAAATGCAACAACCACGGGCTCCTCAGGGAAAGAAGCAGCTCCCTCCCCAGGATGGAAAAAGTGGGCATCATAAAACCCACTCATAGTCCTTTTAATTCCCCAGTGAGGCCAGTGAAAAATTCAGATGACTGCTGGTGCATGATCATGGATTACAGGGAACTGAATAAATTCCTCCTTTGCATGCTGCTGCCCCCTATAGCAGCCCTTATGGACACCCTCAGTCATGAACAAGGGACATATCATTATGTTGTGGACCTTGCTAATGCTTTCTTCTCTATTGACATAGCACAGGAAAGTAAGGAACAGTTTGCCTTCACGTGGGAAGACCAGCAGTGGACATTCACTCTCATTCCACACCTCCACAGTCCCACCACTGGTCACGAACTTTAGGCCAGGACTTGGCCACATGGAAGAAACCACAAACAGTGCAGCTGTATCACTACATTGATGAAACCATGCTCACATCTGATTTTCTTGCAGATTTAGAAGGGGCAGTTCCTACACTGGTACATCTACAGGAGAAAGGATGGGCTGTGAACAGCATCAAGGTTCAGGGACCTGGTTCATCTGTAAAGTTCTTGGGTGTTGTCTGATTGGGTAAAACAAAAGTTATCCCAGAAGCAGTAATAGACAAGTCCAGGCTTTCCCTATCCCTACCACTGTGGCAGTATTACAAGAGTTTTGGGGTCTTTTGGGCTACTGGAGAGTATTTATCTCACAATTGGCACAAATTCTGAAGCCTTTATACTGGTTAGTACAAAAGAACATCAGGTGGGACTGGGATGAGACATGTGCAGCTGCTTTTACTGCTGCTAAGTGAGCAGTCAAGACCATACAGGCCTTGAGTTTAATAGATTCATCAAGGCCCTGTGAGCTAGATGTTCATGTAACCAAAGATGGTTGTGGATAGGGTCTTTGGCAGCAGCTTGAATGGACCTGCCAACCTATTGGATTCTGGTCACAGTTATGGAAAGGAGCAGAGGTCCAGTACACCTTGATAGAGAAGCAACTGGCTGCTGTGTACAATTCCTTGCTGGCTACAGAGCCCATCACTGCAACAGCTCTGACCAAGGTAATAACCATATATATCATTGTGGAATGGGTGTGAGACTAGACCCAAAGGCCATGGACTGGTGTGGCACAGATGCCTACACTGGCCAAATGGGGCACATATTTACAGCAGTATAGAGCCCTCTAGTCCCTTAAGTGCAAAACTCCAATGCTTATTGGGGCCAGTGATATAGACCAGTGAAAAGCAGGAAGAACTTGCTTTTGAGCCATTGGTAGCCTAGAGTCTTTATCAATAGAGAAAAGCCCCTATACCCGAAGAAAAGCCCCGACTGTCACTCTCCATCCTAAGACTGAGACAATATGGATGGAGGACAGAGAGGGTAAGAGCAGTCAATGGGCTGAGTGACAGGCAATATGGCTTGCGATGACCCAGGAGCCCTCCCCTATAGTTGTCGTCACTGACAGCTGGGCCATCTTATCAGGTCTTGACCCTGTGGCTACTGACATGGTACTATGCCAACTGGATGGTTGGTCACTGGCCCCTTTGGAGGCAAGAGTTGTGGCAAGACCTATGGGCGTCTGGTCAGACTAAGACAGTTACTTGATATCATGTGACTGGCCATTTGCCTTTGGCATCCCCAGGGAATGAAGCAGATACATTGGCCCAGGTGCGCTGGCTAGAAGGAAAGCCTGCCTCTGATGCAGCCCAATGGTTACATCAGAATTTGTTGCACGTGGGCAAATGACAATGCTGGCTGTAGCACATTGGTGGGGCTTGCCATTGACCTTTGAAGAAGTCAGCAGAGACTCTCTTGTGTGCTCTAACAGGGACTTACACCAAGCCCCCCAGCAATATGGGACAATAGTAAAGGGGCCAATATTGTATGTCCAGTGGCAGATAGACTATATTGGGCCTCTGCCCGTATCAGAAGGGTATCGGTATGCCATAACTTGTGTGGACACAGCAACTGAACAGTTGGTTGCTTTTCTTGCATGTCATGCATATCAGCAAATGACCAAAGGGGCTTACAGTGTCTCTTTGCAGCCTATGGCCAGCCTTAGAGTGATCAAGGCACCCACTTTACTGGACATGCATTACAAGAATGGGAGCAGCAATTAGGAATTAAGTGGAAGTTTCATGCACCATATAACCCTACCTGGGGTTATATGATGGAGAGGTACAATGGTTTTTTGAAATCTGGCCTGAAGTTGGACAGCAGTAGTCTACAGGGCTGGTCAGTTCGCTTATGGACAGTGCTATGGCATTTGAGTGAGAAGCCCCTAAAATGAGCCTTGAGACCTGTGGACACGCTCACATACATTGTTGCCTCTCCTATACAGCTGTATGTGCAAATAAAAGATGAGTGACTGATGCCAGGATATGGCCAGCAGAGCAACATCCTGCTGCCAGCCCCAACTTCATTAAATCCTGAAGGCTGTTGAGTGACATAACCCTGGACATTTCAACACATGGACCAGTGATGGCTGGCTCTTCTGGCACCTTGGGGAAAAGGCAAGGAAGCTGGCCTCCTGTGTGTTCCTCAAGTAACAGCAGAATGGCCCCCAAAGATCATGGTAGTATACCCAAAATGGCTAGGAGGTAAGAGTGTCTTACAGGGAGGTTTTGTTTTATGTTTATGGCCAGTGCATGTACCTCCCATAGTCCTATATACTGACCCATCTATAACTCCCACAGGGAGGGGGGTGAAGGTCTGGTATACTAGACTAGGACTAGATCTGATTCCTGCCACTGTCCTATCACAGGACCACTCTCTTTCATGCATCCTATCTGATGGACAAGATTTGCCTGTGTTCTTCTCATTAAAACATGTACCTTGTCACCCTTAAGGTTATTTTAGTCTATAGTCCCTCTTCCTGCAGCTGCCACATGATGAGTGCACTGAACTCCCTACCTGTTCAATTGCATCCTGTGGAATGGGTAACTTCTGCATAGGACTTTGAACCTAGCTGGATCCTCTGGCTTGAGGATTATCATGATTTTATTGCTGTTGTTATTTTATGTTACTAGTCTGGTTACAGTGCTCCAGTTCTCTCACACAGGGGCATTGCAGAAGATGGGGAACGAGTAGATTGTGAGGCAAGATTTTTGGAATTGCAGTATTTCCAGAATCTCTCACCTGGCGTAGTGCATTTCCACATCAATGGGTATTTCAAGGGGTGGAGAGAAGTAGTCCATCTCCATATCAATAGGCAATTAATTACAAGGGAGTTGGAGAGCAAGCGGGCACCTGGATCAAAAAGGTTTGGTGGGATCCTTTTGCAGCTGGGTCACGAGAGACAGGAGCAAGCAGAAGCAGACAACTGCTTGTTAGCAATAAATTGATTTCTCCCACTTTATTTCTCCCTTTGACTGATTTTGGCTTCAAAGGTTATTTGCACGAGGGTGGGAACATATTTCCCCTCCCCAGAGTTATAGTCCCCTAGCTGCATGCTTTGCACCAAGTTTAAAGAAGCTCCTCACTGTGTACATGCGTCTTAAATATAAAACATGTTCAATTGTTCTTCTTTAAGCTTGCTTTCTAAGAAAGACTTATCTTTCTCTACCTTTGGCTAAGCAAGGGTCAAGACTGGTGGATCCTAAAAATATTCAAATTTTTGTGAGTACTTTACCCCCAAGTAGTCCTTCTATTAACAGCCCAACATCTTCTGTCTTCTATTATTAAGAGAGTAAAAAAAATTTCTTGGAGATTTTGCAGATATTGCAGCTTAGAATTTGGCTGACTGCAACACAATCCTTCTCATTAACCTTTAAACTGTAGAACGGGTGACTTCTGAAAAAGCAAGCACACACTGTTACTGTTTTCTCCTCTAGTACAAAGACATATATCTTTTAATTTGGGGAGGAAAAAGTTGCTTAGAGCCAACAGCCACAGGTGTCCCTCTTCACCACCTCTCAAGCAAGCACTGGAAGATCCCATTCTCTAAAATCTCATATTTTTTTCTCACAGGAGGTCCTATGGAACATCAAGTGCAAATAACCAAATGACTCTAATAGTCCAGTGTTGGGCTCTTAGCCACTTTGAATTAAACCAGGTGCTGTAGCCCATTTTCCAGACACTAAACTGGCTCTGGAGGCATCTGGTTGGAATTTGTTGACCTTCCTATCGCTACCTTTTAAAGAATGATTGGAATTGTCAGGGAAATACAATTCAAAACAAAATCTCCTGCAAACCCAGAAAAACACTCCACAATAGAAGAGAAAGAAAACAATTTTATAAATGAATAAGCATTAAGCCATAATGTGATGGACAACACAAGCAATCATTGAAGAGTTTCCAAACACAGAAAGAAATCTTGCCCTTTTAACCAAACAGATACAAACCATTACATACATGTCCTCAAGATAAACAATAACTAGTCCTCAAGTAAGAGTACTTTTTTGTACTAATTTGTCACACATAATGCATCTTAAATTCACCTAGCAATTGTGTTGACCAGTTGTGTCTGTTAGTTGCCTTTATTTTAAGGAATAATAAAGCTTTTCACTGGTGTCTTCATGAAGGTAGATAGCATTTGGAGTCAGATGACCTAAATTAAACTCTCAGGAGGATGCAGAGATAGGGGCGTCTATCTTCCTGATAATTAAATTTCTAAAAGATGGCTCCCAGGTCCTTGAGAAAGACAATCAATTTATTGATTCTAAAGCTGACAAAAGACTTTTATTTAGCTCTATAAAAGATTTCACATCTCAATGGGGGAAAAGAAAGAATGCACAATTACAAGTATTCTGAAGTAAATGCTCTAAGAAAGGGAGGTGGAAAATCTCTTTCCCTTTCTAAACTAGGAAAAATTCCATTTTTTCTCTCTTAGGTTAGTATTTACCCTTACAGAGTCTGTCTTGAGAAGGTACCCTAGCACCCAGATTGTCCATCCTCCTGGGCCTGCCCTAGGTCCTACTCACTGTACACTGTAAGATATGCCTTTGTTTTCATCAAATCCTTGAAGATATTCATGTATATTGAGAATTCAGGCAACCCTTCTAAGCAGAAGTTAGGTCCAATATTATTTACTATTTACTAACTACATGTATCTTTCTCTTCAAAGTTCCCTAAAACTAAAAATTCAGTTTAAGAGCTTTTTTAGTCTCTGAATTTCATCTTTCTACGATTCCCCAATAACGAAAATTTCACTCAGTTGCTGATGTGTCACTCTGAATGCTCATAAATCTCAGTCACTAACTTAAGGGCAGTAATTTAAAAGAATAACTAAGAAATTCCTTGAGATATTAAGCAAAAGAAAAACAAAAAGTGTAGTACTACTACTTATAAGTGAAAAATTCTATGAAGTGCTTAGTCCACAATAAAGTAATTACTGCTGGGAATGTTGGGCTTTAAAACAGCAAATCAATAAATCAATGCATATGCACTTTCTTACAGACACACATAAACAGATAACAAATACAGGTAAAATGATAGCTGTATTATAATATCGAAGATAAAAGTATACTTGTTTAGGCCTTTCTGGAGTAAGGAGCAATAATTACTACGAATATAGATCATTTGATTAAAAATATTATGTTTTATTTTTAAAAATTATGAAATTCTGTCCCTATGAAACAGAGTTAACTTTCCTGTATACGTAGAATATTTATATAAAATTGACTGACTTCAAAATCAAAAATAATGCAAGCAACAAAAGTTAATAACAAAAGTATTTTAAAAATCACAACAATTAATTTAGAGGAAACAAATCTTCTGATATCTGGATAAAGGAGTAACCCAAACATTATAGAATTATATATAGATTAATCCAAAAATTATAGAATTTCTAAACATAAACAGTAAAAAACACCAAAATGTATAGAATTTTTCCTAAACTGTACTTCAGAGAAATATAAATAATTATTTTTTGTTATTAAACTAGAAACTTTATGATAATACATTAACTAGGATTCAAATTAAAAGTATAAATCCTAATGTAAATTGCAGTTTTTAAGGATATAATAATAATAATAATAACAAAAGCTGCAAAGGCTTACAGAGACTTTCCCTAAAACCATAGTCAGGAAAAATGCAGTATTTAATTATTTTTATTAATAAACAAAAGCTATGATAACCATAACTAAACTTGAACTTAGTTTTAATACTTACAATTAAATGTAACTGAAGTAGAATCCAACAATGTTATATGATATATATATATATGTAATTTTTAATACAATTTTCAATACAAAAAGGAATAAAGGTAGTATCACTAAATTTAAGAATTTATGCTTTATGTGACATATATTCTATTTCAGCAACCATAGCCCAAAAAAAAAGGTAAAAATAAAACTATACATATTTAGAAGGTCTAAATGTTTTACCTATGAATATAAACAACTTAAAAAGTAAAATACAAAGTATAATATTCACGCTTTTGGAAACCAATTTGAAAAATAAAAAATTATACTCAGGCATATATAACATATATACTCACAGATTTCAACTAAAAAGTTAAATATAAAACAGAAAAATAAATGAATAAATGGAAAATATGGTGACACAGAGATGAGCATCTTTCCATATATTAACTCTAGCACTAACTCCAGGAGGCAAGATTTGCAACTTTAGCTACCAGTCCACAGGTTTCCGAAGAAAATTAAGTAAAAACAAACAGACCATAACCCTCTCAGGGATTGAATAGATCTGTATTGCTAACTTACTACTATGTAATTCCAACAACAATTCTCAGGCCCATAACTGTGACAGTACGAAGTATACTAATGAAGTGCTGTGGACCCAGAAATGAAGAGTATTCTAGAGGACAGGACTAAGCCAAATAGATTTTTTTAAATCTAAACATCATTCCACAATCAAAAAACAAAGACTTACTGTTTCTGATCAGCATATGTGGCAAATGACAGGAAATAGTCACCACCATGAATTTTTCCACATTTAAAACAGGATGTTTTGTTAATAGGATTAAAGATGGCAGCATGCGAGGTGAGACACAGGCTTCCTCCTAAAACTGCATATAATATGAAAATATAATTAATACAACTAATCCTGAAATAGCAACAGGAAAGAGGACTGGGCCAAACTGCATACACGTGGAGAAAAGACTGTACCTCACAGAACAGGGTAAAGTACCAAAGCTGTGGCCAAGCAGGACCCAAACCCTTCCCCCACCCCAGCTCACAGGCAGTAGGAAGAGAAATGGAGCCAGGAGGGAGTGGAGGCCTGGGACTGCTGAATACCTAACTACGGAGATCTGCTATGAGAGCACAGACCTACATTTTATGGTGCTTGCATGATACTCTCGTGAATATGGGGGTTGGAAAGCTAAAACAGGCAGAATTCCTGGAGAGACTGAGATTCCAGCTGCTTGTGGAGAGCAGGGATCCATATCTGGCTGCTCTGGGACAAAAGAAAGGTGGACAGTCTGAGAGACTTCCTAACAAGGAAACCCTTAGCAAGAGGACTACTAAAGGAGCAAGGATTGTACAGAGCTTACTGCTCAGGAGACAGGACAGGTAGACAAAATTGTCTGGGTGCACTCTGCCCAGCAGTTTGAGAGCTTTGCCATATAGACTCTCACATTTAAGGAGGAAAAAGAAATCTTCCTCCTTAGACGATCTTCAGGTGCCAAAGATCCCTGGCTGGCTACAGAGCTCCAAGGAACCCCTCCATGATACGCAGACTACTGCACCTTTCTCCCAGCCAGCCCCACCTGGCTCGCAAACCAGCAAACCCTACCCCTGGCATTAGGCCAGCCAGAGGGAATATCTGTCTACAGCAACTACAAACACAAAGCATAGAGGCTTATACCTGTGTGCTCAGCTCACTGGCTCAGGCAGTGGAGACAGGCATAGCAGCCGGGAAGCAGGAAACAACTCTTTCCCCCAACCAAGGCACCAATACCACTTCTCTGTGGCCCCCAACATTGCTTCAGTGGCTGAGCAGCTCCAGGGAGTAAAGCTTCTGGGCACTAGAGGGCACCATATATAAATAGGAAACACCAAAGGAACCAGATTCACAGTAAAATTATTAATACAACTCCTGAGAAAGATTTAAATGACATCAAACACAAGACTCTTCATGAAAGGGAGTTCAAAATAAAAATTATTAACATGCTCATGTAGGTACAGAAAGATATTCAAGAACTCAGGAATGAATTCTGGCTGGAGATCCAAACGTTAAAGAGCACAATATAGTGTATTAAAAGCAGATTGGATATGGTGGAGGAGATAAAAAATGAAATAGAAACAAGAGAAGAGGAATACAAAGAAGCTAAGGCATGGACAGAAAAATGGATCTCTAAGAATGAAAGAATATTGAGAGAACTGTGTGACCAATTCAAATGGAAAAATATTCGCAATATAGGGGTACCACAAGAAGAGAGAGAAATAGGGATTGAAAGTGTCTTTGAGTAGGTAATTGCTGAAAACATCCCCAATCTGGGGAAGGAGATAGTCTCTAAAGCCATGGAGATGCACAGATCTCCTAACACAAGGGACCAAGGAAGACACACCAAGACATATAGTAATAAAAATGGCAAAGATGAAGGATAAGGAGAGATTATTAAAAGCAGCCAGAGAGAGAAATAAGATCACAAACAAAGGAAAGCCCATCAGACTTCTCAGCAGAAACTTTACAGGCCAAAAGGGAGAGGCATGATATATTTAATGCAATGAAGCAGAAGACCCTTGAACCAAGAATATTTTATCCAGCAAGATTATCATTTAAATTTGAAGAAGGGATTAAACGATTTCCAGATAAGCAAAAGCTGAGAGAATTTACCCCCCACAAACCATCCCTACAGTGTGCTTCGGAGGGACTGCTATAGATGGAAGTGTTCCTAAGGTTTAACACCTGTCACAGAATATGATACCTAATATATAAAGAAAGGAGGAGTAGGAAAAAGGAGGAAGAGAAAAAAAAACCTTTAGATTGTGTTTGTAATAGCATACTGCATTAAGTTAGACTCTTAGATAGTAAGTAAGTTAACACTGAACATTTGGTAACCATGAAACTAAAGCCTACAATGCCAATAAGTGCATACCTATCAATAATCACCATAAACATAAATGGTCTGAGTGAAACAATCAAAAGACATAGAGTCACTGAATGGATAAAAAAATAAGACCCATCTATATGCTGCCTATGAGAGACTCACCTTAAACCCAAAACCATAAACAGTATAAAAGTGAAGGGATAGAAAAGATATTTCATGCACCTAACAGGGAGAAAAAGGCAGGAGTTGCAGGACTTGTATCAGACAAAATAGACTTCAAAACAAAGAAAGTCACAAGAGACAAAGAAGGACATAAAATAATGATAAAAGGGTCAATCCAACAAGAAGATATAATCATTATAAATATCAATGCACCCAACACAGGAGCACCTAAATATGTGAAACAAATACTAACAGAATTAAAAATTATACAGCCATAAGAAGAAAACAAATCCTACCATTTGCAACAACATGGATGGAGCTAGAAGGTATTATGCTCACTGAAATAAGCCAAGCCGAAAAAGACAAGTACCAAATGATTTCACTCATATGTGGAGTATGAGAACTAAGAAAAAAACTGAAGGAACAAAACAGCAGCAGACTCACAGAACCCAAGAACGGACTAATAGTTACCAAAGAGAAAGGGACCGGGAGGATGGGTGGGAAGGGAGGGACAAGGGGGAAAAGGGGCATTACGATTAGCAGATGTAATGTTAGGGGGGCACGGGGAGGGCTGTACAACTCAGAAAAGACAAGTAGTGACTCTGTAGCATCTCACTATGCTGATGGACAGTGACTGTAATGGGGTTGGTGGGGGGGGACCTGATGAAGGGTGTAGTTTAATCACCATAATATTGCACATGTAATTGTAGATTACTGATAGCAAAATAAACTTAAAAAAAAAGAGAAATAGAATGCAATACATTCATTCCAGGAGACTTCAACACTCCACTCACTCTGAGGGACAGATTGACCAGACAGAAAATAAGTAAGGAAACAGAGTTACTGAACAACACAAAAGAACACATGGACCTAACAGGCATCTACAGAACTCTACATCCAAAAGCAGCAGAATACACATTCTTCTCAAGTGCACATGGAACATTTTCAAGAATAGATCATATACTAGGCCACAAAAAGAGCCTCAGTGAATTTAAAAAGATTGAAATTGTACCAACCAGTTTCTCAGACTACAAAGGTATGAAACTAGAAAAAATTACACAAAGAAAATGAAAAATCCCACAAACACATGGAGGCTACACAGCATGCTCCTAAATAACCAATGGATCTATGACAAAATAAAAACAGATCAAGCAGTATATAGAGTCAAATGACAACAATAATTCAACACCACAAAATCTGTGTGATGCAGCGAAGGACATGCTAAGAGGAAAGTATATTGAAATACCAGCACACCTCAGGAAAGAAAAATCCTATATGAGCAGTCTAAACTCACAGTTAATGAAACTAGAAAAGGAAGAACAAATGAGGCCCAAAGTGAGTAGAAGGAGGGACATAATAAAGATTAGAGCATAAATAAATAAAATCTAGAAGAACAAAACAAAGAAAGAATCAATGAATTCCAGAGCATGTTCTTTGAGAAAATAAACAAAATAGATAAACCCCTAGCCAGCCTTATCAAGAAAAAAAGAGAGTCTACTCACATAAACAGAATCAGAAATGAGAGAAAAAATCACTACGAACAACGCAGAAATAAAAAGAATTATTACAGAATACTATGAAAAATTATATGCTAACAAAATGGATAACCTAGAAGAAATGGACAACTTTCTAGAAAAATACAACCTTCCAAGGCTGACCCAGAGAGAAACAGAAAATTTGAAGACACCAATTACCAGCAATGAAATTGAACTGGTAATCAAAAACCTACCTAAGAACAAAACCCCGGGAGCAGATGGCTTCACCGTGGAATATTATCAAACATTTAGTGAAGACCTACTATCCATCCTCCTTAAAGTTTTCCAAAGAGTAGAATAAGACAGAATACTTCCAAACTCATTCTGTGAGGCCAGCATCACCCTAATACCAAAACCAGGCAAAGACACCACAAAAAAAGAAAATCACAGACCAATATCCCTGAAGAACATAGATACAAAAATACTCAACAAAATATTGGCAAACCGAATTCAAAAACACATCAAAAAGATCATCCCTCATGATCAAGTAGGATTTATTCCAGGGATGCAAGAATGATACAACATTCGAAAATCCATCAGCATCATCTACCACATCAATATAAAGAAGGACAAAAACCACATGATCATCTCCATAGATGCTGAAAAAGCATTTGACAAAATTCAAAATCCAATCATGATAAAAACTCTCAACAAAATGGTTATAGAGGGCAAGTACCTCAACATAAAAAAAGGCCATATATGACAAACCCACAGCCATTTTACACTTAACAGCGAGAAGCTGAAAGCTTTTCTTTTAAAATCCGGAAAAAGACAAGGAGGCCCCCTCTCCGCACTTCTATTCATCAAAGTACTGGAGGTCCCAGCCACTGCAATCAGACAACACAAAGAAATAAATGGCATCCAGACTGGCAAGGAAGAAATTAAACTGTCTGTGTTTGCAGATGACATGATATTGTACATAAAAATCCCTAAAGAATCCACTCCAAAATTACTAGATCTAATATCTGAATTCAGCAAAGTTGCAGGATACAAAGTTAATACGCAGAAATCTGTGGCGTTCCTATACACTAACAATGAACTAGCAGAGAGAGAAATCAGGAAAACAATTCCATTCAAAGTTGCATCAAGAAGAATAAAATACCTAGGAATAAACCTAACCAAGGAAGTGAAAGACCTATACTATGAAAACTACAAGACACTCATGAGAGAAATTAAAGAAGATACCAATAAATGGAAACACATCCCATGCTCATGGATAGGAAGAATTAATATTGTCAAAATGGCCATCCTGCCTAAAGCAATCTGCAGAATCAATGCTAGTCCTATCAAAATACCAACAGCATTCTTCAACAAACTAGAGAAAACCTTTCTAAAATTCAGATGGAACCACAAAAGACCCCAAATAGCCAAAGCAAGTCTGAGAAGGAAGAATAAAGCTTGGGGGATTATGCATCCCAACTTCAAGTTCTACTACAAAGCCACAGTAATCAAGACAATTTGGTACTCACACAAGAACAGACCCATAGACCAATGGAAAAGACTAGAGAGCCCTGATATAAACCCAACCATATATGGTCAATTAATACATGATAAAGGAGTCATCAATATACAATGGGGAAATAACAGCCTCTTCAGCAGTTGGTGTCGGTAAAACTGGACTACTACATGAAAGAGAATTAAACTGGATTATTGTTTAACCCCATATACAAAAGTAAACTGGAAAGGGATCCAAGACCTGAATGTAAGTCATGAAACCATAAAATTCTTAGCAGACAACATAGGCAAAAATCTCCTGAATATAAGCGTGAGCAACCTCTTCCTGAACGTATCTCCTCAAGCAAGAGAAACAAAAGCAAAAATGAACTCAGGACTACATCAAAAAAAAAAAAGCTTCTGTATGACAAAGCACACCATCAACAGAACAAAACAAAAAGACATCCTACAGTATGAGAGAATATATTTGTACATGACATATCTGACAAGGGTTAACATCCAAAATATATAAAGAACTCACACACCTCAATACCCAAAAAGCAAATAACCCGATTAAAAAATGGGCAGAGGATATGAAGAGAGAGTTCTCCAAAGAAGAAATCCAGATGGCCAACAGACACATGAAAAGATGCTCCACATCACTAATCATCAGGGAAATGCAAATTAAAATCACCTCACACAATTAAGGATGGCCAGCATAGAAAAGACTAAGAACAACAAATGTTGCCAAGGATGTGGAGAAAGGGGAACCCTCCTACACTGCTGATGGGAATGTAAGCTAGTTCAACCATTGTGGAAAGCAATATGGAGGTTCATCAAAAAACTAAAAATACAAATACCATTTGACCCAAGAATCCCACTCCTTGGAATTTGCCCAAAGAATACAACCTCTCAGACTCAAAAAGACATATGCACCCCTATGTTTATTGCAGCACTATTTACAATAGCCAAGATATGGAAGCAACCTAAGTGTCCATCAATAGATGAATTGATAAAGAAGATGTGATACATATACAAAATGGAATACTATTCAGCCATAAGAAAGAAACAAATCCTACCATTTGCAACAACATGGATGGAGCTGGAGAATATTATGCTCAGTGAAATAAGCCAGGCAGAGAAAGCAAGTGCCAAATGATTTTCCTCATTTGTGGAGTATAGCAATGTAGCAAAAGTGAAGCAACAAAATAGCAGCAGACACAGACTCCAAGAAGGGATTAGTGGTTACCAAAGGGGAGAGGTGTGGGAGGGTGGTTTGGGAGGGAGAGAGATGGGGATTGAGGGGTATTATATTTAGTACACATGGTGTGAGGGGTTACGGGTAAACAGTGTAGCACAGAGAAGGCAAATAGTGAATCTGTGGCATCTTACTACACTGATGGACAGTGACTGCGATGGGGTATGGGTGGGGACTTGATAATATGGGTAAATGTAGTAACCACATTGGTTTTTCATGTGACAACTGCATAAGAGTGTATATCAATAATACCTTAATAAAAACTTTAAATAAATAAATAAAATAAAATGCACTGTAATTAAAAATCAGCAGTAGAATGATGATTTTTTAAATCCCATAGGGAGAAGGGAAAACTCACCTATATTTCACATGCTCACTTCTGAGTAATCTAAAGATACAGAGGAAATCTATGGTCAGTTTGGAAGGGACTCCAGTGTAAGCACTACCAAACAAAACCTGTTAGAGCAAACTAAAAAATACCTAACTTGAAATTTTAGAGGGTTAAAGGAATATAAAAGAGCTAGTTTGATTAACTAAAAAAGAGAAAATATATATAATATAGATAAAGAAATCATTTTGTGTTTGAAAACATATAAGAAAAGACTAGCAGTGAAAGCAAATAAATTAACATGCACATACAAACTCATATAAATAGAACATAATTGTAAGAGATATAGGTGGAAGCTACGAGGAAGCAATTCCGAGGTGAAACATGAAGACGAGGTTCAATCTCACATATCCAAAGAAATGCAAACTGAAACAAAGAGAAAATATTTTTCATCCACTAAATGGGAAATTTTTAAAAATTGTGATTACACCAAAGTTTGAGGGTATGAAAATAAGAGAAACTCATGCTGATGGTAAAATCATCACACAATAATACTAAAGGACAATTTGGTAGGATAATAAAAGTGAAAATGTGTTTAAACCTTTAGCCCCTAGTACTACTCTCCTAGACATACATCATAGAGAAATTTGTACAGAGTACAAAGGAGATATATGTGAGGATGTTCACTGTAGCATGGTAACAAACAACTCAATATGCTTCAATGGGGTCAATGGATAGATAAAACATGGTGTAATATGATCTCAAATGTAAAAAATGAAGTATGTCACAAAAATCAATTTCTTTTCAGCATGGATTATCTCAAAAAATGCCAAGTGAAAAGTATAGAATATGTATATTAAATATGTAATTTTAAGAGCACATATGCCACAATAAGTTTTACTAACATATGTATCTGTAAATAAAGGTAAAGATGGAAGATTAGCAAGGTAAGCATTTAATCTGTGATAATATGTTTTTATGATGAGAAGGAAGGTATTGAAATGGGAGATAAAAAGAAATGGAATCTCAGCTAAGGAGGTTGATAAGGTGAATCAATCTTATGCTGAATATAAAGTTTACTTGTCACCAAGTATCAGAAATATACATGAATGGACTAAGAAAATGTTCTAAAATGAAATAAATTCTTTTTCCTACTCTTTTGGCTATCAGAGTACCATAGAATAGAGTAGCATAGAATAAGAAAACTTTTAGAAGTTACAACCCAGGTTACAAGTAAATGTATGCAAAACCACCATCTGATTAGATTTACTTTTAGGTAAATGATACAAAACCACCATCTGATTAGAGATGTGCATACTAAATGAACTAAAACAGATACACAAAAATCTTAAACTCAAAGTTAACTTTGAAAGTTAATTTAAATTAAATTTGCATGTAGTTAATGTCAAGGGCATTACATATATTGACATGGAAATTTTTTCAAGCATATATTGCTTTTATCCTGGGGAAAAAAGAATAAAATTAATATAGTACCCATGTGACTGTAACTACAGTGCACTTTGCGGAAACGTGGAGATAACTGCTGTCAGCATGAAGGTCCAGGCTCATAAGGAGCCTCTCACTTCCACAATGTAAACTTAATAACTTATAGTGACATGTGCTCTCTAGTCAACTTCTACTAGCGCAAGACTTGATTTCAGTACCTAAGGTACAAATAAATATTAACGGATAACATTTTAATCATTACAGGTAATCATAAACTTTTGGAGTGTGTGCAAATTTAATGCAAATTAAAAGTTAGGTAAAATTACCTAAACCCTACCCTACAAAGTTAAAGATTACTTTTTTAAGACAATGTTTATTAAAATACATCATGTATACTAAAAGTTCACAGACCATGCAAGAACAGTTAATGAAATTTTCACAGCCTGCACATATTTGTGTAACTATGACCTAGACTTTTTAGCACAAAAGCTCTCATATGGCCCTCCTACTTTCTTTTCCTCCATTGACAAGAATAAAATCTGTTCTGACTTCCATCACCATCAATTGGGTGTGCCTATTTTTACAATTCATATAAACTGAATCATAGAGTAATTCACACTCTTGCACTATGGCTTCTCTGGATCAGTAACTATGAGATTCTTCTTCTTGATTGTAGCAATAGTTCATGAATGCTGATTTCCTGTTTACCATTCCATTACCTGAATATACAATAATTTACGCATCCCTTCTACTATTGATAAACATTTGGGTTGTTTCCAAATTGGGTCAAATGCAAAAAGGGCTGCTATAAATATTCTCTTTATCTTTGGATGCATATATAAGGGTAAATTCCTAGAAGCTGCACACCTGAGTAAGGTTTGCATATGACCAGCTTTTGGAGATAAATCCATGCTTTACTACAAAGTGGTTTTATCCAATTACATTCCTGACAGTAATGAAATAGATTTCCAATTACTCTACATACTGCTCAAAATTTGAATTGTCAATTGTTTTTTTCATTTTAATTTTAGCTATTCTGATGTATGTACAGTGGTATAATTTACTTATTATTAAGTATTAATTAGGTTACATAGATTTTCATGTTTATTGGATACTTATTCTCTTTTGTTATACTCCAAAAGCCTACTACCCAATTTTTAAATGGTGATATGTTTTCTCACTGGTTTGCATAAGTTCTTGATGTATTATACATAAGAGCCCTTTGTCATATATATATATTGAAGATATATTCTATTTGTGCTTTGTATTTCAATTTGTAATAGTACTTTTGATAAATATTAATTATTAATTTAAAATAGCCAAATATACTGGGTTTATGATTAATGCTTTTTTTCTCTTCAAAATAACTTTGCTTAACCCAAAGCCCTGAAGATATTTCCATGTATTATGTTCTATAAATTTTGTTGTTTTAATTTTCACATTTAAACATTCAATCCCATTGGAATTAATTTTTGTGTATTCTGTAAAGAGGAGGTAAAGATTTCATTATATTTTCTTTTTTTTCAAGGAAACTATCCAACTGACACAACATTCTACCAAAAATACAATCTTTTCTTCAATGGACTACCTTAAACCAAATTCAGTTCTATGTGTATGGGTCTGTTCTTCTATCTCAGTTTTCTTCTATTACTATACTTGTCTATCCTTGAATCAATAATAGACTTTACAAACCAGTTCTATAATTAGCCTTTATGAATTTTAGTGTAGGTCTTTCAGCTTAGTTCTTATTCTTAAGGAATATTGTGGCAGACAGAATTCTAAGATGGTCCTATACTTTCCCAACCCCTAGTATACATACTCTGCTTAGTCTCCTCCCCTCAAAAACTACTATATCTGTGGGCAGGACCTGGGGATATGATGGAATATCTGCTCCCTTAATTAGCTGAAGTTATATAGACAAAGTGATGGGATTGTCACTCATGTGATTACATTATGTATGAAAATCATGTAGCAAACTGGAGAAACCCTCTTGCTGCCTTTGAAGAAATAAGCTGCCATGTTATATGAGGGCTGTGTGCCTAGGACATGAGGACAGTCATGCTTGGTTGACAGCCAGCATAGAGACCTCAGATTCATAGCTGTAAGGGACTGAATTCTTCCAACAACCTGGATGAATTTAGAAATGGATTCTTCCCTGGTCCGTCCACCAGATGAGCATGCAACGTGGCTGACACCTTGATTACAGCCTTATAAGACTTTAAGCAGGGAACACAATTGAGCTGTGTGCCTGGTCTTCTGATTTACAGAAGTTGTGAGATAACAAATGGATTGTGTTTTCAGCCACTTTGTGGTAACTGTTGTGAAGCAGAAGAAAACTAATAAATAATTTGGCTTTCAAAGATCATTTTTAATTCCATATATGTTCTAACATCATCTTGTCAGTTTCCAATTTAAAAACTTGGTTGAATTCTGAATGGAAAGTATTGGATTTGTAAATAAAATAGAAGCAACTTTATTTAGTTCCTCCCAATACAATTCGTGTTTTTCAGCCTAGAAGACTTGAACAGCTTGAGTTAGACTTATGCCTATTTATTTTTTCTTTAGATGCTATGGAGTTAAATATTATAAATTTATATTCAAAGTATTTGTTGAACATATATAAAAATACAAATAAAATTTTGGATACCAACTTTCATTAAGAAACTGATTAAATTATCTATAAATTCTTAGTAATAACTGTAGTTTCTTTTGCATTTTATATATACAGTATGTCATATTCATCAATTTTATTTACTTTCTTATAATGTTTATATACTTTGTCTCCTAGCTTACTGCAATGGATAATACCTCAAATACATTATTGAATATACTAAGTCTTAGCAGACTCCTTTTAAGTCTTAGGACAAAATTTTTCAACATATTAACCATTAAGAATAATGATTACTCTAAATGTTTTTAAATAAAATATGTCAATTTAAAATATTTCCATTCTATTCCAAATTTTCTGTATTTTAAAAAACATTTTAAATATGGTGGAATCTATCAGATTTTTCTGCACCTATTGAGATAACCATTTGAGTTTTCTCCTTTATTCTTTTAATGAAGTAAGATGCTATGATTGATTTCTGAATACTAAACCAACCTTGCATTTCTACAATAGGTCCCACTTGGTCATAACATGTCATCATCTTTATATATTGCTGGAATTTATTTGAAATATGTTGTTTAGGCTATCTGCAACTATGTATGGATGGATGTTCACATACAGAAAGAGATTAACTTGTAATTTTCCTTTCAGTAATATTCTTGTCATGATTTGGTATAAAAATTATGCTGACCTTCATGGAACATTTTCAAGAATAGATCATATACTAGGCCACAAAAAGAGTCTCAATAAATTCACAAGGATTGAAATTGTACCAACAGCTTCTCAGACAACAAGGTATGAAATAAGAAATTATGCAAAGAAAACAAAAAGCCCACAAACACATGGAGGCTTAACAACATGTTCCTAAATAATCAATGGATCAATGACCAAACAAAAAAAAAAGATCAAGCAATATTTGGAGACAACTGAAAACAATAACTCAACAATGCAAAATCTGAGGGATGCAGTGACGGCAGTGCTAAGAGGGAAGTATATTGCAATACAGGCTTACCTGAAGAAAGAAGAACAATACCAAATGAACAGTCTAAACTTACAATTAATGAGAAAAAGAACAAATGAGGCCCAAAGTCAGTAGAAAGATGGACATAATAAAGATCAGAACAGAAATAAATAAAATCAAGAACAAAACAATAGAAAGCATCAATGAAACCAAAAGCAGGGTCTTTGTTTATCTTAGATAAACACTAGCCAGGGTTACCAAGAAAAAAGAGAGTCTACACACATAAACAGAATCAGAAATAAGAGAGGAAAAATCACTATGGACAACAAAGAAATAAAAAATTTATTTAAAATTATTACAAAAAATTATATGCTAAAAAAATTGGATAACCTAGAAGAAACAGACAATTTTCTACAAAAACATAACCTTCCAAGGCTGATCCAGGAAGAAACAGAAAATCTGAACAGACAAATACCAACAATGAAATTGAATTGGTAATGAAAAACTACCTAAGAAAAAAAACCGTGCACCTGATGGCCTCACTGCTGAATTTTATCAAACATTTAGTCAAGGCCTAATAATACCCACCCTCCTTAATGTTTTCCAAAAAGTAAAAGAGGGGAGAGTACTTCCAAACTCATTCTATGAGGTCAGCATCACTCTAATACCAAAATCAGGCAAGGACACCATAAAAAAAAATTACAGACCAATACTCCTGATGAACATAGATGTAAAAGTACTCCACAAAATATTAGCACACCAAATTCAAAAATACATCAAAAAGATGATCCGTCATGATCAAGTAGAATTTATTCCAGGAGTGAAAGGATGGTACAATATTCAAAAATCCATTAATATCATACACTACATCAACAAAATGAAGGACAAAAATCACATGATCACCTCCATAGATGCTGAAAAAGCATTTGACAAATTCAACATCCATTCACAATAAAAACTCTCAACAAAATGGGTATAGAGGGCAAGTACCTGAACATAATAAAGGCCATATATAAGAAACCCACAGACAACATCACACTTAGCAGTGAAAAGCTGAAAGCTTTTCCTTTAAGATAAGGAACAAGACACGGATACCCATTCTCCCCACATTCATTCAACATAGTACTGGAGGTCCCAGCCATGGCAATCAGACAACACAAACAAATAAAAGGCATCCAGATTGGTAAGGAAGAAGTTAAACTGTCACTGTTTGCAGATAATATGACACTATACATAAAAAACCCTAAAGAAAACAACCCAAAAATACTAGAATAACTGAATTCAGCAAAGTAGCAGGATAAAAAATTAATACACAGAAAACTGTTGCATTCCTATATACTAATGATGAACTAGCAGAAAGAGAAATCAGGAAAACAATTCCATTCACAATTGCATTAAAAAGAACAAAATATCTAGAAATAAACCTAACCAAGGAGGTTAAAGACCTATACTCTGAAAACTACAAGATGCTTATGAGAGAAATTAAAGAAAACACCAATAAGTGGAAATACATCCCATGCTCTTTGGTAGGAAGAATTAATACTGTCAAACAGCCATCATGCCTAAAGCAATCTACCAATTCAATGCAATGCCTATCAAAATACCAACAGCAATCTTCAACAAAGTAGAACAAATAGTTCTAAAATTCATATGGAACCATAAAATAACCTTAATAGTCAGAGCAATCCTGAGAAGGAGGAATAAAGCTGGGGGATTATGCTCCCCAACTTCAAGCTCTCCTACAAAGCCACAGTAAGCAAGACAATTTGGTACTGACACAAGATCAATGAAACAGAATAGAGAGCCCATATATAAACTGAAGCATATATGGCCAATTAATATATGATAAAGAAGCAATGGATACACAATGGGGGAATGAAAGCTCTTCAACAACTGATGTTGGCAAAACTGGACAGCTACATATAAGAGAAGGAAACTGGATTACTATCTCCATACACAAAAGCACACTAGATATGGATTAAAGACATGAATGTAAGTCATGAAACAATAAAACTTTAGAAGAAAACATAGGCAAAAATCTCTTGAACATAAACATGAACAACTTTTTCCAGAACACATCTCCTCGGGCAAGGGAAACAAAAAAAAAGAACAAATGAGACTACATAAAACTAAAAAGCTTTGGTACAGCAAAGGGTATCATCAGTAGAACAAAAAGGCATCGTACAGTATGGGAGAATATATTCATAAATGACATACCCGACAAGGGGTGGACATCCAAAATACATAAAGAGCTCATGCACCTCAACACCCAAAAAGCAAATGACCTGATTAAAAATGGGCAGAGGATCTGAACAGATACTCCTAAGAAGAAATTCACATGGCCAACAGGCACATGAAAAGATGCTCCACATGGCTAATTATCAGGGAAATGCAAATTAAAACCACAGTGAGATCTCACCTCACACCAGTTAGGATGGCCAACATCCAAAAGGAACAACAAATGCTGGCGAGGATGTGGAGAAAGTGGAACCCACCTACACTGCTGGTGGGAATGTAAATAGTTCAACTATCATGGAAAGCAATATGGAGGTTCCTCAACTAAAAATAAAAATACCATTTGACCCAGTCATTCTACTCCTAGAAATTTACCCAAAGAAAACAGGATCCCAGATTCGAAAAGACATATGCACGCCTATGTTTATCGGAGCACTATTTACAACAGCCAAGAAATGGAAGAAACCTAAGTGTCCATCAGTAGATGAATGGATAAAGATGATGTGATACATATATACAATGATATATTATTCAGCCATAAGAAGAAAACAAATCCTATCATTTGCAACAACATAGACGGAGCTGGAGGGTATTATGCTCAGCGAAATAAGCCAGGTGAAGACAGACAAGTATGAAATGATTTCACTCATTTGTGGAGTATAACAACAAAGCAATACTGAAGGAACAAAACCGCAGCAGACTCACAGACTCCAGGAAGGGACTACCGGTTACCTAAGGGAAGGGGTTGTGGGGGGAGTGTGTGGGGAAGGGAGGAATAAGCGGATCGAGGGGCATTATGATTGGCATACATGGTGTGGGGGGGAGTCATGGGGAAGACAGTGTAGCACTGAGAAGACAAGTAGTGACTCAGTGGCATCGTGCTACACTGATGGACAGTGACTGCAGTTGGGTGTGGGGGGCGAATCAATAATATGGGTGAAAGTAGTAAACACAATGTTGCTCATGTGAAACCTTCATAAAATTGTATATCAATAATACCTTAATAAAAATTACGCTGACTGACCTTTAAAAAGCATTAAAGTGTTCCATTTTTCTATTCTCCAGAAAAATTCATTGTGTCTGCCATTAACTATTTAGAAAAACGCACTAGCAAAATTGTATGAACTTTACTTCTTTAATGGAAGGAATTCTTGGAATTTCAATTACTTTACTATACATAAAATTTTAATAGATATATATTTTTAAATTAAAATGTGTCATTTGGGGCATATATATATATATACACACACAGAAAGTCACAAAATTATACATAATCTAATTGTATTACCTTTAATAAGGTTTATTATACTTTCATTACTTTTTTAATATCTGCAGGGTCTGTGGATTCATTCCTTTGGATCCAACAAAATGATACATATTATGTATACAAATGTTCCTCATTAGTCCTGTCAATCTTATCAGTATGCTGTCAGTTTTATGAAACATTTCAGTAAATCAACTTTTCTGTTTATTGATTTTATTTATTGCATGTTTGTGTTTTATTTTATTGATTTCTGTTCCCATAATGTATTTCCTTCTACTTTCCTTAGGGTTAATTTGACATAATTTTTCTAGTTTTTTTTTTCAAGTCCCACTCACATATCCCATGACAGTCACTGTACATCAGTGTAGTAAGATGCTATAGAATCATTAACAGTCCTCTCCATAGATGCTGCCTTTCCCATGTCCCCCGCCACTGCATTACATGTGCTAATCGTAATGCCCCTTTTCCCCTCTTCTCCCTCCCATTCCACCCATCAACCCCAGTCCCTTACCCTTTGGTAACTGTTAGTCCATTCCTGGGGGTCTGTGAATCTGCTGCTGATTTGTTCCTTCAGTTTTTCCTTGGTCCTTATACTCCACAGATGAGTGAAATCATTTGGAACTTGTCTTTCTCTGCCTGGCTTATTTCACTGAGCGTAATACCCTCTAGCTCCATCCATGTTGTTGCAAATGGTAGGATTCGTTTTCTTCTTATGGCTGAATAATATTCCATGATGTATATGTACCCTCTTCTTCATCTATTCATCCACTGATGGACGCTTAGGTTGATTCCATTTCTTGGCTATTGTAAATTGTGCTGCAATAAACATAGGGGTGTATATGTCTTTTTCAAACTGGGCTGCTACATTCTTAGGGTAAAATCCTAGGAGTGGAATTCGTGGGTTAAATGGTATTTCTATTTTTAGTTTTTTGAAGAACTCCATACTGCTTTACACAATGGTTAAACTAGTTTACATTCCCACCAGCAGTGTAGGAGGGTTCCTCTTTCTCCACATCCTTGCTAACATTTGTTGTTTGTATTTGGATGGTGGCCATCCTTACTGGTGTGAGGTGATATATCATTGTGGTTTTAATTTACATTTCTCTGATGATTAGTGATGTGGAATATCTTTTCATGTGCCTGTTGCCCATCTGAATTTCTTCTTTGCAGAAGTTTCTGTTCAGATCCTCTGCCCATTTTTTAATTGGTTTATTTGCTTTTCTTTGTTGAGGTGCATGAGCTATTTATATAATTTGGATGTCAACCCCTTATCAGATATGTTATTTATGAATATATTCTCCCATACTGCAGGATGTCTTTTTGTTCTACTGATGGTGTCCTTTGCTGTACAGAAGCTTTTTAGTTTGATATAGTCCCACTTGTTCATTTTTGCTTTTGTTTCCCTTGCCCGGGGAGATATGTTCATGAAGAAGTTGCTCACGTTTATGTCCAAGAGATTTTTGCCTACATTTTTTTCTAAGAGTTTTATCATTTCATGACTTACATTCAGGCCTTTGATCCATTCTGAATTTCCTTTTGTGTATCAGGTTAGACAGTAATCCAGTTTCATTCTCTTACATATAGCTGTCCAGTTTTGCCAACACCAGCTGTTGAAGAGGCTGTCATTTCCCCATTGTATATCCATGGCTCCTTTATTGTATACTAATTGACCATATACGCTTGGGTTTATATCTGGGCTCCCTATTCTGTTCCACTGGTCTATGGGTCTTTTCTTCTGCCAGTACCAAATTGACTTGATTACTGTGGCTTTGTAGTAGAGCTTGAAGTCAGGGAGCTAATTCCCCCTGCTTTATTCTTCCTTCTCAGGATAGCTTTGGCTATTTGGGGTCTTTTGTTGTTCCATATGAATTTTAGAACTATTTGCTCTAGTTCTTTGAAGAATGCTGTTGGTATTTTGATAGGGATTGCATTGAATATGTAGATTGTTTTAGGCGGGACAGCCATTTTGACAATATTAATTCTTCCTAGCCAAGAGCATGGGATGAATTTCCAGTTATTAATGTCCCCTTTAATTTCTCTTAAGAGTGTCTTGCAGTTTTCAGGGTATAGGTCTTTCACTTCCTTGGTTAGGTTTATTCCTCAGTATTTTATTCTTTTTGATGCGATTGTGAATGGAATAATTTTCCTGATTTCTGTTTCTGCTAGTTCACTGTTAGTGTATAGAAATGCCACAGATTTCTGTGTATTAATTTTGTATCCTGCAAATTTGCTGAATTCAGATATTAGATCTAGTAGTTTAGGAGTGGATTCTTTAGGGTTTTATATACAATATCATGTAATCTACAAACAGGGACGGTTTGACTTCTTCCTTACCAATCTGGATGCCTTTTATTTCATTGTGTTGTCTGACTGTTGTGGCTAGGATCTCCAGAACTATGTTGAATAAATGTGGGGAGAGTGGGCATCCTTGTGTTGTTCCCTATGTTAAAGGAAAAGCTTTCACTTTCTCACTGTTAAGTATAATGTTGGCTGTGAGTTTGTCATATATGGCCTTTATTATGTTGAGGTACTTGCCCTCTATAACCATTTTGTTGAGAGTTTTAATCATGAATGGATTTTGAATTTTGTCAAATGCTTTTTCAGCATCTATGGAGATGATGATGTGGGTTTTATCCTTCTTTTTGTTGATGTAGTGGGTGATGTTGATGGATTTTCGAATGTTGTACCATCCTTGCATCCCTTGGATGAATCCCACCTGATCATGATGGATGGTCTTTTTGATGTATTTTTTAATTCGGTTTGCTAATATTTTGTGGAGTATTTTTGCATCTATGTTCATCACGGATATTGGTCTGTGATTTTCTTTTTTTGTGGTATCTTTTCCTGGTTTTGGTATTAGACTGATGTTGGTCTTGTAGAATGAGTTTGGGAGTATTAATTCCTCTTCTACTTTTTGGAAAACTTTAAGGAGGATGGGTATTAGGTCTTCACTAAATGTTTTATAAAATTCAGCAGTGAAACCATCTGGTTGAGGAGTTTTGTTCTTAAGTAGTTGTTTGATTACCAAATCAATTTCTTTGCTGCTCATTGGTCTATTCAGATTTTCTGTTTCTTCCTGGGTCAGCCTTGGAAGGTTGCATTTTTCTAGAAAGTTGTCCATTTCTTCTAGGTTATCCAGTTTGTTACCATATAATTTTTCATAGTATTCTCTCATAATTCTTTGTGTTTCTGTGGTGTCCGTAGTGATTTTTCCTTTCTCATTTCTGATTCTGCTTATGTGCATAGACTCTCTTTTTTTCTTGATAAGTCTGGCTAAGGGTTTATCTATTTTGCTTATTTTCTCAAAGAACCAGCTCCTACTTTCATTGATCCTTTCTATTGTTTTATTCTTATCAGTTTTATTTACTTCTGCTTTAATCTTTATTATGTCCCTCCTCCTACTGACTTTGGGCCTCATTTATTCTTCCTCTTCTAGTTTCATTGTGAGTTTAGACTGTTCATTTGGGATTGTTCTTCTTACCTGAGGTAGGCCTGTATTGCAATGTATTTCCTTCTTAACCGGCCTTCAATGCATCCCACAGATTTTATGGTGTTAAATTATTGTTGTCATTTGTCTCCATATATTGCTTGATCTCTGTTTTTGTTTGGTCATTCATCCATTGATTACTTAGGAGCATGTTATTAAGCCTCCATGTGTTTGTAGGCTATTTCGTTTTCTTTGTGTAATTTATTTCTAGTTTCATACCTTTGTGATCTGAGAAGCTGGTTGGCACAATTTCAATCTGTTTTAATTTACTGAGGTTCTTTTTGTGGCCTAGTATATGATCTATTCTTGAAAATGATCCATTTGCTGTTGAGAAGAATGTGTATCCTGTTGCTTTTGGATGGAGTGTACTGTAGATGTCCGTTAGGTCCATCTGTTCTAATATGTTGTTTAGTGCCTCCATCTCTTTATTTTCTGTCTAGTTGATCTGTCCTTTGAAGTGAGTGGTGTGTTGAAGTCTCCTAAAATGAATGCATTGCATTCTCTTTCCCCCTTTAATTCTGTTAGTATTTGTTTCACATATGTAGGTGATCCTGTGATGGGTGCACAGATATTTATAATAGTTATATCCTCTTGTTGGACTGACCCTTTCATCATTATGTAATGTCCTTCTTTGTCTCTTGTGATTTTCTTTGTCTGTAGTCTATTTTGTCTGATACAAGTACGGCGACTCCTGCTTTTTTCTCACTATTAGTTGCATGAAACATATTATTCCGTCCCTTTACTTTCAGTCTGTGTATGTCTTTGGATTTGAAGTGAGTGTCTTGTAGGCAGCATATAGATGGGTCTTGTTTTTTTATCCATTCAGTAAGCTATATCTTTTGATTGTTGCATTCAGACCATTTACATTTATGGTGATTATCTATAGGTATGTACTTATTGCCATTGCAGGTTTTTGATTCATGGTTACCAAAGGTTCAAGGGTAATTCCCTTACTATCTAACAGTCTAATTTAACTCATTTTGTATGCTATTACAAACACAACATAAAGCTTTTTTTTTTTTCCTCCTTGTTCTTCCTCCTCCATTCTTTGTATGTTATGAATCATGTTCTGTACTCTTTGTCTATCCCTTGGTGACATCTTTTTAGCCTTTGGAATACTTTCATCTATCGGGGTCCCTCCAAAATGCACTGCAGAGGTGGTTTCTGGGAGGTAAATTCTCTCAGCTTTTCTTATCTGAAAATTGTTTAATCCCTCCTTCAAATTTAAATGATAACCTTGCCTGGTAGAGTATTCTTGGTTCAAGGCCCTTCTGCTTCATTGCAATAAATATATCATGCCACTCCCTTCTGGCCTGTAAGGTTTCTTTTGAGAAGTCTGATGATAGCCTGATGGGTTTTCCTTTGTATGTGATCCTTTTTCTCTCTCTAGGTGCTTTTAAAAGTCTGTCTTTATCCTTGATCTTTGCCATTTTCATTATTATATGTCTTGATGATGTCTTCCTTGGGTCCCTTGTGTTGGGAGATCTCCATGGCTTGAAAGACTATCTCCTTCCCCAGATTGGAGAAGTTTTCAGCAATTACCTCCTCAATGACACTTTCTATCCCTTTTTCCCTCTCTTCTTCTTCTGGGACCCCTATAATGCGAATATCGTTCCGTTTGTTTTGGTCACATAGTTCTCTCAATATTCTTTCATTCTTAGAGATTTTTTTTTCTCTGTGCCTCAGCTTCTTTGTATTTCTCTTCTCTAATTTCTATTCCATTTAATATCTCTTCTACTACATCTAATCTGCTTTTAAATCCCTCCATTGTATGTTTCATTTCAGATATTAAATTTCTTAATGATTGAATCTCTGACTTAAATTCCTTCCTGAGTTCTTGCATATTTTTCTTTACCTCCATAAGCATGTTTATAATTTTTATTTTGAACTCTCTTTTGGGAAGATTGGTGAGTTCAGCTTCATTTGGCCCTTTTTCTGGGCTTTGTGAGATTTTGGTCTGTACCTTGTTTTTTTGACATTTCATATTTCTCTGTGGTGCCCACTAGTGTACAGAAACTCCAGTCTCTGGAACTTCTCAGCCACTGGAGTGAGGTTGGTGGTTATAGGGGAGCAGAGCTGGTGCCTGGAGGGAGGAAAGATCTGTTTCCTGTTTCCCATATGTGGTGCCTGTCTCCAATGTCAGAACCAGTGAACCAAGCACACACGAGTAAGCCTCTGTGCTTTGCATCTCTAGCTGTTGTAGGCAGGGCCTCCCTCTGGCTGGCCGGATGCCAGCACACTGACTGCCAGTTTGTGAGCAGGTGCCTTGCAGGCCAGTAGGAAGGCTCGGCAGGCTGTGTGTCACAGTGGGGGTTCTCCGAGCTGAGTAGGCAGCCAGTCAGATGGAGCACCTGAAGCTCCTCAAAGTTCCCAACCAGCTGGGCAGAGCACACCCAGACAACCTTGTCCAGCTCTCCCCTCTCCCGTGTAGCAAGGTCTGTGCAAACCCCACCCCTTCAGCATCCCTCTTGTTGCTAGGAAGCCTCTCAGACCGCCTGCCCATCCTCTGACACAGAGCAGCCAGGTGTGGATCCTGTCCTCCACCAACGGCCAGAATGTCAGTGTCCCAGGCCCTCCACCTGTCCAAGCTCCCCAACATCCAGAGCACCATACAGTATAGTCTTCCATTCACAAAGCCCATGTCCCAGGCTAGGTGTTCCACAGTTCCAGGCTTCCAACCCCTCTCCACTCTGTTTCTCTTCCTCCCCCCCTTCAGCTTGTGGGGGAGGGCTTGGGCTCTGGTGGATTAAGGCTTTCGTACATTATCCTGTTTCGTGAGGTCTGCTCTGTTTCTGAAGTCTGTATGCAGTCTGGTTCAGCCTTCTTTCTTCTTGTTGTTTTAGGGTTAGTTGTATTTATTAACTATAATTTTGTACTATTTGTGGTTTTGGGAGGAGTTCCCTGTGTCATCTCTCACGCCACCATCTTGAATCTCCTGGAAAGCTATTTTTCTAATTTTTTAAGAGAGATGTTTATATTACTAAACTCAGAATTTTTAAATTTCTAATATATGACTTTAGGGCTATAGCTTTTACTCTGTAATATGCAGAAAATCATATAGGCAACATTAAAATGGAGGGAGGTTCAGGGAAGGCAGAGATTTCTATTTTTACTTGAGGATTACGCATGTCAAAGGAAAAAGCAAGGATCACCTCTAGTAACTGGTTGAAATCACAACATAATAAGATGTGAATATTTGATAAAGGAATGGTACTTAATTCTAATGTTATCTAAATGGCCCTAGAAAACATATCATCAGCTATTTTAATAAGGTTATTTTTGGCAGCATGCAGAATACATTGGGGCACAGGGGCAATGAATTGCAATTTCCAGTGAAAGATGTACTGCTGGTTTCTTTTATTACAAAAGTCTCTCATGGGCATAAAAACATTAAAAAAGGTCATAGTTGAGAAAGATAACTTAAAATTTAAAGTGAAGCCATTAATTAGATTTAAAAACAAAAAAAATGGCAGAATCAACACAGTCTCTAAAATTTCATCCTGAATAAAGATGGTAAGAGGGTAGCTATGTTATCAAGGCAAAGATGGACTTATAAACATAATTGTCTTGAATGAGACTGAGTGGTCAAAGTAAGGAGATACAAGGATTAAGGATCAAAATGGTTTTTGCCACCCCCTCATCTGCTTTGGAGTTGATTCCTTAAATGGTAGATAAGAAGCAGGGATAACTCTTATTATCAGCTCCTCTGAAATGAATGAGACACCAAAATAAGAAATTGGGTGCTATAAGGATGTCAAAGTACAAGTGCAAAAACAGGTACTATTTCCCAAAGCTAGATGGAGAAATGAAGCAAAGACTTACACTGGAAACACTCATTAAGGAATCAAGAAAGCAAAAGGTGAACTAGCGGCAAGCCAAGGGGATTTGTTGAATAACACTTTGGTTAACAATGGGCTTCCTCCAAGTCTTTAAAAACTAATTTCTCAATTTGAAGAAAGTAATCTCTCATTACCTTTGTTTTGGAATTACACATGTTTTCTAGTTAAAGCTAGCATATTTTCAAGGGCTGTGAGTTAGTCATTTGGAAGTTATTTCAGAGATATACTAGGATTGCCCAAATAAGTAAATATTTTATAGAAAGGGAACGTCAAGTTTCTTACATCAGAGAAAAGTTACACATAGGATAGTTGGAAGGATAAGATGAGCCTAGAAGAGCTAGATTGTGATTAGAGGTATCAATATAAATTTATGTTTTTGTTAAAGCTATATGCATACAGATAGCTATCTGCATACAAGTTCAAGAGTCAGAATACATACATATATTTCCTAGTTCTATCTGTTGCAAGCACCTAGAAGCAATGAGCACACCAAACACCCCGACACCCAGATCTCAATGAATATATATATATACACACACACAATCATTTTAGGTATCCTGAAATACGTATCCAACATAAGGTGAACATAGCCTTGATTCTTTTTGTTTTAAAGTTATTTTGGTCACCTATGCATATCATTCATTCTACTTACTTATCTATCATCTATATCTAGACTGTTTCAAGCAAGTAACATATATATACTTTTTAAAACCATGCACAATACTGAAAAGTTTTCATTCCCCCTCCTCATATGTTCATGTAGGGGAGACATATAAAATAATAAAAATAAAATAAATCTTCAGATTGTGATAATTACTGAGAACAAAATGAAAATGTATCATGACACAGTAACCTGACTGGGCTAACAGGGAGAAAGAGTGGTCTCCTAAACGAAATAATTGTGAATGACCAACCTCTCTTGCTTGAATACCTAAAGGAGGTGAGTAGGAGGTTATTTTCTAGCTGGGGAGGTGGATTTAAGCCCTTTGTGAACAAAGACATAGAAAAGATTTTGGCATATTATACGAATAGTAAAGAAACCACTGTGTTTGGATCTTCTATGGAAGGTGGGGTAGACAGGGTAGTGAGTGAGTGATTCAAATTTAAAGGTAGGCATAAATAACGTTTGGAACATTCAGAATCTGGATTTTACTTCAAAACTTCTAGCAAAGGTTCAAAATAATCAGAGATTTAAAAATTGCAACTTAGTACATGCAGAAGAGGGTGAAAATTTTATTCTCATCTTCCTAAAGCTAGAGTCACCTTATCTTACATGTAGGGATATTTACTTTGAGGAATTAAATTTTAAGTATCAAAATTGAGCAGAAGTATATAAAATATTTTTCCAATTTGGATTACATGGCATGTAATCCTCTATCCCATCTGCAAACTGAGTCTGGAGCTCTTTTTTGACATATAACGTTTTTGAACACAAATCTCTATCTCCAGCAAAGTAGATGCATGTAAAGAATATAAATACCCTCTGGCTGCAGAAAATCAATACTGCTTCCAAAAACATAATTAATTGATAATGTATTACACACTGATTTTTCCTCAATTTAAAAAATAACAAAAGTACATTAAATGAGTATTTCCAAAAGGTTTTTTTTTATTTTTGGTATCATTAATGTACAATTACATGAGCAACATTATGGTTACTAGACGCCCCCCATTATCAAGTCCCCACCACATACCCCATTACAGTCACTGCCAAAAGGTTCTTAATCATGCCCTACTTTTATGAGAGCTGTTGGTATGACCTTTAACTCTATAAAAAAATATCCCAGGTCATTGCCTCTTTCAGAAACACTTTCTTGTCCATGGTGCTCTAAAGAACAGCAGATATTAGTTAACCAATGAGTGTATTCAGCAACTTTGTTGCCATTTGTGCATTTATTAAGGAGCTGATTTTGGAAAGGCTATGATAAATAGTTTTCTATTACTATTCCTCATTAGGTTATCTCTGAATTCACTGTCTGCTGGTCTCTAGGATGATTACAGAAATATGACCGTAAAGCAGTAGCTTCTCATTACACCTGGAAGCAGTAGGAGTACAGTATTTATAATCTCATTATCTCAATGGATAGTTGTAGCTGTGCATATGCTCTCATTATCTCTACTGGGGATTGTAATGATATACATAGTCTCATTTTCTGTGCTATGGGATTGGAGAGTTACATTTAAGATTGAGTGTTCTGTACTGTAAGTAATATGAGGTGGGTGGATAACTGGTTGAATGTGCATCTATCTTTTTTTTCTTATTAGAGTTGCCATTGTTCATTTACATTTGACATTGGCTTGTCCAATCTTCACGATTAAAAATTTCTGGTAACAGTAGACAAATAAGAAAATGGAGTTAGCAAAAATACCAAAGAAAATGTGAGTTAAGAAAAGATAAGACAAACTCTCAATATTATGGATGACATCCTCTCCCTTCCCCCTCCCCACCAACCCATGAGATTGCCATTCAGGTAAAATACAAATGAAAGATAACATGGTAACAAGTTTACATAACAAAGAAAAAATATTTTAGTTTTGAACTTCCCTGTTCTCATTTCAATCCCTTAGCTATCAACTTTCTTACATCAGGCACTCTGGGAAATACTTTTGCTTAGAATAATTCAAAATGTGCCTGGTTTGGTGCACTTTCACAAACATGATGCTATACAATCTCACAGCAGTTTCACGGTGGTAAGTAAAGCTCAGAGAAAGGGACAAAGAAAAACCCACAATTCACCTACCTTACAAATTATGTTTCTAAATAAATTCTCCAAAACAAAATACAAAGACAAGGGTAACATTTTAGCCCTCAAAGGCTTAAATGGTGATACATGTTTCCAAGTAGCCTGCTAATGTGTTATATAAACAAATTTAAACTTTCATTTTCCCCCTTTTTATTGAGGAATTTAATAATTACTTAGATGGCTTTAGATAAAGTAGAAGTATATATACAAATGCAGACAATCCCAGCATTCCTGGTAGGTTCCAACTCACCAGTCTTGGGAATAATTAAATCACCTCTTTTTAATATTTACATTAACTCTGTCACATGCTAACATTAACAGAACATCCTATTCCAGTCTCTTTGAACTTCCCATCTTTATCCTTATAAAATTCCAAAGGATTTCTTTCCAAACTCACAGCAAAGAGAGAACTACAGAATGAAACATTTTTGGCTGCTATTCTCTCACACAAGTTTTGCTGTGGAAAATAGCTTTTGAACAACTCAGTGCATCCTTCACCATACTAAGTTGCTGGTCTTACTGGCCCAAGTCTCTGGGCATGTTGTAGTGTTCCTGTCTTGAATTCAATCAACAGTGGTTATAGAATTAGTCCCTTAAATTAACAGATCTTAAGTTTACTTTCAAATGGAAATACTCAGCTTTCTACTCAATGACAAGCAGTACCAGACTCAACACTATTCCTCCTGCTTTCATTTGCTGATGGTCCTCACACACAGCGATCTGGGCTTGAAGTTGAGCCCAGATTCACCCCAATTATACCCAAGATTAGTTTCCATTTTTAGACCCAAGGATTTCATTCCTCATCACTGCATCCATCAGAGTGTTTCTAATTATACTGACCCATTAAGGGGTTCCTTCTCTCTAACTCTCTCGCCCTAGTAGGTGCTCAGGCAGATACCTTTAACCCTCTTAAGGAGATCAGGTTGTGTGATGAGTAGTAATACTTTTATTAACACAACAGATCTTGTCATTCCTCTCTCCCAGTTCAATGACTGCTTTCAGACCTTATATTTATATAATTGAGAGGGTCATTCAAGAGATCCTTTCCAGACTGTGGGCAATCTTCTTCCAAGTAACATTCTAAGAAAAATATGACAACTTAAGTGGTGATCTTTCTACATAATATCTCACTACACAGATAATTACTCCTCACAAAATTTTCTAAAGAATTTAGAAGTGATAAGGATTTTTAAAAATAATAATCAAAATTGTCTTTATAATTTATTCTAACACTTACAGTAGAGGTTATCATTCATTCTTATGGCAAATATTTAGTGGTTAATACTAGATAGACACTGTGTGTACAGCAGTGAATCAAACTGCCAAAAGCTGCCATCTTGGAGCTTACATTCTGGTGGAATGTGATAGACAGTAAGCAGTAAATATGATCAATAAGTAAATGACTTATCATATTAGAATATTCTCAGTCTTTATGCTCTGAGAAAAAAGAGCATAATAGAGAGAAGAGCGCAGTGGGAAAGAACTGTGATTTAAAATACTATAAGGTAGCCTTTGAAGATGGTCTTGAAAAGCAAAGACCTGAGAATGGTAAGGGAAGTAGCTACTGGACTAACTGATGAAAGCATTTCGGGAAGAGAAGTCAGTATAAAGGCTTTACATTTTACAACACTTAAATGCCATATAAGAAATATATAAGGCTTTACTTAATGCATAGTGAAAGTGCAGAGCTATGGACATGGGAACTGGGGATGCTAATTATCTTTTTACTCTTGTTGGATATTCCCCAATATCCAAATCTTTCCTTCTGAACCTCCCAAAATCTTATTGTTCCAAAAACAATGCTTTGTAGAATGGGTATTATCAATATATGTTAAAGGAATATGAATTGCTTCAGTCACATTTCAAACTATGACATCTTGATTACAGGAAATTAAGAAGAAATCTGAACAGGATCTACATGTATTACATAATCAGTTTGCTTGTGATAAAATTATAATCTCTATATTCTCCGACAAATTTAAATTTTCTACTCTAGTCTCATTTTGTCTGTAGATATTCTTATCATAATTTATAAATTTTACCATAAACTTGTACTGCACATATATATATGCATAAATACTATATTCTATTATTAAGTATGTTGCTAAACTTTAAAAATTAAATAGTATACATCAATTGATCATTTTTTTTAACATTACATTTTTGAGATTTTTCCCAGGATGATACTCAAAGATATAGATTATTCATGTTAACTGCTGCAAAATATATAATACCCAACACATGAAGAAAATAGAGGTTTTTCTCCTGGTTTTTTTTATCATTTTATGATGCTGCAATATAGTATGCTTTACTCATTTAAAAAAAATGTTTGTATTGCCTTGAGAAACAATATTTCAAAGTACATTCTGTACACACCTCTGAAGTGTGAAGGTTTCTCTAAGGTAAACATGTCTTAATGTATAAGGTCTTTTCTAGGGTGTGCATCTAAGATTATAATTTCTGGGCTTAATGTGTGTACATCTACAACATTATTAGGCATTTTACCAAATTTCTCCTCAAAGTTGCTGTACCAATTTTACCTTCCCACCACTCATTAAATTCTATTCCCTCAAATCCTAGCCTTTTGGATTTATTTCTTGTAAATCATTATTTTATATTACTTGCTCTTTTTTTATTGGCTGTTTGTCTTCTGCTTGTTAGAGCTCTCCTATATTCTGTATATTAGTAACTCACACACTCTGAAGATATTACCCTATTTCCTTATCTTGCATATATTTCAATGAGAAATCTGCTGTCTTTGTTATCTTTGTTCCCCTGTATTCTTTTCATTCCTTTTAGTTTTGAAGTTTTCTTTTTATTACTATATTTCAGCTACTTGTTTAGTTTCCAGAATTTCACAAATAATGCTGAAACTCTAGGTCTGTTAACTATGAGTTAATTTTTATGAAGAGTGTACAGCAGGTATATAGATTCATTTTGTTATACATGGATGTCCAATTTTTCAAGGACCAATTGTTAAAAGAGTATCTCTGTTTCACTGTAATGCCTTTGCTCCTTTACCAAGTATCAGTTGACCATATTAATGTGAGTCAATTTCTGGGCTCTTTATTATGCTTCACTGATCTATTTGTATATATTCTTTTATCAATACCACACACTCTTGATTGCAGTAGCTTTACATTAAGTCTTCACATAGGGTACTGTCAGTCCTGACTTTCTTCTCCTTCAATAGTGTGTTGGCTATCCTAGGTCTTATGCATTTCCATTTAATTTTTTTAATCAGTTTGTTTATACCCACAAAATAATTTCTGGAATCTTGATTGTATTGTACTGAATCTATAGGTTAAGTTTCAAGAACTGACATCTTGACAGTATTGAGTCTTCCTATTTATGAACATGGAATATTGCTCCATTTATCTAGTTCTCTTTGATTTCATTCATCAGTTTTGTAATTTTCCTCATATACCTTGTACATCTTTTTTTTATATTTACACCTAGATATTTCATGTTGGGGGGTTCTAATGTAAATAATATTATGTTTTTAATTTCAAATTCCACTTGTTTGTTGCTAACGTATAGGAAAGTGACTGACTTTTGCATATTAACCTTGTATCCTGCATCCTTGCTATAATTACTTGGTTCCAGGAATTTGCTTTTTTGCTTTTGGTTTGTGTGTGTGTGTGAGAGAGAGAGAGAGACAGAGACAGAGACAGAGACAGAGACAGAGGGACAAAGAAAGATCCTTTTGGATTTTCTACATAGACAATTGTGCATTCAAGGAAGAAATTATACCTATTCCACTATGCATATTTTATACCTTTTATAGGTGTCCCACAGTCCTTGGATATTCTGTTCTGTATATTAAAGTCTTTACTCTGTTTACTTTCTGTTTAGAGGTTTCTACTGAAATAACCTCAAGCTAAGAGAGTCTTTCCTCAGTTGTGTCCATCAAAGGGTAATAATCAAATAATCAAAAGTATTCATTTCTGTGAGAAAAATTCAGTGGTTTTGATTTCTAGCATTTCTTTTCAGTTTGTAGAAATTCCAGTTTTCTGCTTACATTGTCCATCTATTCTTTTATATTATTTACTTTATCCAGGATAGCCCCTACCTTGTTAATCATAGTTGTTTTAAATTAATGCTGATAATTACAGCATCCCTGCCATTTCTGGTTCTGATGCTTGTTCTGTCCCTTCAAACTGTGGGGTTTTGCCTTTTAGTATGTCTCTTGATTTTTTTCCTTGACAGCTGGACATGATATACTGGGTGAAAGGTACTATTGGGTACCACTATAAATAGGTCTTTCATAATGTGGTAGAAAAGAGTAGAAGAGGGAAAGCATTCTATTGCCCTGTGATTAGGTCTGGTCTTTCTGTGAGCCTATGCCTTTGCACTCTGAAGTTAACACATGCTTCTTAATTCCTCCCCTTCTTTGGAGTGACAGGATGACTAGAGTGGGCTTGAAGGCCGGAGCCATTTGGAGTTGGGTACTTCCCTTCCCCCAGGTCATTCAGGCTCTGATAAAACCCAGCAGGTTTGGCTTTGGTCAAAAGTTTCTGCCAAGGACAGACTTCATAGAGATGAACAGAACGATCTGGTGTATTTCCAAATGGTTCCTTTTCCCCTCTCCCTCCCAGAAGCATAAAGGTACCCTTCTCTCACATTCACTGTGAAACTCTCTCAGAGATCAGGAGGCAAAACTCACGAAAGTGTGGAGTACCCCTGATGACTGAGTCATCTTGGAGTTTTTATCTCCCACTTTTCCTGATCCTCCAGAAATCCATCAATTATAGTTCACTATAACTGGTTTCCACAGAAGTTTCAGCTAGTGGATTTCTGCTTTGCTCTGTGATTCTCTGTATTAGCTTGTCAGTTGCTCTGATTTGTGGGGGCAGCAGTTTGCCTTGTAACCTCATTCTTTTATGGATCTAAGAAGAGTTGTTGGCATTTCATTTCTATCACATTTTTATTCATTGTTAGGATAGAGTGATGATTTCCAAGATTTTTTACATAATAAATTAGAAACTAAAAGTCTACTTGGAGTTTTTCAGAAATATATTTCTCCTAATAGGAAGAGACAGGCATATAAGAAAAATTGTCACCTGCCCCTAACCATCTTCCTTCCTGTTTTTTAATGTGTTTAGAATGTACTTGTTGAAGCTGCTGCAGCTATCTTACAACCAAGACAGAAGACTGCTAACACACAAGGCTGCCAGATGTGAAAGATGAAGGAATTTGAGCCCAAAATTATAGTCTTAATTTCTGAGTTTTATCTTGGACTAATCTACCCCTGGAATTCTTGTTATGTGAGATAAAAGTAAGCGTCTGTTGTATAAGTCATTTCTGGTTAAGTTATCCTGTTGCTTTGCAACTAAAACTAGTTTAACTGATAGATTTTAAAAAGAAGAAACAATGTTAAATCAGCCAATTTATGTGGTATTGCAGCCTCTTTCATTTAAAATTGTTAATGTAGTTAGTTCCGCTCCCTCTCTGTTACCCTCCCTAGGGTGATATGTGGGGCTATATGAAATATTACTATGCTCTTGAGGTTTCTGAAAAGGATAGAATCACATCTCTCCACTGTCCTCTGGCTCTTCTGGTCCCTATTGCTAAGTGGCTGGCAAGGATCATTTTCTGTTAAGTACAACTGCTCCTTCCGACCCTGGAAGCATTAGCATTTATTCTCTGCCTAGCCACTGCCAACCTTTTCGCTGTCTGAGAATAGTTAACTCTCCCTTAGGTCTGCTCCATGGGTCCCGAACCACTGACATGGTCCCACTCAGCTACTGCTGGTGCTTCATATAGCCCAAGACTTGGCTGTGCCTTCTATTCAAACCCTACCAAGTAATCCACCTGTGCTGTCAGTTATGGGATCACATCTTGCTACACAGCACATGAAGGAACTACTTGATACTTTTTGTGTCCCACTGGAACCAGTGAAGTCAGGAGCAACTCAAGAAAGCCAAAAGAAGACATTTATGGTGGCGCAACACTGTTCAGTACAGATGACATTCAGACCCACTTATCTCATCTTGTCATAGCTCAGTCAGTTTCTAAAGTCCAAAACAGATAGCTGGGGAAGAAAAAGCCTTTATTTCTTTGACTTTTCCCACACATTCTTTTAAATTTTCTGTCCTTCAGTAACTTCAGTCCTGATAAGGGAGAGGAATGCACATTTATCTCAACACCTGAAACCTTCCCTCCATGCTTGTTCTTAAAATTTATCAGGAGCCAAAAGAAGAGATTTTCTACTTAATCTTTTTTTTCAACCAGACTTCCTTAACACCGTATCTTCCATACTCCCACTCCTTCTCCAGTGTTATACTGATAAAATAGTACTGAAGAACATGATTTATGGGAAGAAAGGTGGAAAAGCTTAGCAGTTAAACACTGTGAGCCATTAATCCCCTTACCCAAGCAATTCAAATTAATAAAAGCTAAGTTAGTTAAAGAGGGGATTTATTGGAAAGATAAGGAGTAGTTAAAAATTCTAAAAGGAATGCTTTACAACTGATCAAAAGCAAAGTAAGGGTAATTCAGGGGGTAATGAGAACTGATGTTTGTCTCTTCAAGGTACCAAGAATTAGATTAGATAAGTAAGTTCCAATCTTGCTCATTCTTTTTATATTCTGTGTGCTCAAAGCTAAAATTTCAAAGGAAGAAAGTCATCTTGACACAGCTTTGGTTTCATTCCCATTACTTAGCTGGGACACGACTTGGCAAAACTGTCTCACTAGATCAAATGGAAAAAAGGTAACTTCCCATATAAAAAGTCAGAGTACTGTTTTCAGAAAGCTAAAGAGATGCTGGGAAGCAAAAGCAGATGTCTATTACATGAAGAGAGATTTGGACAAGGGATATTTCTCTATCCCTTTCTTCATTTGAAAAATTTCCATACTTAATGATCCATAACATAACTCTGCTGTCATTCCCGATAGCGCAGAAAATATAGTTCCATATCAGTGAGCAATAGAAATAAGGATTGTTCCACCATTAAAATATTTTATTTTATTAATCATTTTAGTTTATGCTAAGAGGGCTCAGAAACATTAGGGCCCAACAAAATAGCACAATTAACAAACATACAGGATGTGGATTTAACTTTGGGAGCATCTCATCATAATTACTTAAAAATAAACATATTACTTATTTACCCTGTGAGTAAAGAAGAGTTTCCGGTCTCAGTTACGTAACTATTAGGATCAATATTAAAAGTTTGCATTAAATTAATGGTAGATACACAAAGACTTTAAAGAAATAATACACAGAATATGGCTTATGTAAAATATGTTATAAAATGAATCTTCATAATTCTTAAATATTTTCTTCATAATTCTCAAGTCTAACTTCAATATTTTCAATTGAATCACTAAACTCCACTTTTTCCCCAAAAGAGACAGCATTTAGTAAACTTAAAGAAAATATTTTTCCTTGTCTTTCTGAAAGATAATCAACTGCCAGAGACAAAAATAAAACACATATCAAAGATATATGTCAGCATAGCAAACGAAAAAATAATCTTATCCATCTTCTTCAGTGCAGCTTTAGTCAAATTTTATAATCATGAATAAAATAAGCTGATATTTTATTGCCAAATTTTGTAAAAATGTATTTTAAATTATATTTTTTTTGTTTAAAGGGTAACTCTATCATTGTATCTCAAATTTAGCTTCAATTTTATCATCTAAATTAAATAAAGCATATAGAAGGAATTTCTCTTCTCTCATACAAGTGTTTGGCAGAATAAATTCCTACAATATTATGAACAGAGTCCTTAAATTACATTCCAAGGAAAACAGATCTCTCTAGGGTATGCTATGTTCTAGGACCTCAAAAATGTACAGTTTTAAGAAGTTCCACCTTAGAATATCCATTCTTCAGTCTGTCCCCAGTGCCAATATACAAGACACAGGCAATTTGTAATGTAGTAAACAGACACTCAGACTGGCCTTTTTTGCTGAGCAGTTTAAACAAGGCCACTAAACAATGACACCCTGAAAATAACCTCTTTCATCTTGTACATAAGTAATCAATATTAAGACACAAGAATATCTGTAACACCAAGATAAATAGTTTGAAATACCTTGCTCTAGAAATAACAGCATGGAAAATAATTCAGTGTGGAAAATGTGGTATAGAAATATGAAATGTGAATTAAATGTATACATTCCTATGTGAGATAAAATGCAAGTTAATGCATGAAATTATAATTGTGCTTAAGTCATCTGACAAGAATCACCTGAACAAATAAAAAATTAAATAGATCATCCAGCTGCCTTGTCTGACCAAAATCTACCTCCCTTTCCATTGATATATCATCTTACAAAATGAATTTGGAGTAGATTTATTGCTTACATTTTTGTGTGTAATATAGAAATCATAAATCTTACAACAAACCTTATGATTATTTTTCCAAAAATAAATGACACCTATTTCATTCATTAAAAATTTAATATAATCTCACATATTGTTGATGAAATATATTGTTGACTAAATATCTTCTAAGAATAGTGTGTTATACTTGGATCTACAGTGGAATAAATTCAGTCAATAAAAAGGTATCAATCGTTTCTGAAAATAATAATATTCAGGATATTTTTTTCTAAGTAAAGATAACTGTTTAATTATATATTTATGTGTGTGGTTTGAAAAGGCAGACAATGACGTAAAGAGTCATGTTCCAAAAAAGCTGTATTTTAAATTAGGATTTTACCTGGAATTTGCAAATCTAGTACAATTTGCAAATACACTTTCTTCTCAAAGAATAAAGGAACTGATATCTAAGGAGCAAAAATATCATGGGTCTGTATCTTAGCAGAGGGGTTCATAAGTTTTTAGAAATAGCTGCCTTTATTAAAAGCTAAATGTACATAATAATTTTCAACTTGAAATCAATAAAATAATAAAAATAATAGCAGCTCTCATTTATTGAATATCTAATTTTTCCCAACCATTGCACTAGTTATTAGAAATATGAATACATTATCTCATTTAAAAGTTAAAACTATATGTAAAAGTTTAGAGAAACTAAGAATTTTTCCACTCTAGTAAACTATATTGTCCTAAAATATAAATTAGCATACTTAACATCCAATAAATAATAGACTCTTTAATTCCTCTGATAACAGAAATACCAGCTAGTTCTTGTTTATTTATCTAGCTCAAACTCCAATCTACTCCATGGCCTTAAATTTTCCCAAGATACGTAAGAATAAGCAAAATAAGGGGGAAAAGTGCAGTTGACATATTATTTTCCATATTCTTTATTTCTGCAGTAAAGAGCAAGAAAATTTAGGTCACAGTATTAAAAAAGGAGGAGAATGGAACATTAGCCAATTTTATTATCCTCTAAGGTTATTTTTTCAAATGGAATTAACTACTTTTGCTTAATTTATTGTAAATTTACATAAAAATTTAGTTTTACATAGCATTTCAGTGTAAGGACTAGAAAAATCTCCCACTGATAAGTTTAAAAGATTTGGGAATTATCTATTCCATTCTTGCTTCACAGCAATTAGAAACAAGGTATACTAAGGACATACAGAGTTCTTTAAATGTTTTAATGTGTTTTCACAAACATTATTTATTTTTTAAAACTCCCCTTGGAGTAATCAAAAGCAGACAAAACTCCATTTTATAAAGGAAAGTTAATGATAAAGTTAGAAGTAAATTCAAGAATGTAATGAAAATTCAAGTGCCTTGATCCCATTCTTTCTTTTTTTACAATTACTTATGTAATTCGAGGTTTTTCCTTGTCATTTGCTTTGGCTTGTCAAGCATCAGTGTAAAGATACTCATCAAACATCATTGAATTTAAAATGTCATAAAATTTGACAATCTATATACTTTGATATAATAATAATCTATTTTACTTAACTATCTCCAACTAAACTACATAATTACATGTCATCAATGACCTCTCAACAACTAATTCCAAAAGACTTTTTCCCCAAGTTCTCCTCAGCCTTCAAATAATTTCAACATATTTTCCCACTGAAACTCTAATTCCTTGAGTTTCATAATGCTGTTTTATCCCTTCATATCTTGGTTTGCATCTTTCTCTACATAGCCACTTGTTCTTATTTATTCTTCTCCGTATATATAAATTCATAGGTCTATTCAGAGAATGTCCTCCTTTTCTTCCCAACTTTTTTCTTTTTTTTTTTATTTTTGTATCATTAATCTACAATTACATGAGAAAAATTATGTTTACTAGACTCCCCCTATCATCAGTCCCCACTACATACCACATTACAATCAGTGTCCATCAGTGTAGTAAAATGCTATAGAATCACTACTTGTCTTCTCTGTGTTGTACAGCACTGCCCGCGCCCCCCCCAACATTATGTATGCCAATCGTAATGCCCCTTTTTTCCCCTTATCCCTCCCTTCCCACCCATCTTCCCCAGTCTCTTTCCCTTTGGTAACTGTTAGTCCATTCTTGGCTTCTGTGAGTCTGCTGCTGTTTTGTTCCTTCAGTTTACCTTTGTCATTATACTCCACAGATAAGTGAAATCATTTGGAACTTGTCTTTCTCCACCTGGCTTATTTCACTGAGCATAATAACCTCTAGTTCCATCCATGTTGTTGCAAATGGTAGGATTTGTTTTCTTCTTATGGCTGAATAATATTCCATTGTGTATATGTACCAAATCTTCTTTATCCATTCATCTACTGATGGACACTTAGGTTGTTTCCATATCTTGGCTATTGTAAATAGTGCTGCGATAAACATAGGGGTGCATATATCTTTTTCAAACTGGGCTTCTGCAATCTAAGGGTAAATTCCTAGGAGTGGAATTTGTGGGTCAAATGGTATTTCTATTTTTAGTTTTTTGAGGAACCTCCATACTGCTTTCCACAATGGCTGAACTAGTTTACATTCCCACCAGCAGTGTAGGAGGGTTCCCCTTTCTCCACATCGTCACCAACATTTGTTGTTGTTTGTCTTTTGGATGGTGGCCATCCTAACTGGTGTGAGGTGATATCTCACTGTGGTTTTAATTTGCATTTCTCTGATGATTAGTGATGTGGAGCATCTTTTCATGTGTCTGTTGGCTATCTAAATTTCTTCTTTGGAGAAGTTTCTGTTCAGATGCTCTCCCCTTTTTTAGTTGGATTATTTGCTTTTTGTTTATTGAGGTGCGGAAGCTCTTTATATATTTTGGATGTCAACCCTTTATCGGATATGTCATTTATGAATATATTCTCCCATACTGTAAGATGCCTTTTTGTTCTATTTATGGTGTCCTTTGCTGTACAGAAGCTTTACAGCTTGATATAGTCGCACTTGTTCATTTTTGCTTTTGTTTCCCTTGACCGGGGAGATATGCTCATGAAGAAGTTGCTCAGGTTTAGGTTCAAGAGAGTTTTGCCTATGTTTTTTCCAGGAGTTTTATGGTTTCACGCCTTACATTCAGGTCTTTGATGCATTTCGAGTTTACTTTTGTGTATGGGGTTAGACAATGATCCAGTTTCATTCTCTTACATGCAGCTGTCCAGTTTTGCCAACAGCAGCTGTTGAAGAGGCTGTCATTTCCCCATAGTATATCCATGACTCCTTTATCATATATTCATCTACCATATATGTTTGGGTTAATATCTGGGCTCTCCATTCTGTTCCATTGGTCTGTGGGTCTGTTCTTGTGCCAGTACCAAATTGTGTTGATTACTGTGGCTTTGTAGTAGAGCTTGAAGTTGGGGAGCGATGTCCTCCTTGCTTTATTTTTCCTTCCCAGGATAGCTTTGGCTATTCGGGGTCTTTTGTGGTTCCATGTGAATTTTAGAACTATTTGTTACAGTTCGTTGAAGAATGCTGTTGGTATTTTGATAGGGATTGCATTGAATCTGTAGATTGCTCTAGGTAGGATGGCCATTTTGACAATATTAATTCTTCCTACCCAAGAGCATGGGATGAGTTTCCATTTGTTGGTGTCCTCTTTAATTTCTGTGAAGTGTCTTGTAGTTTTCAGGATATAGGTTTTTCACTTCCTTGGTTATGTTTATTCCTAGGTATTTTATTTTTTTTGGATGCAATTATGAATGGAATTGTTTTCCTGACTTCTCTTTCTGCTAGCTCATCATTAGTGTATAGGAAAGCAACAGATTTCTGTGTATTAACTTTGTATCCTGCAACTTTCCTGAATTCAGGTATTAGTTCTAGTAGTTTTGGAGTGGGGTCTTTAGGGTTGTCTATGTACAATATCATGTTATCTCCAAATAGTGACAGTTTGATTTATTCTTTACCAATCTGGATGCCTTGTATTTCTCTGTTTTGTCTGATTGCCATGGCTAGGACCTCCAGTACTATGTTGAATAACAGTGGAGAGAGGGGGCATCCCTGTCTTGTTCCCGATCTTAGGCGAAAAGCTTTCAGCTTCTCACTGTTAAGTATGATGTTAGCTGTGGGTTTGTCATATATGGCCTTTATGATGTTGAGGTACTTGCCCTCTATACCCATTTTCTTAAGAGTTTTTATCATGAATGGATGTTGAATTTTGTCAAATGCTTCTCAGCATCTATGGAGATGATCATGTGGTTTTTGTTCTTCTTTTTGTTGATGTGGTGGATGATGTTGATGGATTTTCGAATGTTGTACCATCCTTGCATTCCTGAGATGAATCGCACTTCATCATGGTGTATGATCCTCTTGATGTATTTTGAATTCAGTTAGCTAATGTTGAGTACTTTTGCATCTATGTTCATCAGGGATATTGGTCTGTAATTTTCTTTTTTTCTGGGGTCTTTGCCTGGTTTTGGTATTAGAATGATGCTGGCTTCACAGAATGAGTTTAGAAGTGTTCCTTCCTCTTCTATTTTTTTTGAAAAATTTAAGGATAATAGGTATTATGTCTCTCTATATGTCTGATAAAATTCAGCGGTGAATCCATCTGGACCAGGGGTTTTGTTCTTGGGTAGTTTTCTGATTACTGATTCAATTTCGTTGCTGGTAATTGGTCAGTTTAAAATTTCTCTTTCTTACTTTGTCAGTCTTGGAAGGTTGTATTTTTCTAGTCAGTTGTCCATTTCTTCTAGGTTATCCAGGTTGTTAGCATATAGATTTCACAGTATTCTCTAATACTTCTTTGAATTTCTGTGGGGTCCATTGTGATTTTTCCTTTCTCATTTCTGATTCTTTTTATGTGTATAGGTTCTCTTTTTTTCTCAATAAGTCTGACTAAGGGTTTATTTATTTTGTTTGTTTTCTCAAAGAATGAGTTTTTGGTTACACTGATTTTTTTCTATTGTTTTATTCTTCTCAATTTTATTTATTTCTTCTCTGATCTTTATTATGTCACTCCTTCTGCTGACTTTGGGCCTCATTTGTTCTTCTTTTTCCAGTTTCAATAATTGTGAGACTTTAGACTATTCATTTTGGGATTGTTCTTCCTTCTTTAAATAGGTCTGGATTGCTATATACTTTCCTTTTAGAACTGCTTTCACTGCATCACACAGAAGTTGGGCTTTGTGCTGTTGTCATTTGTCTCCATATCTTGCTTGATCTGTTTTCTAATTTGGTCATTGATTATTTAAGAGCATGTTTTCAGGCCTCCATGTGCTTGTGAGCCTTTCTGTTTTCTTTGTACAATTTATTTCTAGTTTTATATCTTTGTGATCTGAGTAGATGGTTGGTAGAATTTCTGTCTTTTTGAATTTACTGAGGCTCTTTTTATCACCTGGTATGTGGTCTATTCTGGAAAATTCTCCATGTGCACTTGAGATGAATGTGTGTCCTGCTGCTTTTGGGTGTAGAGTTCTGTAGATGTTGTAGGTCCATCTGTTCTAGTGTGTTGTACAGTGCCTCTGTATCCTTACTTTTTTTCTTTCTGGTTGATCTGTCCTTGGAATGAGTGGTGTGTTGAAGTCTCCTTTAATGAGTTCATTGCATTCTATTTCCTCTTTAATTCTGTTAGTATTTGTTTCACATATGTCGGTGCTCCTGTGTTGGGTGCATAGATATTTATGCCCCCTTTATCATTATGTAATGTCATTCTTTATCTCGTGACTTTCTTTGTTTTGAAGTCTGCTTTCTCTGATACAGGTACTGCAACACCTATTTTTTTCTCCTTATTGTTTGCATGAAATATCTTTTTCCATCCCTTCACTTTTAGTCTGTGGAGTTCTTTGGATTTGAGGTGAGTCTCTTGTAAGCAGCACATAGATGGGTCTTGCTTTTTTATCCATTCTATTACTCTGTGTCTTTGGTTTGGTGCATTCATTCCATTTACATTTAGGGCAATTATCGATAGATATGTACTTATTGCCATTGCAGGCTTTGGATTCGTGGTTACCAAAGTTTCAAGGGTAGCTTCTTTACTATCTAACCACCTAACTTAACTCTTATTAAGCTATTATAAACACAGTCTGAAGATTCTTAATTTCTCTCTTCCTATTGTTACTCCTCCATTCTTTATATGTTAGGTGTTTTATTTTGTACTCTTTTGTGTTTCCTTTGACTGCTTTTGTAGATAGTTGGTTTTATTTTTTGCCTTTAGTTAGTATTTGGATGGTCTGCTTTTTTTGCTGTGATTTTATTTTCTCTGGTGACTTCTATTTAGCCTTAGGAGTGCTTCCATCTAGAGCCGTCCCTTTAAGATATCCTGTAGAGGTGGTTTGTGGGAGCCAAGTTCCCTCAACTTTTGTTTGTCTGGAAATTGTTTAATCCCTCTTTCAAATTTAAATGATAATCATATTGGATACAGTATTCTTGGTTCAAGGTCCTTCTGTTTCATTGCATTAAATATATCATGCCATTGTCTTCTGGCCTGTAAGGTTTCTGTTGAGAAGTCTGATGATAGCCCGATGGGTTTTCCTTTGTATGTGATGTTTTTTCTCTCTCTGTCTGCCTTTAATACTCTGTCCTTGTCTTTGGTCCTTGCCATTTTAATTATTATATGTCTTGGTGTTGTCCTCCTTGGGTCCCTTGTCTTGGGAGATTTGTGGGCTTCCATGGTCTGAGAGACTATTTCCTTCCCCATCTTGGGGAAGATTTCAGCAATTATTTCTTCTAAGACCTTTTCTATCCCTTTTTCTTCCTCTTCTTCTTCTGTTGCCCCTACAATGCAAATATTGTTCCGTTTGGATTGGTCATACAGTTCTCTTAATATTCTTTCATTCCTAGAGATCCTTTTATCTCTCTGTGCCTCAGCTTCTCTGTACTCCTGTTCTCTGATTTCTATTCCATTAGCAGTCTCTTGCACCTTGTGCAGTCTGCTTTTAAGCCCCTCAATCGATTGTTTCCTTTCTGTAATGTCCCTCCTGGCTTCCTCCCTTAGCTCTTGCATATTTCTCCGTAGGTCCATCAGCACGGTTATGACTTTTATTTTGAATTAATTTTCAGGAAGATTGGTTATATCTATCTCACCAGGCCCTCTCTCTGGTGTTGTCTGAGTGACTTTTGACTGGACCATATTCTTCTGCCTTTTCATGGTGATAGAAGTGGTCGCCGGCAGGTGGCACATGTGTCAGCTGGGAAAACAAAGTGCCTTCCTGCTTGCTGGTCACCTTGCCCTTCTCTGCTGCCTGTGTTGGTTACCTGCGCACAGGGAGCAGTCCCTGGGATAATCTCCTGAGCTGCCATGGGCAAAGCGGTCTTCGGGATAGCCTTGGGCCCTGCCAGGGTTCGTAGACGCACCGAGTGTGTTCTCCTGAGAGAATGGCACCCCTTTGTGCCTTCTGGACCTTGCTCTGGCTTCCTCTGTGCTGGGCAGCTGTGCTCTGTCAGCAGCCTCTGGGTGTTTCCCTGTTAGCTGTGTGTGTGGAAAGAAGACTGTGGTTATTGTGGGCGGGGCTGTTCTCGGCTGCTCCGCAACTGTGGCTGGTCAGTTAGTTTGCCTGCAGTGCCAGCTGGGGATAATGAATGGCAGGCTGCTTATCACCTGCCATGGGGGGCTTCAGAACTGTGTTAACCCCAGGGGTTAGGGTGCCTAAAGTTAACCTTAAGATTCCTAGCCTGCTGGGCTGAGTGTGCCAGGATGATTTCGTCCAGCTGTTAAGCCCTTGATCCTTTAAGACTTTTAAAAAGTGCCCGCTTTTCTTTTATCCCAGGGGAGTAGGCTGTGAGGACCCGCTTGCGTTGTCTGTCTTGGATTTTAATTTTCCATTTCTCTAACATCCAGTACACCATGCAATGTATGTCTGTGCTTCTGGTGTAGATTACTAGGGCTGGTTATTTAGCAGTCCTGTGTTTCCACTCCCTCCCCACTCTGATTCTTTTCCTCCCACTGGTGAACTGGGATGGGGGAAGTGCTCACATCCTGCCAGGTCACAGCTTTGTATCTTACCCTTTTCATGAGATGCTGAGTTTTTGCAGATGTAGATGTAGCCTGTTGTACTGCATCTTCTGGTCTCTTTTTTAGGAGTAGTTGTATTTGTTGTATTTTCAAAAATATGTATGGTTTGGGAGATTTCCGCTGCCCTACTCATGCTGCCATCTTGAGTCCCCTTCAGGTTTGGTTTTATAAATAATTAATTGTTTTTTTTATCAGTGACATAATTACTTTTCTCTATAGTTTCTACTTTTAAAATGTATAAGAAAAAGACATTTTCAATATAAGGTTTGATAAATATTGGCAGGTACATTCTTCTACAAACTGTTTTTTTCTTTTGACATTATGTTTAATCTGAAGTGTATTTTTATGAGCGGTATGAGGTAAAAAGGGTTGTTAGTTCACTTAATTTTTAAAAAGTATGTCTACTTCTATGTTACAATCTTACTGAACTTTGATTTGGGCTAATATTGTTTCAGTTCATTTGTTAGATTTAACTGGAAGATATTCATATGATAAGAGGATTACAGAAAAATTCACATCTTATTGTCACTTTCCTGATACTATCTTAATTTTTTAAATATCTCTTATTTTTATATTAGATAGGATACTATTGATAATAATAAATAAAGATGGTGAATTCAAGCACCCTTGAATTATTCCAGAACAACTTGACTATCAAGTTTTATAATTAATTGTGATGGTGAACACTAGGGATTATTTTTTGTGGCAGAGAAATAAGACTAAATTTTCTAATCCAAGGACACTAAGTTTCCTTTGCTTTGTTGTATAAATCATAATTACATTTTGTTAGAATTATAAAGTTTCCACAATTCCTTATATTCTGGAAGAGTTGGGTTATTTTAGGAATTATTTAAATACTTGAAAGTTTGCTGAAAATTGCCTTTAAAGCTACATGGCTGACAACTTTGGGTTATTTTTTAGAAGAGCTATAGGATTTTCCTACCTTACTCTCAGGTTCTTATTAATTTTTGTTGTTGATAATTAGCATTCCCTTTAGGGCGGGAGAGAGGAAACTTTGCACTGTGAGAAAAAAACAGTTTCAACAGAAACAGATCTAAGGATAACCATGCTGCTGGAATTATCAGAAAAAGACTTCAAACCTATATTATAAATATGTTCAAGGACCCTAAGAAGACTAATAAATTAAGGATGCATATTATAATCCTGTCTAGAGCAACTACTCAAAAATTAATGCAAAGAAATGTAGCTTAAGAGACAGTAGAGAAATTAAAATGGAATAGTGAAAAATAATCAGTCCAAACAAGTCCAGAAAGGAAAAGTACACAGGAAACAACCACAAAAAAACAAAAAACTAAAAAAGAAATGATGTGACCAATAGAAATTAATTAGTAAACTGGCAAATATAAATGCAAATATAATAATTATCAAATATAAATGGGCTAAACTATCCAATCTAAAGACTTTCAGTTTTAGACAGCAAGATCTAACTATACACTGTCTATATGAGAGACTTTAAACATAAAGATGCCTATTTCTTGAAAATAAAAAGATAAAAAGTACATACAAGAGAAAGCACAGAAAGCTGAAAGGCTACATTAATACCAACTAAAGTAGACCTCAAGAAAAGGATTATTACTAGAGATAAACTGGGAAATTTCAAAATGGTAGGAGGGTTAATTCATCAAGAAGATATGATGTATGCCTAATTACTGAATTTTGAAATACATGAAGCAAAAATGAAAAGAGAAATGGACAAATCCGAAGTGATATTTGAAGATTTTAGCCTGGATCTCGTGATAATTAAATACTTGGAAAACAAAATAAGTAAGGATATAGAAAAACTGAGTAATATTATTTACCACCATGAGCTAATTGATATTTATGGAATAGATACAAATATAACTAAGCATTTTATAGTAAAATACCTTCTACAGTTTCCATTCCTTCCATAAACAAAGAATGGATAGCATTTAATCAAACTGCAGAAAATATCAGCATACAAGTAATATTCTTGTGACAAATACATTATTGCTCATCTTCTCCTCAGGAATTATTTTATATGAAGATTTACTATCACTCAGTGATGTTACAATCTCTAAGATGAAGTCTAGCCATAATGTTGACAATTGATTTAGATTTCTCAGGGTGTCATATAAGCAATATATATATATATATATGGTTGTTATTCAGTCGATATTGTTGGTACTTTCAGTCTAATCCCCAAAATCAGATTCACTGTCTACACTTTTTTTTCCCACTCTATGTCTGAAGATGGGAAAATGATAAGTTTTACCATCCTTGGACCTTTTAAATCTTTGATGGTAATATTTGCAATTCTTCCAGGAATGTACTATTGCTTCTGATTTACTATTCTGTTAGCAGCGTTGGGATTTCAATTTTAGGATCTTCCACCAGGCGATTCTGCAATAATACGCCTTATTTCAATGATTGAGGACTCATTGACAGGCTTCTTCCAGATGGTAGGAGGAGCTATTTCTTTCAAAAAATTAGGAACAAATAATGACAAATGGATCTGAAAACCTATTGAACCCACTGTGAAACAAACTTGTGCCAAAACTTTATTTATCACTTGGTCTCCATATAGCATTTTTGGTAATCTAGATTTAGAATCAGACTCCATATCTAGTAAGCATAGGAAAACCTAAGTTTCCCCACTTCTCCCAGTAGGGATTTACCCTGGTGAATGCACTCAGGCACCTTAAGAGCAAGTTCAGAGTAGTATTTACTACACATATGTTTGATGGAGTTGTAAGGTCCTTCAAGAAGGTCTGACCCCCCCTTTAAACAAGAAACAGTGGGTCTGTAAATTAGCATCAATATGGAAACTCATTATGGAGATGATATTCTCCATTGTGGCATGTGATACAGAGTTCTATTTTCCAGCTGGGTTTTTCTGATTATATTAGTTGAATAAAAACCCAGTAGACTTTCTGTCTACCTTGCCAAAAAAAATATCATGTTCTATTGGGCATTTCATAGATCTCTACAGACTTAATCATCTTGATTACTACTGTAGCCCTGCTGACAATTTCAGTAACTACAGTTTACCTTGCCTATGACAACTATAAAAATGCTATTGGGATTTGCCATTCTAAGATCATTTATGAACAGTAATATTGTTCATAATATTATCCCAGATCAGTGGTACCCTCTACACTATCAGTCCTTGTCTGAAGAGGACAGCTACTTCTAAGCTCCTAAAAATTCTAATGTACCCTGAAATGGTACATCCTTTACTAAAACAAAGAAGCATTATTTGTAAATAAGTGTCCACTAAGGGAATCTGGCATTCTCAAGCTATAAATAATATATCAATTCTAACACTCCAGCCTTCTTGAACTTTCTAATCATTTCTTTAATAATATGCCAAGAAAGTTCTGACATCTCTGAGAAACTCCAGGTACATGGTTGTTGGCTTGCCTGCAATCTGCAGTCCTTTAGGGGGACCGGGATATCTCAGAGCAAGTTCACTTCGGTGTCTGTAATCTATTCTTGGCAGGAGTCAGCACTGGGAAGAAATTTGTGAGGGCACCTAAATTCTGAGTAAACACAGTAACTAAAATACTTAACCTCTCGACCTATCTCCAGCACAAACATTGTAGAACAAACCATCTATATGATTAGTAACATCCTGACTTCTCTCTGGCTCATTCATTAACCATCTTCCCTTCCATTCTCCACACTGAAAATAAAGAGCTTATTTTAAAACCTAAATCTGATTTTGCTTAAAATCTTTTAATGGCATCCTGCTATACTTGGTAAACAACAAGGCCACTTAACTTAGTTTACAAGACTTGTCTGATCTAACTTACCATTCCTACTTCCTCAGGTCTATTTCTTGCCATACTATCTCCTTCTCTCCTGACTCCAGCCATCCTGGCTGCTTTTCAATTACTCCCATTCACAATACTTCTGCCACTGTAAGGACACTGAATTTAATCTTGCTAGCTTCAACTCTATTCATTTGAATTCTTTTTCCTGAGACATTTTTGTGAAGAGCATGTTAGTGGTACAATATCTAAACTCTTCAAGGACATATGTGCCTCACACAAGCCCAGGTCACTATAATTTACATTAAAATATGTAATCATTGCCTCAGTAAATTTATTTATGAAATTTTAAAAGTTACAGAAAAATCTGTTAACAATCTACTTTTACCTTTAAAAAATGCAATTTAGTTCTTACTGATCTAGATACTTAAAGGATATATTATTTTTCATATTGTCCTAAACTACACATTCACCGTAATAAATTGAGGGTGGTACCTACTGAGAAACTTCAAGCTGCACTTTTTTCAGTTCAGAAAAATTGTTTTCTCTTTCACTAAGTTCCCCTATCTTCTTTGTTTTGCTCCTTCCCCTGTGTTTCTTTAATCAGCAATAGTACTAGTGTAAAAAAAAAAGCATCTATAATTAGATAGACTTTCTAGTATAATGATTAAGAATGTAGCTCTGCACTCAGACATATTCTAGCTATGGTGACACTCAGCAAGTAAGTCAAGCTCCCTGTGTCTTAAGTTTTCTCATTTGTAAAGTATTAAAAGTTACAAAGAAAAATAAAAGAACCTACTTTATGGGACTATTATGAAGATTAGTTTATTACATGCAGAGATGCTTAAAATGGTCAAATCTAATAAATACTGTTATTATTTATTATTTATTATTATTATAGGACTTGACAGAATAAAAGATGGAAATACAGAGTTCAAGGTTCAGAGCAAAAGGATGCATTTCATGTAAAGATATATAACAGAAAATTTTAATTTAAAGTTAATTTTGGAAAGCATCTGTTTTGAATTACAAAGTAATAGAGGATGGTCATAAATCCAAAACACTTTAGCTGTTTCCACCTTTTGTCTGCTGTGAATAATGTTGTTATGAACATGTATGTACAAATACCTGTTCATGTCTCTGTTTACAATTCCTTTGGGTGTATACCAGCAGTGGAATTGCTGGGTTATATAGTAACTCTATTTTTAGTTTTATGAGGAACCACCAAAATATGGTCAAAAATAAGAAGCAGCAAAAAGCTACTAGAATGCTGTGGGCAAGTCCTGTGAAACTTAAGAAATATCTGCTATTTGTATACACTCAATTCTTGTGTGGTCATACGAAGAAACACTGGGGCTTGCTACTGGCTCTTAGTTTTAGGCTTGAGCCAAAACTTGCAAGTATCTGGTCTAACTCAGCTTGACCCAGAGAATCAACTAAAAGAAATGGACCATTTGTTCACACAACAACAGAACTTTTTCATTTCTTTGAATGTGCCATGTTTTTCTCCTCTATATAGACCTAGCTGGTTATTATATATGGTATATCCTCTGAAACTCTCCACATCACTGCATTCTTTACCATTACTCATACTTTAGACCTCATTTTAAATATTACTACCTCTAAGAAGACTTTCTGACCCTATTAAAAGTACTTTCATATAACCATCATTCACTGTCTTAGCAACCTGTACCTCCCTAATCAGACAATTCATCATGCTTTACCATAATTACTTAGTTTTCTGTTTCATTTGCTTGACTCTAGTCTCTTTCAGAAAAAGGATAGTGTCTGTTAAGTGGTATGTTCCAAGCAATGAGAATACTACTTGATATAAAATAATAGTAAGTGTTCACTAAATATGCGAAAAGATTAATTAAATGAGACTATATTGGGTATCTGAGATCTATTCTCTATTTTATATTTTGCTTTTATGATTCATCAATTTGTTAATTTTGCTTTGTATTTCACAAAAATAGATTTTCCTACTACCTTATATTTATTCCTTCCAAGTGTTCTAGCAAAAATTGTCAATTATGTTTTCCTCTATAATATCCTTTCTTACACTTTTTCATAAAAATGCTGTTAACCTATTCATCAAATGTCCTTCTGAATTTCATTTAAGATGTGATTTGAAGATTTATGAAGTTCTCCTGTTTCTTACACGAACATCATTTCAAAAGGCCATGATTTTGTCCCAACACAGAGTTTGGTTCCTTTTCTTTATGCTTTATGCTAAGTGTTTTACAAGTTAGTGGGTTATATTCATATCATATTCAGATGTCAACAGGCCTCTGACCAGGAAATTCACATCAACCTTGGGTCCTGACATGGTCCTGGCGGTCACTCTATTTCCTAAAAGGGCTCAGAGGAATACATGCCAGGAAGTAAAGGAATTGAAATAAAATGTTAATTATAACTTTAACTTCGGTCCCCAAACACTATGCAACACACTAATGACTGAGTGAGCTGGCCTGGAACATAAGGAGCCCTTTGCCTCATTCGCAGAAGACTAATTCCCAAAACCAAAGCTAATAAAATTACCTATTTCCCCTAAGCCATTCAGATATCTAAAGTTACAATTCCATTAAGATAAGATAAGCAAGCACTTGAGAAAACATACCTAGAGAGGCAGAGAAGGAAATAATCTTCAGTATCTAAAATCTCTCACCCAGCTATTCCTAAACTGTAGCAACAATTTTTGGAAAGGCTGCTATGTGAGAATAACATGAAAAGGTGGACACAGCAGAGGATGGTAAGGAGAACAAGAAGACAGAATGAAAGAAAGGACTCACTTTAACAAGCAGCCCGGGCCTGCTTACCATATGCGGAGACTGTATTTTCCAAAGAAAGCTGCAACAAAATCATTCAATCTCCGTGATCTTCATTGTCACCTTGCCACTCTCCTAACAAGATGTGAACTCTCTTTCTCCACCACCTTGTATATGGGTAGGCCCCGTAACTGCTTTGACATAGAATATAGCAGAATTGACACTATAACTCTTAAGTTGAAGACATAGCCCTTAATAGGCCTGACAGCTCCTGCTTCCTGACATTTCTTGGACATTTTTGGGATGCTTCCTCTCAGAGCCCACCTGGCATGTTGTGAAATGCAGAAGTCATAGAGACTATGCTTCAGTCAACAGCTTAGCTTTCAGCCAATATCAAATGCCAACCAGCCATGTGAGTGAACCATTTAGGATTCGCAACCCAGCTAGACTTCAGCCCTAGCCACTGCCTGACTGCAACTATGTCCAAGATCCCAAAGGAAAACCATCCAGGGGAATCTAGTCAATCCACAGAGCTGTGAGAGGAAAAAATTTTTTATTAAAAGCACTTTGTTTTCTGGTATTTTATTACCCACCAATGTACAAATAGGACAGAATATGGAACCTAGAAGTGAAGTACTGCTATACAAAAAACTTAAAATATATGGCATTGGCTTTGGGAATGGGCAGTGAGCAGAGGCTTAAATGGCCACAAGAAGACCATTCATGAAGCTGAAATAGCAGTGAGGAAACTGTCACTGAATGATGGAGAAAAGATGACTCATGTATGTAGTGGTGGGAATTTTAGTGAAATTGTTGTCTATGGTTAACAGAGAAAAAAGAAAATGTACCTAATAAATCGATGGTTCTAGTGAAGGGGATTTTCAGTCACCTGAATTCTTTTACCATCGTATCATAATCTTAGATCATACAGAAAGAAAAGTTAAATAAGGAACTCTTCAGATATTTAGCAGAATGTAGAAGAAATATAAAACAAAAGTTTCTCATTCTTAGTGTTTCCAAAAAGCAGAAAGTTCTCAAAGGAAGAACTGGACTTGGAGATAATATCATATACAGGAAACTGGCAGTAAAACATGGTCTCAAGGTAAAATTAACATCAAGGGTATGGATTTTAGCCCCTTTATTGCAACTTCAGAAATTTAAGATGATGCCACATAGACTTTGAACTAGACAAAAAGGTTTCTAAGAATCCAAAGGATATTCTCCCAAAGAGCTTCATAGTCAGGTCAAGGAGAGAGGGACTTGGCTTGGAGAAAATTTAGGTGTGGATTCTGTCAAACGAATTTGATCATACTTTGATATATAAGAAATCCACAGAGTTTTAAAGGAAATTATATCCGCTTAGACAGAAATGGACAAAAGATGGTACATTATGAAAAAAGGTCTCTGGACCTCATATTTCCTGTACAAACATGGACCATTTCATATGGAAAATGAAAATTAACTCAAAGGGCAGAGCCAAGGTCTCCTGAGTACTACTTCCAGAGAGCAGGCAAGACCCTAATCAAAGAATAGGTGACAGGTATTGTGCTGGGTTCCAGAACTGCTATGGATCAGTGACTGTTCATAGGCTTCCTAGTCCATACCCATTTTTTTAACAGGAGGGTCTATTATGGTTATCCTTTGTAGATAAACATTGACTCTTTGATGTGCAAGGGGTAAATAATATTTTTACAGGTTTTAGATCAAGAGGAACTACTTGAGAAAGAGTTCCCAAGGAATAAGCACATGGACCTGGTTTAGATGTGAGATCCTATGAGCATAGATTTGATACCATAATTGAGACTTCAGGGAGGGGGTGAGTGCATTTTGTCTGTGGGAGGGATGAGAACTGTTCTGGTAAGAGAGCCACCTGAAACTGACTGCATTTTGCAAAAATGGCTACACCATTTCCCATTCTACATCTTCTGCAGTGTGAACTTCTCACCCTACCAAAAAGATGGGAGTATATTTCTTCAGCCTCTTGAATATGGGCAGAACTCACAGCAGCTTTAACAAAATATGGCTGAAGAAATGTTGTGTCCATTTTGAACTCTCAACTTATCTGGAAGCGTCTACTTCTTCACTTTCTTGAAATATTCTTGGGACATTCTCTTTTAGAACTCAGCTGTCATTCTCTGAGAAATACTAGCTGCATGGAGAAACCACATGTTGGCCACATGGAGAATCTGGTTTCCCCATCAACAGCCACCATCAACTGTCAGTCACGCAAGTGAGTCACATAGGACATCTAGCCCATCAAGTCTTCAGCAGACTCAGCCCTAGCTGACATCTGACTGCAACCATATGAGAGACCCTAACAGAGAACCACCTAGCTGAGTGCAGTCAGCAATGGATCTATGAAAGATAATAATTTTTAAAATGTTTTAAACTATTGAGTTTTGAGGTAGTTTGTTACACAAAAATAAATAACTGGAAGACTTAACCACAACAAAAAAGGAAGACTGAGATCTGTGCTGAATTTTTAAGCCCTTTAATAGCTTTTCCCATAGGGAATAAAATTCAGTTTTCCATAGGTATAATCTTCATAGATATAAATTAATATTTAGTAACTATTTACTATGTGCCAGGCTATATATCAATAGCTTACATGAATATAATTTTTATTACACAGAGCAACCCACAGGTAAGTGTTCTTTTTATATTATTTTTATTATTCTTCTTTTACTAAGAAGTAAATTCAGGCTTAGTGAAGAGAACTTATATATCTCATGTATTAATTAGTGGCATATCAAAGATTCTTACTCAGGTTTGTGTAACACAAAAGGCTATGCTTATATAACCACATATTATGATGAATGACTAGAAAGATCATCACCATTCTCCTATAAGTAGATAAGTTATTTCCCTTGGGAGTAATAAGGCAAGGAAGGTTATTGAGTGACCTCTAGAAACAAACACTAAGTCTGTTTGTCTTTCATCCCTAAAATGGGAGGTCTGTGTTCACCATATTGGAAGGTACAGTGAATTTATACTACCTGTTAGGTAACCCAGCCTCTTGAAAGGAAGAAGGTAGCTGAACAAAAAGGGCTTTCCCAGTAGATAACTATTTCCCTTTTTGTTTGTTTTCTTAGTTTTATTATAATCAAGGATTATGTAATTTTCCATAGAATTTAGAACCTCTTACATCAGATAATGGCTTTACAAGATATTTACTTAATCTGCATTATGTCTTTTTTTTTAATAAATTTGATGTGTAACATTATTTAAACTTAAGGTGTATAGCTTATTACTTTGGTATATTTATATACTGTAATATGTTTGCTGATATAGCAATATTTATCACATTATAGTACAATATAAATCTATATTCATTACACTGTGCATTAGATCTCTATGGCTAATTTACTACTCATTACAAGTTTGTATCCTTAAATACCATCATTCTTATCTCCCTTGCCCTGGTAACCACCATTTTCCTGTTTTTGTAAGTTTAACTTGTTTAGATTTCACATATAAGTGATATCATGCAGTACTTGTCTTTCTTTGTCTGATTTAAAATAATGTGCTCAAGATACATCCATATTATCACAAATGGAAGGAAATCTTCCTTTTCGTGGCTGAATAATATTCCATTGTGTATATGCACCACTTCTTTTTCACTGTGCATTCACTGATGGACACTTAGGCTGGACTTCTAATCCCGACATTGGGATTCTAAACCTGTTGGTAACTGTTTTCTCTGTGTAGATTATTCCACGTTTCTAGAGAGTCCTATGCACCAGGAGCAGCTTCCATGACACAAATGTAATGAGACCATGTTCAACCTCTTTCCCGGAGCTGGTGAAATATGGATTAGCCATGTTTTATCAAGGAAGAGTCACATCGGGGAGGTCACAATTTCTATCTTTATTGTCAAGTATCTTTAGTCCACATATTCTAAATATATGATATAATTATCCATAGCTTCTCAGGTATTTGCCTGCCACACAAGTAAAGAGCAGTTCATTTTGAAAACCACTGATAGAGTGTAGTGCAAGAAGGCCAACACTGGATTTCCCAATCTATCCTACAGTATCATACTGCCTTCATCTCTGTTACCTCCAAATAAATGTAACAGGATCTTACTTTGTTTTCACATTTTCAGGAAGGTGAGGTGTGAGTTAAAGGTTGAAGTCACCCTTAAAAGTCATGCCATATGCACTCAGTTAAGCAAAAAAATCTCTGATATTTTTGGCCTGTGAATAAGACCCATTTATTTTCCAGTCTTATGTTCTCCTATTTTTACATTACTTCCATTACTACATTATTGTGTATAATCCTTTCAACAAGCTTATGGATAAGGGTTATTATCCACATTTTTACATGTAAATAAACTGAGTGGTTGAGTAAGGTGCTCCAAGCAATTGAACTGAGAGGTGGCAGAGTGAGAGTGTGCGCCCTGACCTGTCAAGTCACTTCTTAGCATAGTCTCTAGTCCTTTATAAGACACTCCCTGCCATATTTATATTTAAAAAAAAGTAAAGTGTGCAGCACATAAAAGAACTGCTGTTGTAGACAAAATTTTTGAGTTTAAATATCTGCTTAGTAACTCAGATTATGTGACCTTAGTCTCTTTTAAACTTATCATCTGTACTACAAGCAAATTAATCATGATGCATACAATGATTCACTGATAAGACACTAACACCTGGATTTCAGGATATCCAAAACAAACAATAACTTCTTCTTTAAAATCTGGTCTTCATTTTCCTCCCATTTTGTTGAGGCATAACAGCCCCGAGTGGTTTAAGTTTGAAGCCAGTTATCTTTGACTCTTCTCTCATTTTCATTTTAAATCAGATACCAAATAATATTGATTCTATCTCTAAACTACCTATCACAACCTTCTGGTTTCTTATTTATATTGTCAAAAAATGTTTTCTTATTGCCTGCATAACTGTAATTACCCTCTTACTGCTCGCAGACAAGGAATCCTTCCAGAACAATGTTTCTAAATTCTAAAACCATTGTCTTCAACAAACTGGCCATACCCAAATTTCAGTTCTGAATTTAGTGACCATGTATCTATCACTGAATCAAAGTGAGGTATTCTCTATTATGGAGAATATTTTCTACATTCTCATGCTATGTGCTATTGCTCACGCTGCCCTCTCAGCCTCTAATGTTTTCCTTTACCCCTACCTGCATGAAACTTTGAAGTCAGGGCTCAGCTACCTTGTCTCCATAATGTTAATAGTAAGTTCAGATAGAGATAATCTCTTCTTCTACTGTGCCTCTATTTTATTTTATAATAAAAATGTATCTTCAATAAATTTATTAAGATATTACTAAATTCTGTGTTGAACGAAAATGATTTGAGTGTAAACCTCTATTGAGCATGGAACAGAAAAAAAAAAATAACACTGCATTACTGTTTCCCAAAGTCTTCACATACTATGACTTCAAATTTGTTGCAGATTATTTTCCTCCATAATTTTGATCTTTGTCATGTATTTTCATTTTTAAATCCCTTTTTAAAGTCCTCTCCAGTCATCTTATTCTGGAAAGATTCACTTTCAAGACTGCAAACTTGAATGTGAGGATATATCAAGCGATTTCCAATGAAGCCCAGGAAACAAATTAAGATGTGACTTTGAGAAACAGCACCAGTCAAACATAATTCTAGAACTGGACAAACAAGACACTTCTTGTTTCTTTGGGGAGACTCTCATTGCCAAAACAGAAAGTGATGAAGTGCTGGTCTCTGTGAAAAGAGGCTCACGCATTTTGAGTTTTTAAGTGGAAAGTGGGCACACGTATGCATAACTCAATCATTATTTTCTAGTTTCTACAGTACATAAAACTTATTGTGCCTTTTCCCTTTAGTGTTTTTTTATCTGAGTGAACAATATTTTCTTAAATATATCTACAATCTAAGTCATATATCAAATCATACGGGCTTCTCTATAAAGATTTAGCAACATCAGTAAAACTGAAGAATGCCAGAAATTACAAAATTTCTGTCAATGTAATAGATGGCTGATGATTTCACCTTTGGCTGATTTAATATTTAATTGATTTAATAATAATTGTTTACTATTTTAATAGCAATTGCATTTCCACTAGGATCTTTTCTTAAGATATTTGAACGCGGTTTAATTTTATGAACAAATTAGAAATTTAGGCTAAAGAAATCTAGCCATTTTTGGTTCTGAATTATACTGGAAACATGTCAGACACAGAGCATAATACACTGTCAAAAGGAAATTGGATTTAAAGTAGGATCATTTTCAAAATTATATTTGAATTACCTTATCTCTAAAGTCATAGGAAACTGAAACTGAAATGTATACAAGGTAATGTATAAAAGCAGAAAAAATACCACTTGAAAATGCAAATATTCCACACACGTTAAGATATTTTTTTAAATGTGTATGTGCATCAGATTATTTATAGTACCTGCATGGATAATCTCTCAAATCATTAATATAGTTTAAAATCTATTTGTTAAAATATCAAAAATATCAACATCATGGGATGCTGCTATAGTTTTCTACTGGTGTGTGTCTGATTCTATTTTGGCCCCCATTTACTTGGGCAACCTGTACATCAGCACCTCTAATTCATCCTCGTAGGTCTCCAACTTGTACAACAGCAGAATGAATAGAATTAGCTGCAGATTCAGTTATAGTATCACATGATTTAATTTCCACTTTAACATGAAATTTATATTTTTAATATAAGCAAAACCTTTTAAATGAAAATAAAATAAGCAGTCTTTCCTTTGTGGTCAATGCCTAAAGTATTAATGGGACATCTAGATGTTCTCTCCAAAGAAGCAGAGCCAGCAAACTTCAAATGCCTTTGCTGCCTTAGACTACCAGCATTTCAAACCAAATTGGCATAGCTCTTATTTGGTGAAAAGCAGTGATAACACTTCAGCAAAATCAATGACAGAGAAGTCCTAAAGTATTTAATAAACCTGAATTCAAGTTAATCATAGCTAACTGCTTTAGCACATACCAAAAAAGCATGTTTAATGCACTAAACCAAGTATATTTGTGTATATATATTTATTATATTCATGGAAATTTTTAAACATTCAATAGATAGCCTTAAACACTTAGCATGAATTTCTATTTAAGATTCCATTCAGATGTTAGCAGAAGCATGCCCCAAAACACTTAGTGTAAGAATTAGATTACTACAGCATGCTTGTTACTGCTCAGGTATTCTGAAATAAAATGAGTTGAGATGGTAATGCTTAGGCATTTAAACTACTTAGAGTCAATTTTTAAAAATTTAGAACAAGAGCCGCAGTGGGGCTTCTACTTCCAGTTCCAAAATATAAAGAGCTTGGAAGTTGTCACTCTTCTCCTAACAAGGAAAAACCTGGACAAAATGAAAATCAGTGACATTTCTTGGATTCATCAGAGAACTGAAGTCTCAGGCAAGCCTGGAGAGAAAGGTGAATCCAGAAAATCACAGCTAAAATCTGCTTCCCTGGAGCATTAGCGGCAGGAGCCACAAGCTGGTGGGAACAGTTAAATGGTAATTCTGAGGAGTTGTTGAGCACTGAGTATGAACTAACATGGAAATGAAAAAAATTCCTGGTGGCCTCAGGATCGTGGAGCCCTTATTTCCATGAATTTTCCTTCCAGGAGCCCCATCACATTCTTACAGTGAGGATCCAAAGAAAGATCCACTGTAGCCATGGCAGAGGGCAGAGGAAGAGTAACATGGTGAAACATGTCCAGAACGTTCTCTGTAACAAAGGCCTACTCTCCACAGGATAGTATTCTATCAGAATACAATTATGAATTCTTATCCAAACTGGGGAAAGGATTCCTGTCAATCTCAGAACCCTCGAGACTTACTATTTTACCAAAAGGGAAAAAATATTTAACATGGTTCAAGATGTCACAGTAACAGAAATGAAGAATGCCTTTGATGGGCTCTGACACAACTGGGGAATCAGTGAACTTTAAAGTATATCAATAAAATTTCCCAAACTACCAAAATTGAACTATAATGTAAAATATAAATTTCACATGATGATTGTCAATATAGGTGCACTTACTGTAATAAATGTACCACTCTGGTGTGGGAGGTTGAGTGTGGGGAAGGTTTTACCTGCAGGGAAGGGTAGATTGTATGCAGGAACTCTTCTGTGTCTTCCACTAAATTTTGCTGTAGACCTAACACTGCTCTAAAAAAATAAAATGTGTGAACAAACAAGTAATTTCCAAAACTGGAATGACAGAAGACAAAAGAAAGAAGGGAACAAAAAAAATATTTTAAGTGATAATGGCTGAGCACTTATTGAAATTAATGGCAGTTACCAAAGCATATATTATGGAAGCTCAGAGAACATCAAGCAGGATAAACACAAAACCAAGAAACAAACTACCTGGCATGTCATATTTAAACTCTAGAACGCCGAACAGAAAAAGAAAATAGTGAAAGAAGCAAGAGATAAACAAGTGACAAAGGTTATAGTAGACTTCTCATTAGAAACCACATGAGAGAGTCATGAAAACTATTTAAAGAGTTGAAAGAAAAAACTGCTGACCTTGAATTTTATATACAATGAAATTACTCTTCAAAAGGGAACAAGAAATGAAGACTTTTTCAGACTAACAACAAACAGGAAATTTATTTCCAGCTGATTTGCCTTCATGAAATGTTAAAAGATATTTAGTCAAAAGAAAAATAATATAGGTCAGAACTTCACTCTACATAAATAAAAGAATATCAGAGAAGGAATAAAGTAAGTAAAATAAAACACCTTATTTTTTATCCCTAATTGATCTAAAAGATAATAGTTTGCTTAAAGTAATCCTAGTAAAACAGTATTTTGTGATTATAGGATATGGGTACGTGAAATGAATAATACTAATTGCTAAGGACTAAATTATGTCCTGCTAAAATTCATGCTAAAGCCCTTACTCTCAATGTGACTGTATTTGGAGATAGGGTCTAGAAGAGGTTAATTAAGGTTAAATGAGGTCATAAGGATGGAGCCCTTATCCAGTAGGATTAGTGTCCTTATATAAGGAGACATCAGAGAGCTTAGGCTGTCTCTTTGCTATATGAAGACAAAGTAAGAAGGTAGCCATATATAAGCCAGGAAGAGAACTCTCACCAGAAACCAAATTGGCTGGCACTTTATTCTTGTACTTCCCAACCTGCAGAACTGGGAGAAAATAAATTCTGTTCTTTAATTTACACAATCTGTAGCTATTGTTATAGCAGACCAATACAGTAATATAATAAGCAACAAGAGTAATTGGGAGCATTCTGAGTACTCACACTACATTTGAAGTAAATAGTGTTCTTTGAAGGTAGATTTATATTAAAAATATATCTTGTCAGTGTAGCACAGAGAAGGCAAATAGTGAATTTGTGGCATCTCACCACATTGTTTTTCATGTGAAACATTCATAAGAGTGTATATCAATAATACCTTAATAAAAAAAGAAAGAAAAAAAATATATATATATCTTGTAAAATACAGGGAGGGAAACCACCAAAAAATGATTTTAAAAAAAAGTACACCTGATTTGCTAAGAGAAGAGATAAAATGCAATTATATAAGTGCTCAATTAAAACCAGAGAAGGCAGAAGAGGGAGAGGGAGTCAGGGAGCAAGTGCAATGAATAGAAAATGGTTATAAAAATAGCAGAGAATAATCCAACTATAATAATAATTATTTTAAATGTGAATGATCTGAAAACATGAATTGAAAAACATATTGTCAGAGTGCTTTAAAAAGAAAAAAGACCCAAAGATATGTTGTCTACAAGAAACACATTTTATGTATAGTTGAAATGTAAAGGGATGGAAAAAGATATACTAACACTAATACAAAGAAAACTAGAGTAGCACTACATATATGTATATATGTTAAATTCATATAAAGAATATCAGAAGAAGAAAGATTATTAGGGATGAAGGACACTGCATAATGATAAAAGAGTCAGTTTTCCAAAAGACATAAAAATCGTAAAGTGTATTCATGTAACTAACTACAGAGCACCAACATTCAGAAGGAAAAACTGATAGAACCAAAAGAGAATAGACATGTTCATTATAGTCAGAGACATCAATACCCCTCTGTTAATAGTTGATATATCAATTCAGTGTGGATTTGCATGACCTGAACAGGTCTTGCAAACTTGATGTAACTGACATCTATAGAACACTCCAGTCATCAACAGCATAATGTATATTTTTCTCAAGCTCACATTGATATTCACCAAGATAGACCATATTTCAACATAAAACATACCTTGATTTTAAAACAATAGAAACAATACAAAGCATATTTTCAGACTACAATGGAATTAATTTAGAAATCCATAACAGAAAGATGAAAATCCCTAATAATTTAGAAATTAAAAAGCATATTTCTAAATAAATTATGAGTCAAAGAAAAAGCCCCCAAATACACTTAAAAATAATTTACCTGAATGAAATTTAAATACAACTCACTAGAATTTGCAAACTGCAGTTAAAGCATGGCTGGGAGAAAGATGTATAGGAATTAAGGACTAGATCCCTGACGCCCTCCCCAGAGCCTGCGAAGGCTTGAAAACCAAGTGCAACCCCAGGACGAATGTCTTGCAGCCCTGGGTAAGCCTTGGCAGAAAATGTTAATTCTTAATCCTTAGAAAAAAGGCATTACATTCACCTCTGATATCCCAGAAGACCCTGCAGGGTGGCGTCCTGAGATGGAACGGAGGACCCCCAGAGCCGCAGGAGGGGCCCGGGGCCTCGCCCCGAAGCAGCCGCTCACATCCCTGCCTGCTTTCCGCAAGCAAGATGCCGTCCCCACCGGGAACCTGGGAAAGGGACCTCCGTCAAGGAGACCAGAGGAGAGGCAGGGAAAGGCCCCCAAGGAGGTGGGCGAGGGGCTCGTTCTTCCTCCTAGTGGTCTTACAACCAGACTGCGACAAGCCGGATGACCCAGACTTTACCCCGTTCAGAGGTGGCAGACAGGCCGGGGCCCCAGAGCAGGCGGCGGGCCTGCAGCCGGAACTCACCTCCAGGCCCCAGGAGCAGGTGCTTTCAGCCGCGGGGCACCACGCTCCTGTGGTGTAGACCGTCGGGGACGCGGGAGTGCGGTGAGGAGCGAACAGCGAACTCCTGGGGTGCACGGGCCCCCACCAGCCGTCCGCCAGTGAGCTGCTGCCTGGACCTGAACGAGGAGCACTTCGGGGATCCCGCTGAGGCCCTAGGCACGGGGGCCGAGGTGGATTATCTGGAGCAGTTAGGAACTTCCTCGTTTAAAGCACAGACCTTAAGGAAACAGTCCTTCTCTCTCCTCCTACCCGCTTCTGGAGGGAGGTCAGCCCTCAGGGAGCCCTGCCAGGGCCGAGACGAGCCCTGTGCACCTCGCGGAAGCGCCCTCTTCCGGAACCCGCCGGAGGCAGAGCTGCTGGAGCTCCATGTCCCGGGGGCCCCGGGCCACGCCCGCCCCCCAGCATCCCTGCGCCTGTGGGTCAGTGGCTGCCAAGTCGCGCACCGCAGCGGCGCTGTACTGCAGCGCGAAGGACCCGAAGCTGCTGTGCAAGCGACACAGAAGGAGAATCTGTTGGTGAGGGAGCGGGTGTGAGGTCTTCCACGGGAAGAAACTGCAGATGGGGAAGATCACAGCCCGGTCTGAGGGTGTCCTGTACCAGGCCATGCAGGAGGCCCAGAAACTGAAAGAACTTGCCTTCCAGAAGACTTTGAAAAAAAAAAAAGCCATTTCTGAAGAACTGTAGTTAGTCATTTGTACTGAACTTTGTATACAAATCTTTCTTCAGGCAGTTTGAGAAACAGAAGACGGTAATCGAACGCCACAGCACCAAATGAGGGACCGCTGAAGCAGTGTGATGAGGATTACGGTGGAAGAAGAAAAGGATCTGCAGCCGTGAAGGCCCGTGCAGAAGAGAAAGGCACGCTGGCAACCGAGGAGATCCCCAGGTTGGGAGCCAGGCCCATAGGGACGCCTCGGCCTTCCACGTAAGCTCGTGAAGATGACTGAGCAGAAGGCTACAGAAAACGATGACCTGCCCAAAATCTACGGTGACTTCATTTCCAAGATGGAGAAAATCTGAAATGGAAGTCAGGAAACTGGCAAAGAAGAGCAAAAATCAACTCCATACTATAGTCTGTGTGTTTAGAGATATAAAAAGGATGACTATATTTATCTTTGTTTTAACTACACAATTACACAGTTCTTAACTGTTCGTGATGTATAATGGTTATCTTAAATATCGGAGAAATTCTATGAGAGCTAGATCTCATGAACTTTGTTTTAGATTAGTATTAAAACTTGAAATAATAAGCTTGGCCACTGGCAGTGAGAAACCAAGATCTTAATATTTTCAGTTTTTTTATACTAATTTTAAAATAAAAGAATAAGAGGGATACTGCAAATACAGAAATAATAAAAAGCTTAAACTTCAATAAATAATGAGACAAATTTAGAACTAAGAAAACAAGTTTAAGTACAGAATTTAAATTTGTCTCATATGGATAATATATTTTTAAATGACTTTAGAGGTCTAGGAGAACACAGCATACTTCTATTAATCTCAACTAACAATTTAAAACAATCCCAGGTTTACTCATTTGATCCATAAGCATTTAAAAAAGACATTTTTTCATAAAATGAACCTTGACAAAGTTAAGCTACTTGCTAAAATCCAAATGCATTTAAAAAGCTGATGGAATAGATTTTTATCTATATTAGGAACTGCCCTTTGACTTACCTAATGGGCTACTGAGTAACAAAAGTATATTTCATGGTAGCAAAATCTGTACTTAAAACTTTTAGTAAGGTCACATTAAACATACTAAAGTTGACATAAGGGAATCATCTCCCATGTAGCCATCACAGTTTCAATAACTATCAATTCGTGGTACTCATAAACTCATCTATTTCCCAACTCCATATCATAATGAAGCAAATCTCAGGCATCATGTTATTTCATCCATAAATATTTTGCTATATCTCTCAATGATGAAGAGATTTTTAAAACATAACCATAATACCATTATTACCAAAAAAGTTGATTCTTACTATCTTTAAATACATAATCAGAATCAAATTTCCAATTGTCTCATAAATGTCATATTTCTTTTTGAAAGTTTGCTCAAATCAGAATCAAAATAAAGTCCCCATTTTGTGATTCATTTTATGTCTCATATTTCTTTAATCTTTTTTATTTCTATTGCCACTTACTTATTGAGGAAACTAGGTGATTCATCTAGTAGGATCTTCCTCCACCTGGATTATGCTCATTGCCATTACCAATAGCATAAACATCTTCCTCTGCCTTCTAGATTTCCCATAAAATATACATTCAATTTAGATCAAACTCCATGATCTAATGAGGAAGTAGGGGAGAGGACTACTTTATGGGTGATGATTGATGATCAATAGTTAGATCCAATAAATTAATTAGTTGTTTCAAAATGTTGATATTCTAATCCTATGGTTTCTTCTAATATTACCTGGAAAACTTGCATAAAAATGTCTCCCTCTCATCTATTTTTCTTGATCACTTTATTTACCAAGTTTCAAAATACTGAATTGGTTTACTAGTGTTCTGCAACATTGAACAATTAGTATTTTTTTGATCATTATGTTATATAGTTGATATACAGTGGGATTTTAAATTTTATGTTATTTTTCAATCAAGGGCAGTTATTTTTATTATTGTTGGTCAAACTGTCCCATATTTGGGCATTGGGATCCCCTTCATGTTGGCTATTGAGTTTTGACACAACCATGATAGTTTTTGCATTTTCCTAGATTTCTTGTATGACAAAATGTTCTAGGGTCATCTTGTACATTTTCTGAACTCAACTATTTTTCCAAAGAATACTGGCTCTTTTTTTTTTAACTGCATTTAGAGATCACAATCTATGTTCAAGAGATGTCTGTTGCTACTGGATTAGTCACTTTTTCTTATGAAAGAGAGCTCGTGATTTTTTTTTTAAGAAAAAATGTATGAGTTCATTGAAAGTTTTAAATCTGTTAATACACAGTTAAGTAATTACAACATAAAAATTGGAGCTAACAACCCTAGAGTGGACTCAGTGTTGATCTTCTATCATGATGAAAAATTGAGAACCTTGAAAATTGACTCGATGTTTTATAGGAAATATTAACTTCACTTTTGTAACGCCCTCCAACCTTGCTAACTTTGATTAACAATGCTGAAACATGAAAAAAAAAAGCTTTATCAAATACATACACCAGGTCTATAACTTCACTTAAATTTTCTAAGTTTTTAAACCTCAGCAATTTTTTAAAAAATTAAACCTCTGCCATAGGGAAATACTTACGGTAATTTATTGACTCAAAAACAAAATTATTTTCACCCTTGAAGAGATCATTCATTATAGTAGGTTCATTTTAAAGATAAAGGAACTTTTGCACAAAGGATTATATAATTTTTCTTAATGGAGGTGACAGAGCTCAGTTATTTAAAAATAGTGTAATTATTTAAAGTTATTCAAATTTATTTAAAGATAAAGATATCTCCTCTCTCCTACTCCAGTGTTCCTTTTGTTTATGCCACACAGACTCATATTATTTCTTTTTCTTTACTTTTAAATCTTGAATCTTATGAATTCCTGTATGTTCTATAAATGTAAAGACACAAGAAAGAAACATATTATTTTTTTCAGGAGCTATATGTTATTAATAAAGGAAGGAAAATTTAATTGATAATTATGGGTGGGTTCTAAGTATTAGAAATAGTTGTCTTTCAGCCAGTGTTTTTCAAAATTATTAGCCTCGAAATTTGTTCAAATAAAACTTTAAATGATCTGTCAGAATAACAAGAATGCTGAAAGACATTGTCTAAATATTAACCTTCTGAGATTATCTTGACAGAATTTTCTCCTTAGTCATGTTAAGACCACTCAAAAACTTTCCAATATTATAACAACTCTCAAATGGAGAAACTGAACAGAGTTTCATTCTTTGTTTCTAAAACTTTTATTAATTGCAGCGAACCTCCTATCAGGACAGAAGGAATACATTTTGCCCATAAGTTTCAACTTTTTGGATGGCTGAAAATTGCTTCTAGGCATATCATCACATATTGATGTGCCTAATCATTTTCTCCTGTCACCAGAAGATGCCACTTGATCCCGTCAGCACTTTAGCCTGCTTTCCATTCAGTGAATGATTAACTAAGAGATGGGTCAGAGAGCTACAGCTGCATGAAATTATACAATATATGCATCTGCACTGATTCTTGACAGAATAGATTTTTGCTGCCAAATAAATCAAACCTGTGAAGTAATCACTATTCCATAATTAATGTAATACACTGATGCTCCTCTGTATCTGAAAATAAAAAGGCAAATACTTTCTATCAAGAATTAAACCTTTTTCAACTTCACTTAAGTCTTTACAACTGTACCAATATAAGATCAAGGTGTTTAGTCTCTGGGGTAAGTATCATTACAGGTAATGCCAAGCACTGTATAGAACACATTAAATTAGACACAGAGATAATGTTACATTTTAAAATTCAAGCCACTATCTATATTTGTAATTTTTTACAATTTAAAAAGAAAGTTCCCTTACATTTTAAATTTATAATCTATACATTATTTCTAATTTCTAACATGTGAAGGATATAATTACAGGTTGTCATAAGTAATGCTATCAGAGTTTGAAATGAATTCATTAGATGCCACAGCTACACGTTCATTAAAAAATATTTTAATATATAGCAATTAAAATTGTGAATGTTTGATTTATTCTCCACTTCTTTTGATGATATTTTTAGAAATATATTAGTGCATAGTATCAGAATCATTAGAGTCACATAATCTTTTCTATATTAAAACATATTTTTACTTGAATGTTTTCATTGTAGATTGACTTAATAACACCCATTATTGGGATAAAGCAAGTCAAAATGGTTAAAATCACAAACATTTTGTTTTCTATATCTCCCAATAAATTTAATTTGTACAATTTTTTGGACAGATTTATATTGAAAGAATATATTTTTGTTTTTTTTCAAATTATCTACACATAAATTTATATAATATGGAATATCTAACTTCTTGCATCATTTTGAAGTTGAGTCTACAAGACACTGAAATAATTTTTAAAACCTAGGCAACTTTAAAATGTAATTAATAGACCAGAAAACATACATAAAAATATATGTAATTTGAATAATGGATAAGATAATTCACAAAAAATGATTAATCAGCTGCCTACTAGGAAACTAGCCCAAGAAAATATATACTGACAGATAATAGTATAAGAAAACGTCAGTTCCCAAAGTCTACTCATTGTAATCAATAAAATTAAAACTCATCTAAAGAAACTATCTTCTTTCAACTGTTATATATTAGTAATCTTGAACAAGGCACTTTCAGCAAAGATATTTATAGGCTTTGGAGAAATAATATTTTTCTGTTTGTTTCATTCAGACCCATTCAATAACCTGAAGACCAATTTTACTGTATCAAACATTTCATTAGGATGTTTGTGGCAGCACTATTTTCCTCTACTACTCTGAAAAATAATCTATTTCTGATCTCCTAGTAATTTTCACAGAAATTTTATCATGCCTTCTAAACTTGTCAAGCTCTGCAATCATTCAAAGTTACTTATTTACCTTTCTGTTAAGCACATTATCTCCTACCATTCCCTTCCTGACTTACATGCTGTTATTTTTTGTATATGAGCTCTGCCTTGTGTTAGTTCACAGAAAAGTTATTATTGCTTCTTAGAATTAATGTTTGTGTAGACTTACAACTGTATTTGACACTTTCTTTGCTCATCTTATCTTCATGCATCTCAGGCCTTCTAGTTGGAATCACTTCTCCTCTGCCTAAATAACATCCTCTGGAATTTTACTGAGACTTTCTTGGTAACAAACCCAGTTCTATTACTGTTGTCATTTTATTTGGAAAAATGGGACTGGTCATTCAGTTAAAGGTTGATGGTTATTTTTTTCTTAGGTCATTTCAGTTTATTATTGTTGCCTGTGTTCCATTGACACTGTTGAGAAGTCAGCTGGTCACTATTGCCACTCTTCAGAGGTGAACTGTCTTTATTCTCGGACTGCTTCTGCCTTTGGTGTTCTGTAGTTCCATGCTGATATATGTCTAATTGAGAATTTCTTCAAGCACTTCCAGCTTGGAATACAATGAACTTTCTGGGAGGTAATGACTTCGTTGGGGATGATTCTCCATGGGTCCCTATCACATTTCTGTATATCTTGTGAAGACATATCAGCAGCCTTGTTGTAAATGATCTTTTTAAGGATATCTGCACAGAAAACAATGGGCATATAGAGTGCTTCCTCCAGGTCAAAGGACAAATTTGTTTCCTGACAGGAATAAAAAAAACAATGTGTCCCTCCAGAAAAACACTGGACAGGTGATACTACCATCACCTTTAAAATCTGGTGCTCTCTGGAGTTCCTTAACTGTCACACAATCCACAATACACGCAGATGGTTCTCCTGGACCTCCCTCTGCATCACCTTTGTCAGATTTGAAAGTCAAGAAAAACTTAAGCAAACATGAAGCTCAAGATGCCTACTGTTCAATGAGTAAATAATAAAGTCATTGTTCTCTAATGTGGACATGTTGTATCTTCTGCCAGCTTCTACGAAACTGTGGCAGACTAACTTAGAAGCTTACAAACAGTGCCAAAATCTCAAACCTTTCAAAGCTTTTGGCAGACTTTTATTAGTTCTGCAGAATTCTTATCCATTATTCCTTTGCATATTTCCCTTGTCACATTCCTTTTCTTCTCTTCTTCTAACACCCCAACTAAATATTCTTAATACTTTTTATTCTATTCTTCTTTCTTGACATTTCCTTTATGGGTTTCATCTTTTTCCTTGTCACATTACAATGAATGTCTTCAGATATAACTTCTTATTCATAAAAATTCAATCTACCGTATTAGTCTGCTAAGGCTGCTATAACAGAATGCCACACACAGGGTAGCTTAAACAACAGAAATTTATTTTCTCATGTTCTGGAAGCTAGAAGTTCAAGATCAAGGTGGCATCAGGGTTGGTTTCTGGAGAGACCTTTCTAATTGGCTTAGAGACTGCGCCTGTCTCACTTCGTCTTCACATGGCCTCTGTCTTTGCACATGCATTCCTGGTGTCTCTTCCTCTTCTCATGAGGACACCAGACCTGCTGGAGTACAGCCTCACTTAACCTTAGTTACCTCCTTAAAGACCCTATCTCCAAATACAGCCACATTTGGGTGTTAGCGCCCCAACATACGGATTTGGGCAGGGATGGGGGTAGGGGTGGGGGTGGGGATTCATTCCTCAACATCTCTACTAATGATTGTTTTTTATTTTGAGGAATATAGAGCAAACTATTTTATTTCGGGGAGGATGCAAAACAAACTCTTACATATAGTATATACTATTGGGGAGAACAAGAGATTAGGAGAGAAATAGGGAGACTTTCATTTTTCATTTTATTTTATGCACTACATGTCATATACTTCTTTCTGTATGGTTTTACTTTTACCATATGGTAGACAGACTCTCAGGTGACTCTCTGTGTTGCCTGTATCTTGCTACTTATATACCTCTGTGTGATTTTTGCTCTTGTTTAAATGAAACAAAAAACAAACACTCTTGGAGTGTGGATGAGGTCTGTGACTTGCTTCTAACCAGAATAGAACAAAGGGGATGAAATGTTGCCTCCATTGTTACATTATAAGAGATTTCATCTTGCTCATGGTCTCATTCTAGAATCTCCCTTGACTAGCTTAATAAAATAGGGGACCATGTTGGGAGGCCCATGTGGCAAGGAGTCAAGGATACCCTCTACACAACAGCCAGCATGAAGCCAGGTCCTTCAGTCTCACAACTGCAGGAGCTGGTTTCTTCAACAACCTGAGTGAATATGAAAGGAATTTCATTGCCTATCAAGTTTCCAGGTGAGAACCCAGTCCTGTCCAGCACCTTGATTGCAGCCTTGCAGAATCTATGACCAGACTCCTGACGCACAGAAACTGTGAGATGATTGTGTGTTGTTTTACACTGCTGTTTGTAGTAATTTGTTAAATAGTCTGGAAAAATAATACATGCCACATACATATACAACTTTAAAGTACAAAACATATTTGACAAAAAGTTACATCATCATGTTTTAACAGGATAAATATCCCCAATATCACAATTTAAGAGTTCTAAAAATTTTAATAAGATATGCTTTTCATTTCAGGAATGTGTACTTTATTGTTTCAAATATGCTTGGTCATTTTATAATCTGTTTCTCTTTGCTCATATTTTTAATTCTTTTTTTCATTTCTTTAAGTAATTATTTTAAACACTGTGTCTGATATCCAATATATCCCATTATTATGTTTCTGAAAATTCCTTGCATTGCTTCTGCTGGATTTTGCTCATGTTGCTTTGTTTTCTTATGAGTTTTCTGGTTTCCAATGGGAAGGAACATTTTCTGGAACATAAAGTTTGAGAATTATTTGAGGCCTGTGTAGAAATGGACTGCTCCAGGGAGGTTCTGCTTTTGCTTCTCCTAGGCAACTGAGGCCACTATTACCTCAGTCACTTCAAATTAATTAAAAGTTTTAAGACAATCTGGTGTTGAAATTTCATGTTATGGCTGGTTTGTGGTTCTTATCCCCCCCACCCTTTTTTTAGTAAGTTTTGAAGGCAGCCTGTCCACCCAAATTTAAATTTCCTAAAATGTTTCTTCTGTTTCAACTCCAGTTTATTGCAGTCAGTGTCTTTCTTTCCCCCAAATTCTTCTGAAATTATACTCAAGTGATACAAATAAATTTCATGATCAGAGCCAATGGCTTCTTTTCAATGTCATTATTGCACTGCATCGACATCGCATACCATTCTCCCATGCTCTGTACTGTCATTCTTCAAGCTCCTCCTACCAGCTCTCTTATCTCCACCCTAATATCCTTGACATTTCTCATTCCTTTCCTGACATAATTCTTTCAACGTCCAATGTTTGTCCTAACACCCTCCTTAATTTTTTTGTTTTCTCTCAAATTACCACTTCATTTCTTGGCTTCAAATACTAACTACAGTTGATATTCCCCAAAACTATTAACTCCAATAATCCTGACATACCCATAACTACAGATCCGAGTCTTAATAGCCCTGCAAATTTTACCCCTTATTAGATTTCTATCTAGTCAAAGCGACTGGGCACAAATTCATTGTTTTGCAAAATCTCTCTCTTCTCCTTATTTTCAACAGTAAAACAATAACTGATACTTATGTAGAGCATATGATCTACCAGATATTGCTCTCAAGTGCTTTACATACATTAAGCTATTTAATCCTAAACAGAACCCTATAATGTAGGGTTTATCATTATTTCCTCTTTAAAAATGATGGCACTGAGACACAGAAGTTAAATCATTTGCCTAACATCACACAGCCATTTAGTGGTTGATCTAGCACCCACTACGGCTCCAGGGGCCTCTCTTGATTGATGTTCCCATGAACAGCTAGTTAATATAGTAGGTCACCACTTTCTTCTTCCTAGAGACCTATGTATATGTATGAATTATATGTCTAAACTCCCTCATCAGCTATATACTGCCACATATTCTAACAATCAATAGAAATTAAATTTTGTTATAAATCCTAAGTCCTTAATTCTTGCTACTAGACTAATTAATGTGCTAGAAGTAATTAAATCAACATAAATATCATAGCTGAATTTCATGAAAAAGATAGGAGACTGTTATACCCATTAATAACTTCTGCAACTATTCAAGCAAATATAATGCAATAAGGATAATTAAATCTTGTGCTTCAGGGAACAAGTAGGTTTGCTTAAGAAATAGAAAGGAAAACAGGCCTTTATGCTCTGCCCCAGGGAGAATAATGGAAAAACTGACTAGGTATGTTAATGGGGTGGTAGGAAGGGTAGTATCTGCTGTTCTCTGAAATATCAGAGCTTTGGCTGAGATAGAATTAACTGATTCATATCTGATACTGAATTATAATAGCTTTCATTTACAACATGGTAGAAACAGGCTCTGTTTTAATTTCATTTTAGTTTTAATTTACTAACTGCAGTACAAAAACTGCATGCTATCTCATAAGTATACTACATTTTAGAACCGCCTGGCAGGAAATGCTTCTAAGGAGTTTTCATTTCTGTTTTGAAAATTGGTATCAATGGTGTTCAGTTCTCAGAATGAACATTAACTTTTTCTTACCATAGTTACCACACTGGCCTGAGCATGAATTATCAATGGACCACTGCAGGCAGCAGGAATAAACATGTATTAATATGAAGAGTCTGAAATACCAAATCAGTTATAGAGCAAAAATCCTTAATTATAATTCATAGAAAGTTGTATTCTTAATCCTTTAAGAATTAAGAATAAAGATGCTCTAGTATTAGCAGCAATCATCTAAGTAGATGATATTCAAATTTAATGCCTGAAAAAATTATAATTTCTTATTTTAAATATATACCTGTTTGTAAATTTATTTCAATAAAGATACCTTTCAATAAAGATACCATACTACTTCAGTGGCTTCAGGTACTAACAGTGAATTTTAATCAGCTGAAGAACTCTAATTCCAGTTCTCAATTTCAGGTTGTGAATGTGTTTTTATTTAAATACCTTCCTAAAATTTAATTTTATTCCTATCTTCCTGTGTGCCCTCATTTTGTTTTTTTTCCTGCCGGGCCCTCTGGGCTGTGTCAATTTGCATATTTGAATTAATGCACCAAATAATGTTTGAAAATCTAATCTTATTAAATGCCTTTAAATCCAACATCTCCCAAGACTGCTTAGATGTTATTAATTAACCCATATGTTATCAAAACCTTGTGCTGGTTGCCTACTTGGTTGTCTCTGGGGGTCAAATAGACCAGCTAGTTCCCTTAAACAGCACATTACTGAGCCTGGGAAATTTATGTGAGGTTAGATCTCCAAAGCAGCTCACTTTTCCACTAACACAAGACTCCATGCATTACAGAATTTACTGGTTGACTGATTGCTTAAGAGTTTACAGTTGTTGAGCTAAGGATTTTTCATCTCATTTTTCCACTCCTGAGTAAAGCTTTGTCACAAGCAAGTTTAAGAGGAGAATGAAATGATGTATATGTTCCATATGCTACAACTGTACTAAATGGTAACAGAAATAATTCATTCTATAGTAATGGGCCTAAGGAAAATTACTGCTACTTAACTGTAATACCATATCAAAATATGAACAGCATTCCTTTCAATAAAAATACAAATAAATACCAGCAGCCTTAAATGAGCTAAAAAAGGGGAAAATTCCATAGATGTACTATAAAGTATATGGGATATATTTAAAAAGTGTTTGTGATTTGTCAATTATAAATAGGACATAATTAGTGATGAAATTAAACAATTTACAAACTACTGTTATTTACACGGTACAAGTCTCAGAAGATACCCTACTTCTCCACATCAATAGGAGGATATCAAGATGTGAGATAATTTCATCATTACCTCAGGCTGAGAAATAGCAGTTGGGCCAAAGGCTACAGTTACTCTAGAGGAAAAGACGTCTTGCTCTAGAGGAAAGAACTATAGATGAAATCTGAATGAAAATTAAAATAAAACATACAATCACCATCCCCAAGGGCCTAGCCTTTTTCATCCTGTACCCTGTACACCCAGATATATTTATAGAATATTAATCTTTACTATCCAGTGCTATAGGAATACTTGATGGTAGGGATTCCAAAACCATATCACTTCTAAACCTCTGAACATGGACCTTGGGGCGATACAGTCCAGTGAAAGGTTCTTGTGTTTGCCATAATTGCTGAGTAATATTAACCTATTAAAATCCATTTTTGCTTCTTTTAGTAACAGATGTAACCAATTTTTTTATTTACCTGTCACAGTTAATAATACTAGTTCCTTACTATACACAATTAGGGTTTCTGACACAGATGTGCACCACCCTGCCCAACCAAATGAGTGTGTTTGTGGCTCTTTATGTGTGGTAAAAATAAGGAGCAGGCCCCTCTTAAAACTTGTGAGATGTTGCTGAAAGAAATGGTACAATGTTGGCTAAATGGGACTGTCGTAATAAGTACAATGGAGTGATTAATAGTACATTACAAGTGCTATACCAGCATTTTGTTGTACAAAAGAATGATTATGGTTATTTCCAAAAATTAAAAGCAGAAAACTAAGACAAATGTTGCAAACTAAGTACTGTATCTGCTTAGAAAATAGAAATCCTTAACAAATGGATATTTTCAAGAAACATTTCAAAAAGGACAGTCTAGCCTAAAATAATTTTATGAAATATACTTTAGCAATTAATAATATGTTCTTATAATTAGTAATAAAGTAGTTTAATAACCAGAATTTATAGTTGAAATTAGCAGGTATCTCTAGCATAGCTGTATAAGTAGATCATTACATCATTAAAAATAGAACATTCTAACAACCTAAATTTCTGCATTAATGGTGGACTTATATGTAAGAAAAGAATTATAGTTGGAATATTTCATCAGCTTTCAAAACCTTTGTGTGTCATCGTGACTATTGCATCAGTGAAAATGCATTTTTTTAATATGTCAAAAATAGGCATGAATAAATTAAAACTAGTAATTTGGTTGAGAACAACATGGATCACAATATGTTGAGTTACTATGGTTTGCCAAATACATACTGGAGATTGTATACTCATTACAACAAAGTTAGGTATATTATTATTACTACCATTTTAAATATAATGTATGACAAGTTAGTAAATATCTAAAATCCTACTCAACATACTCTTAACCACTAGGCTATGACTTCATTTTTAGCTATATATATTTAGGGGTTAAGATCATGTCTTCCAGCAAGCATCTGACTCTGTCTCCTTTACTTATCACAGGACTTACAAAAATTTCAACCAGTCATGGTATCAGGCACAAAATCCAGTATCTCATGATCTGGATGAAGTCTAGATGCAGTGTCTCTTGAGCTACAGACCCATGGTCTAACAGTCAAAATATCTGTCATATAACAGTGAAGGAGAGACAGGATAACCACAACAAATTCTCCCATTTAAAAGGGGAAGGATGGGAGGTATTTAGCAGTCTTTGGTCCATAGAAGTCCTGTTTGACCTATCTGGGGTAGGAAATATTCCTTGACTTAAGTTCTGGGAGTAGCTCTCTAGAACATAGTTTTCAGCTCTGCATGTCAAGGGTTCATTCTTTTTGTATCCTCTTCCTTGGCCAATCATGAAGGAAGGATTAGAGAATATGCCCTTTTTGGCAACCTGTTAACTATGTGTAGAAATTTGGAGACAAAGAAGTATTTAACACCTCAAGAACTTTCATTCTCTTCTAGTGTAGGGTGGTGGAGCTTTTTGGTAATACAACTCTCTTTTACAAGGATATGGGTTTTCTGTGTACTTTTCAGGTCTACTCTGCCAAAATCTATGTTCATAATTCTTTCCATAAGCCTCGCTCTCTAGATGCAATTACGTGTATTTTGGATGTATCATGTTTTAGTAAAAACACTACTTTATTCATTCTAATATACTTTTCTCCTGTTGAATGCCGCGTTAGTTATTTTAAAGGCATGATCTATGAAATGTTCATTTTTTTAGAAGTTTTAACAAAAGGTGTGATGACAACACCCTTCACTGGATCTTTCTCCTGAGGTCATCTTTAATGGTAACCTCAAATATGGTTTTTCCTTGAGATTGTATCTTAATGGCCACATCTTTAAATTGGGAAAAAATAATTTCATTTAGCAACCTTGCAGAGTTGGGCCATCTCGACTACTTCCAAGTACTGCTTGAAAACTGGTTATTTCTCTTCAGATTTCATCATGCTCTCAGTACTTTTATATGTTTATCAGCTACATAATCTTCCTTTCAGTTACAGGCAATGATTTTAGCAAACGTTTCAATACTATGTATCATAGGTCATAATTTTCTAGTTTCCTGTAATAGTTTTCTCTCTTTTTTTCTGGCCACTTATAGCACTTTTCTTGCAGCCTACAGCCTTAATCAAAATCATATTTTAGGTTTCTGTTGCAATGGCACCTCATTTCCCAGCACCAACTTCTATAATGTATAGCAAAGGCCATAGTAAAGTTGCACATATATGATCCCCAAAACTCACTGGCTTAAAATAATGGTCATTTATTTTGACTCATGTGTCCCCAAGTCATCTGAGGGTGTGTAAGCCGATACCAGCAAGACTTAATTAGGCTTAGTTCCCAGCTGCATGTTTGGTTTAGTCTGTTCTGAATCCCTTACTATCTGAGACCAGTGAGCTTCTGAGGCCATTTGTTCTCATGGTGGGCCAGAACATAAAATGGCAAGCTTTATTTCTATATTCTGCTCGAGTCACATCTGCTGACATTACATGCCCAAAACAAATTGAACAGCAGAGAAGTGCTCCTTGAATTGGGACTTGAAAATCACATGGCACAGATGCAGGTTTGCCCCTTTCTGGTTCTGGCTACAAAGTTCCTAACAAAGGAGAGGGAGGCTTTCACTGTTTGTTTTGTCAGTGATTGTGACACTTATGGTGATGTCTTAATTCTTTTGACATAGAGTTATTGCTGAGTCAGGACAATGTTTATAGAGAAGTCAAATCATAGGCATTCAGATCCTTCCACTCCCTCCTAAAATTCAATAGAGAAATTCCGGTATGTTCAGGTCATAGTGTCAGACAAGCTGCCTTGATGGACATATGGCCTTGCTTGGCATTCTGGGAAAACATCACCATGAACAGGTGTCTCTCTACAGGCAACAGATAAACGTACTGTGTCAAACACTGTCTTATCTGACTGGGAGAGTTTTGACTTTGCCTCAAATTGGTGATCATGTCAATAATTTGATCAATCATGGGTACTTTTTATTGTAGAGGTTTTTAAAACACATATATATGAGGTGGCCATGAGTCTTAAAGCAGTAAATTTTTGTGGAAATAACAGAATCTATGCTACATATGGAAAATGTAGCTAGATTTTCACAACTCTTCTGAATGTTGAAAAGAGGATAACAGTACTTTCCTGGCAGCATATTCCAAATTGTGTGTGTATATATTCAGATGTTCTTCAGGTCAGTATGTTAGTGGTAGATAGACACAAGCATCCTGTTGATTGTGAAGTGTTGAACCTTATGTAAAATCCACTGCAAAAGATGATTCTGGCCAGTGTATTGGTGAAATAAAATCCCTGTGCAGCTGGTGTCAAGGAAAAGTTAAGAAGCACAATGGACCTGCTAATGTCATGCTTATGTATCACATTGTTTTTGATCAAAAAGATATATTGAAGCAATCACTTAATGCCAAGGCCTAGAATTGGAGATGAGAATAGTTTTTCCCACTTAATCTGATAATGGGACAACTTTGACAACTGTCAAAATTATAAATCACTATTTAGCCAAAGATCATCTCTTGCTTGGTTGTCAGGCAGAAGCCAAAATGTATAGACTTCTCACTTTTCTCTTTGCAATATCTGCTCTTATATATGTAGCTTATTTTTCAGGTACAACTTAGAAGCCATTGGCTGACCTGGCAGTGATCTCAGGGTCTCACACAGACCGGAGCTACATGATCATTTACCAATGGACAGTGGAAAGTAGCAGCAAACGGTACGTGAGTACTAGAGTAATGGGAATGGGAATAGGGTAATATGGAGACTTAAACACACTGTGTTGGTTATTTAGACACATATCTATGTGTGCTGTGAATACAAATGGAAGCTGTGAGCAGTAGAATTGGGCAGAGTGTCAAGCAGGTACCCATAATTAAGTGCATGATTTACACATTGCCTAGAGTGGTAAAAACTGAGTTATCTTCTTTGAAAAATCTAAGAATCCTTTCTAATTATGGAGTGGACACTTTGAAGAAGCATCATATTCCTCAAAAGACTGTCCTGTATGCCAAATCTTTGACCTGATACAACTATTTTAGAAATACAAATTATTCATAGACTAGTTAAAATAAACACATCCTTCAGTCCTCTGGGAACTGAATTTAGAGGCCTCTAGTCACATTTCAAGTAAGAAATGTGTTGGAATATTTTCTCTGTAATTTCCATATTCCTTTAGGGAAAAAATTCCCAGTAAAACTTCAGGCAGCAATACAAGTTCCCAGGCAGTTGTGCATTAACTCCTAGAAAGTCATCAGTAGAATGAATCAAACAGTTGTGGGAGAAGAGAATCACTGCCTTGTGTCTCTCATAGTTCCACCCTCTGCTACCATTAGACCTTAAGTAAGAAGGAAATGTCTGAGAAAACACAGTTGATGTTACTAGGGTACATTGGTCCTGAGATGGACACTGTGGATTGAGCCCCTTTCTATTCAGACTGCTTGTCTGAACTTGGGAAAATCTCATAAAACACTAAATCCTACTTTTCTCATTTTAAAATGGTTATTATAATAGTACCTAGTGCATAGGGTTGTTGAGAAGATTAAATGATTTTATACATACAGTGACATTACCCCAGAACCTGTTAAAAAGCAAATACAGAAAAAAGCAGTATTATTCTTCATCTCCCTCTCTTTCATCTTCTTCATTCTTCTCTTTTTTTTCTTCTACCCATTCCAATTTTCTTCCTTTCCTATTTATTTCCCTTACTCCTAGTATCACAAGATTCCGAATACTTTCATAGACATTAGATATAATATATATGTGATAAGCACACAAAATTGAACCCTAGAGGAAAAACAGTGAAAACAGTTCTCATCTGAGACTTGCACACAACTACCTAGGGATTTAAACATAAGACTGAACAAGTCTTACCACTGTACAATGGACTATTTCTTATGGCATTTAAATAGCATTAGAGTTAACATTAGTAAACAGTTAAAGTTGTGTAACATCTTGTTGTTAATGGCTTAGCATTGAATAGATGTTCAGTTATATACTCATCTATTTAGAACACAGTTTGCAAAGAAATGTATAACTTTAATCTCTTGCCTTACATGATATATTGCCCACCCATATTCTAGTTGCTCTATTATTTAAGGAACTAGAGACATATCTTAGAAAAATGACTAGACTATGTGTCCAATCCAAAAAGTAAAAATTATAGCCAGTCTATTTCAAGTCTTTTTCTTAATTGCTGAAATACAAGTGAAATAAACAGATATGTTTTGCTGACATTCAATTCCATAAAATGTAAATTTGAAGATGCTTTGAGGAAGAGAGACTATTGTATGGTGTTTCCTATTCATAATAATGCAAATTTGAAACTGTGGAGTTTATAAGGAAGGGATATCATTGTATAATACTTTAAATAACTCAGAGCTTTATTGTCCTCTATTACAAAAAGTCAGAATATAGACAGGGGCTAATATTGACATCAAATGGCTATGGCTATCAGGGGCCAGGACTGGGATTATCTTGGCTTCACCTTCTTACCATGAAAATATAGAAATGAGAAACAGACCAGCCCTAAAGAAGCCTGAAATCCACTCTCAACTGGATGAAGGTAACCTGCATCACTCTCCCCCTCTGCTGGATTAAATTCCAACCCTTTCAAAGCAATGAAATAAACATCATTTGGGCCTCTATGATTTTCATATACAATGGCAGGAATTCCATGAAAAATACCAAGCCTGCCAATGAAGAAGAGTTTCAATGACTTTACATGAATCTGATAGAAGTCTAAGTATTCAATCTTTATTTTCAGTTATTTGACTCATGTGAGGTTCACAGAGTCTCCTGAACCTTCCTTTTTATTAGTTTTATAAACTAATTTATTAGTTTTATAAACATCCTAACCAATATATTACTGTGCTAGTCCTTTTTTAATCATGTCTATTGCATCTTCCATTCCTTTTCTTTCTGCATTTTCCATTCCTTTTTTTCCCCTCTTCTTTATTCTTCTTAGTCAATCATACACTTTTCTCTTATAGTACAACACTATGAATTAGGTATTATTATTAATCTCACTTTACACATGCAGAATCTGAGAATCAGAGGTTAGGTAATCAGTAACCAGCCCAATATCACAAATCTGTGATTCAAACTGGGCCATTTGGTTCCAAAACCCACGAATCTAATGTTTCTTCTGTGGTGCCTCACACAAAATAAAGTGATGGAACTCTCATTATGTACAACAGAAACAGGAGGAAAATCTTTCAAATTATTAACATTAATTATGTGTGGAGTTTTGTGTGTGTGTAAAATAAATTTTACTTTCACTCTCATTTGTATTTTTTTAAATTTCCAAAATTTGTATGAGTTAATTTTATAGTTGAATACATTTAAAAGGAAAAAAAATGTGACTGTAAGTCAGGAGTGGTATAAAATTATTCTATTTTACTAACAAACTATTTTCTGGTTATTTTCTAAAACTATTTTTTAGTTAAATGCCAATAGTTACTTTAGGCCCAACCAAGTACCTCTAGTGTGGTTCATTCCACAAATCCAAACACAATGTTTTAAATGTCCTACAATTTTGGGTTAAATATGAATTGAATTTTGAAAAATGTGTCAGTATACATTATCGCTGTCAATCCAGCAGAAAATAGTTCTTTTTGAGGTTTATCAACCATTTTTAAGATACCACATTGTCATAAATTTTACTGGAATTAGCAATTTTCTCACTGTACTTTAATGGTCTGAGTGAATAGTTCAACTGCATAAACAGTGTACTCCTACCACACTGTTAGAATTGAATTAAATATCAGAGGGTGAAGTATTTCCCCAAAATGATACTTTGAGTAGTATTAATAGAAGATGCTTAATAAATCATTCTAGTATATAATAGCAATAGTATTCAACATTTGGTAAGACAAACAATGCTTGGTAACTTAAACCACAGCAAAGCTGAAAAGATTTTTAAAAAATACATTACATTTTTTAATAAACCCAAATCTCTCAGCTTGCCTAGCAGAAAAGAATTTGTCTGAGCATGAAATTGCACAATGATATGAACAGTAACAGATAGCACAAGGAGAAGTCATTGGAAATAAGACAGAGCACATAGATCAGTTAAGCAGGTCTTCTGTCTGCAGCTGCACTGCTTTTCTAAATGGTTCCTGCCATAACTCAGCCACCCTGGTGAGGCTTATACCTTCCCCTGCAACCTACAGTGTGCAAAGACTCATAAGTCATTCTGATCATGACAGACAAAGAAAAGCTTTTGTCCAAAAAACTCCTGATTAACAGCCCAAGCAACCACTGGTTTTTAGATAGATTTTTTGTAAGTATTACAAATACTAATCCAGTTGGCCTGTACATACGTTGCAATCTGTAATTATCAGACCAAACAAACCAAAATAGTAAGTAACCAAATCAGTTACTGTGTGAAGTATATGACTGACACAATTTTTATATAGTTATTTTAATGTAATTGTTCCAGTTTTCAGACATCTAATTACATGATCAGGACTGGAGCAGCCTGAGCAAAACCTGGACACTGAACAAGGTTCACTACTGGCTTCTTTGGAAAGCACTCAACACCACTTGTTAAATTTCCTTAAGCATTTAAAAATGTTTGCGTATAGTTTTAGGACCCCCTCCCCAAACATGTTACAGGAATATTGTATTTTAAAATGATCAGAAAACTCTGGTATAATTAGAGTTTTGGCATGTTATTTCCAAGGAGAATGTGAACTACTTCTAATTCTCTCTCAAAGAGAAAAGCTAAGGTTATACATACAGGGTAAAATGTACAATATTTCTTTGACTCGCTAGTGCATTCTATATATGTGCCTTTTAAGTACTGAATATGTATGCATTTATTGATTATGCATGTGTGTGTGTGTATTTTATTTTTTACAGTGAGGCTCAGCAATCATGACCTCTGGGCTGATTTATAGATGATTTTTATTTTCTTCACTGAGTTTGCTCTAAACATGTTTACACAATGACCATACATCATTAGAAAAATATATGAAATAATACTGCAACAAAATATTCATTTGCCTATCAAAATAATTATAGATATTTTAATTTATATTTTGTAAATACAGATTTTCATGTAGCTGCTTTTTTATTTTCCAGTTTTATTAAGATATAATTGACATATAACACTATGCAACTTTAAGGTGTACAACTTGATTTCACACATGTATATATTACAAAATTATCAAAATAAGATTAACACATCCATAATTTTACCTAATTACTAATGTTTATTATTATCACAGGGAGAATATTCAAGATTTATTGTCTTAGCAACTTTCAGTATCACACAATATAATATTGTTAACTATCGTCATCATGCTGTACATTAGATCTCCAGAACTCATTTACTTTATAGCTAGGAGTTTATACCCTTTGATTTTATACCTAAAATCTCCTCATGTCTCCCATCCCAACCTCTGGCAACCACCATTCTACTCTCTGATTTTATGAGTTCAGTTATTTTAGATTCACACATAAGGGAAATCTTACAATATTTATTTCTCTCTGTCTCACTTATTTCACTTAGCATAATACCCTCAAGGTCCATCCATGTTGCAAATGGCAGGGTTTCCTTCTTTTTTGTGGCTGAATAATTTTCGACACATTTTTATTATCTATTCATCTGTCAGTGGAAACTGAGGTTGTTTCCATGCCTTAGCTATTGTGAATAATGCTGCAATGAACATGGGGGTGCAGATATCACTTTGAGAGAGTGATTGCATTTCCTATGAATATATACCCAGAATTGGGATTGCTGGATCATGTGGTAACACTTTTTCATTTTTTGAGAAGCTTCCATACTGTTTTCCATACTAACTGTACCAATTTACATTCCCAGTAGCAGTGTACAAGGGTTCCTTTTTCTCTACATTTTTGCCAAAATTTGTTATCACTTGTCATTTTGATAGTAGTCATATTTTTTCCTTTAATTTTATTTTTTCACATTAAAAAATGAAACACTATTCAGTTGTTTTTTTCATAGCAGATTACCCGTGGGTCCATTCAGACTTGCTCTCAAAGCATTGCCAACATTATAAGTGATGCTTAAGGTGGCAGCTGTTAAACATGTAGCCAATGTATTGGTCTAAATGCAGTAGCATGCATCCCTCTGCAAGGAAGATTCAATTCCTCGTTGTTCTTAAACTCAGTTAAATGGGATTGGTGTCCATATTTACAGACTTGAAATGTATCAGTCTTGAGAAGTTCTGATGTACATTTGGGACCAACTGATGGGGAGTCTTGGTGTCAGTTTTAAAAAGGGAAGTCCAAATAGTGGCAGGCTGGTTACTATAAACATGAATTGTTTTCATTCTTTCCACTAGGAACTAATAGGAATGAAGGGGTATCTCATTGTGGTTTTTGATTTACATTTCCCTGATGATTAGTGATGTTGAGCACCTTTTCATGTACCTATTGGCCATTTGTACATCTTCTTTAGAAAACTGTCCATTCACATTCTTTGCCCATGTTTTTTACTAGGTTGTTTTTTTTGCTATTGAGTTTCCTGAGTTCCTTATAAAGATATCAATTCCTATGAGATGTGTGGTTTGCAATTTTTTCCCCCTTTCTTGAGGCTGCCTTTTAATTTCGTTGATTGTTTCCTTTGTTGTGCAGAAACTTTTTGGTTTGATGTGGTCCCAATAGTTTATTTCTGCTGCTATTGCTTGTGTTTTTGGTATTAGATCCAAAGATCTTTGCCAAGACCAACAACAAAGAGGTTTCTGTTTTCTTCTAGTTTTATGGCTTCAGTGTACATTTAAGTTCTTAATCCACTTAGAGTTAATTTTTTATGAATGGTGTAAGTTACGGGTCCAATTAAATTTTTTGCATGTAAATATTTAGTTCAACCAAAACAGTTTATTGAAGAGACTATCCTTTCCCCAATGAGCATTCTTGGTTCCATTTTCAAAATTAGTTGACCATATGTGGGGGTTTAATTCTAGGCTCTCAATTCTATTTTATTGGTCTTTGTGTCTATTTATTTTAATGCTAGTAGCATACTGTTTTGATAACTTTGTAATATAGTTTGAAACCAAGAAGTATAACTTAGCAAGATTTGTTCTTTCTCAAGATTGCTTTGTCTATTTGGGGTCTTTAGTGGTTCCATATGAATTTTAGGATTTTTCTTTTTCTATTTCTGTGAAAAATGCCATTGGAATTTTGATAGGGAATGCACTGAATCTAATCTGCAGGGGCTAGCCACAAGCGTCTTTTCAATGGTGGGCACCAGTGACGGGAATCAGGATATGGCTGCAGGGGCTAGTTGCCAGCATGTGTGCCTATGCAGGCTGTTGACACAAGCGAGGGAGCAGCTGCAGGGACCAGGGCTGCAGTCTGCACTCACACAGCATCAGGGGCCAGCCACAAGCAGGTGCACTGCCTTGGGGGCTGGTGACAGGACCTGGGGCCGGTGGAGTGCTGCACAGCTGCAGGGGCTAACACCAGGCCCTTGCAGCACTGCAGGCTAGGGACAGAAGTTCAGGCTGGATCCAGGCCCACAGCAGCCTTGTTGACCTTAGTTGTTGGTGTGTAGTTGTGCAGCCACAGGGGCTAGCTACGGGCACTGCACAGTAGTGGAGGCCAGGATGGGAGGTGGGGTTGGCAGCATGCAGGTGTACAACTGCAGGGGCAGCTATGAGTATACATAGTGGTGCTGGCCAGGGACGTGAGTCAGGCCCGGGTCCAAGCCCAAGAGGAGCTGTGCGGGCCTTGACTGACCGTGTGCACTTGTGTGGCTGCAGGGGCTTGCTTGGCCATGCACTGCAGTGTAGAACAGTGTCAGGAGCCAGGGCCAGGGCCAATAGGTCCCATGAGCATGTGGTTGCTTCTTAAACACGAACACGCCTTCCTTTCTTATGTAAAGTCAAATTAGAGAATTGCTAAAATAATATTTTACAAAAATGTAATGAGGAAGAAAAATAGAATATGCACTGCACTCAGTGCTAACTGGAGGATAGCACCACAAAGGGACGATACCTTTGGAGAAGTGAAAAAGCATGCAAAACTAGAAGAAATAGAATTTTAAGGAGCAAATAGACCACATTTTCTAAATTTTACTCTGCCTTATGCCATCACAGTACTTTTGGCTTTCCCTTTAGGACATAAGGAACTGTGCCGAGCTAGGCTGGACACCCAGAGAAGTTCTCATACAGGTAAAGCCATCTGGTCATTAATTTGCTTTGAAATTTCTGTGAAGTGCTAAGGGCAAAGCAACAGATGTCCTCTGTGAACTGTGTAGAGGCAATAATCAAATCATCTTCTCCTGTCTTATATGAAACAGAGAGAGAGAATGGCATAAGCACAGGAAGAGAAATTTAAACGTCTTCACAGTTTTAATCCAAAAGCAAACAAGATTATTTGGGTGACCTTTAGATTCGTATTTATTTCTACAGGATTTATTAAAATTGGGAAATGTCCACTGAATGTGAACAAATGAATTACATTGATTTCTATTGGGATACATAGTCTTATATGTATAAACAGCCACTATAGTCCACCAAATGTGGACATTATTATTAATAATGTTATATGTTAATATTGAGAAATAAAGGAATGTTTTCTTTTAAAGCTGTGGTTCTCAACTGTGGGTGACTCTGCCCCCCAGAGGACATTTGTCAGAGGGCATTCATCAAAAATAGAGACATTTTTGGCTGTCACAACTAAGGAGTGATACTGGTATCTCATAGGTATAGGCTAGGGATGCTGCTACACATCCTAAAATGAGCAGGAATCCTCCTACAATAAGGAATTAAAATGTCAATAATATCATGATTAAAAATCCTGTTTTAACAAGAACATTGCATTTTAATTGTTTTTAAATTTAATGTGACTATAAAACAATCCAGAATTTTCAAGTTTTAAGAATTAGAAAACCTGAGATCACTACTTAAAACTACAGGAAACCTTTTCCAGAATTCATTCTATAGAAATCAATGGGTTGCAAAAATGCAGACAGATCCTATGTTGCCCAGAGGTACTTTAGATATTTATAAGTCAATGTGACATACTTTTGTGCTTTCAATCTTTTCAAATGCCTTTTAAAATATTTTCCCCAACAAATTAATATATATGCATACTTATAATATATATGCATATATATATGTAAGAATATGCATATGATTCATTGGTGAACAGAGACCTTTGCCCTTATGAGAAACTGGATTTTCAGAGAACCTAAATGAAGCAAATATTTTATTTTATTTTTTTTAGGCTATATAAAAAGCAGTTACAGAGACTTAAATGTACAAGAAGTGAGGATGAGGCACCTCTACTCTTAGGGAGAGTTAGAGCAAGTTAACAACCTGGAGATTGCTGGGACAGGGGAGTTAGGCTCTGGGTTATCAAGTTTCAATCTGTCATTCATCTGTCTATATTGGATCATAAATATTCAGTGAAAACTTTAAAATAATGGAAAAATTACTGCCATTTTACTACATGATTCCTTTCTGTGAATAATATCAAGAACCATAGCGTCTGGAGGATTGACTTTAGAGTTGTCTCATTCCGGGGTCTACTGCTTTTGCTTCACTGACTTCTACTGCACTGATTGCTATGGGTCCTCTTATTTATTTGCTAACAGTCAAAGAATATCTTGAAGAATTACGTAGTTTTTTCTTACAGAGATGACCTCTTTGTGATAGAGAAACTGTGGAAGCGCTGTAAGTACATCAGCAGAGGAAATATATTAAGGATTTGGTGTATCATGCACTTGAAACATTGTCATGAAGGATGTTGCCAATCTGTAAATTTTCAGATTTTCAAAAAGGAAACACCACCTTCTTATAAGCCTGCTGGTATTAGTTATACATATGCTAATAAACACCATATAAGCCATCTGTCTTTTGTTATACATAATGCTAAGACAGGAATATTTAGTGCTATTCACACTGGATTGATTAAAATAATTTTTCAATTAAAATGTATTGTTTTAAAATAATATGAAGCTTTTGTGGCATCACTTTTGAAAAATGCGCTTAAATACATTTATCACAGGGGAGTAGTTTCTAAACACAGTCTGGATCAAGCAAGAGCAAATGCCAGAGTTTGCTTTTGGCAACTAGGGAGTAAAAGGCAAAATCTATATGGTTGTCTCTTATATATACCTTTTATTACTTTGCACTTGCTTTATGTTCATCTGCATTTTTCGTCATTATATGACCTAGATATTTTTAAGAAAAACTATTCATGTTTTCAAGGAGTGAAATTGGTTGGAATCTGAAGATTTCAGCAAGTTGTCATATTGGAAAGGAACATAGAATTTTAATTTAAATGTAGAATAGTATGGTGGAAATGTTCCTAGTTTAAATGTGTCCATCATTGCTTATGATTTAATTAACTACTCAAAAAGTGCTTAGGTTTTCTGTTCCCTTAGCTGTCAAACAGGCTGTAGTGTTTCTTGAGCACTGAGAAATCATTGAGTGGTGGAAGGCAGATCATGTTTAAACCTTCAAACTCAGATACTTTTGGGAATGAAAAGGAAGGTTCCCTATGCTCAAATCCCCCCCCGCCAAGAGTAAGCAGCAGCCTTCCTTTTCCACTGCAGGGATTGAGAGCCCTTCATCCCACCTGCTCAGTCCCTTAGTATCTAAAGTGCTTGCTGATATCAGAGAGATCCCAGCTCCTCTCCATAGCTCACATGTTATCGAATATATCTAAGAAACTAATGCATGTAACAGAGGAGTATTGATAACAGATACTTGAGAATGTGTATCCAGAAAGATAGACTGAAAGACACAGGAGCTAAGTAAGGTCAGGGTTCTGGTAAAGAATCAGAGAGAGTTACAGAATGAGATCACTTGAAAGAGTTTAAGGCTGCAGGACACTTGGAGAGGGAACGCAAGAGGACTTACAGCTCATGCTGTGTGAGCTATCAACTAGTCTTAAGTGGACTTGGGGAATCTGAATTCAATACTGCAGTAAGATTGAAACATAAGGAGTTGCAGAATTAATTCAAGTACATTTACATCTACCCAATCATTTACATTTTAAAAAGAAGATAGTCAGGTCCTTGCAGTCAAATTGCCATTTTAGTGAGAAGTCTATTGCTTTTATAATTTTTTAAGTAATATGGAAAGGTTATATTTACCAAATTCATTAGAAAAAAATTGGAGTTCTAATCATCCAAATAGTTGCCTGAGAGTCCCGTTTTATTGCATGTGTAAGAATATCCTATTTTTTGTGTGTGTGCTGATGAATAAAGCACATGGCTGTTATTTACTTTTAAAAGCCAAATAAATATGATGACATGATATAAAATTCCCAGGAAAGATGGGTGGTTGTGGTAAAAATATGCACTATTCATTTCATTTTTTCCTTTCTGAATTTAGAGTGTAATTTTTCTTTGCTTTTTCTGTAGGCTCAGCCTATACTGACAATTAATCCAGGAGGTTTCTATAAGCCAGCATTGTGCTTCATGAAGATTTGTCCCTAAGAATCTGTAACATGATGTACAAAAAATGTCTTACAACAAACGTGTTCCCAGACACCCACATGCCTATGCTGAATCAGAATGCTAATGTCCTTTAAGCAACAGCCTGAATTCTAAATGTATGGTTTCAGTGTGATTTTTTTGTCAAGCCAAGTAATGCTACTTACAAAATGCAAATAAATGTTAACAAAGATCAACTGGAAATTGCTATGAACTGAATTGTGACCCCCCAAAATTCATGTTGAAACCCTGTGTGACTGCATTTGGAGGGTTTTTGGCAATAATTAAGTTGTAAGACTGGAGCTCTGATCCAAGGATTCGGTGCCTGTAGAAGAAGACAAAAAGATCTCTCTCTCTCTCTCTCTCTTCCCATACAGGTGAAACACAGAGGTAAGGTGGGCATCTGTAAGCCAGGAAGAGAAATTTTGCCAGAAATCAAATTGGCCAGCAGTTCCAAATAGGCCAGATTTCTCCCTTTTGGAATGGGAGAAATTTATTGTATCTTTCCCACTATTGTATTTTGGAAGCACATAGCTTGTCTGGTTTCACAGGCTCACAGCTGGAGAAGAATTTTTCCTTAGGATGAATCATATCTTAACTCTCACCATATCTGATTTAGTGATATTTAGGTTAGACTTTGGACTTAAGAGTTGATACAGGGATAAGTTAAGACTTTAGGGGCTTTTGGGATAGAAAAAAAATGTATTTGCAAGTGAAAAGGACATGAATTTTGAGGAGGCAGAGGCAGAATGCCATGGACTGAATTGTGTCCTATCAAAATTCATATATTGAAGCCTTAACTCCCAATGTGACTTATTTGGAGATAGAGCTATTGGAAGTCAATTAAGGGTAAATGAGGTCATAAGGATCAAGTCCTGATTCAGTAGAATTAGTATTCTTAAAAGAAGAGGAAGGGACACCAGAGCTGTCTCCCTCTGCCACATGAGAACTCAGTGAGAAGACGGCAGTTAGCACGCCTGGGTTAGACAACATTGAATTTTCCAATCTATGAACATGAAATATCTACTTATTTTGACCTTCTTTATTTTTTTCATTAGAGTTTTATAGTTTTCCACATATACATCCTGTACAAATCATCTAACTTTTACCGTAGTAATGGCAAAATCTCATTTACATTTAAAAAGAGAACTTTGATTACATGTGGAGAATGGGTCAGGAGGGTCTGTACACCTTTTAATGGCCTGGTTGGTTGTGCAAGTGACAAGGAAAAAAGAATCAGTTGATGCAACTGAGTGGAGGGTAGTGCCATCCACTGAGGTGCTACAGATTAGGAAATGAGAGATTTCCTTAGAAAGAGACAAGAATATTGTTTAGGAAATGTTGAGTTTAAGGTAAATATTAATTAGCTTGGGGAAGAGCCAAGGAAGGCAGTAATTGATTCTATGTGTTTAGACTTCTGGGAAGAATTCCATAGGTCTTCAGAGCCATGCTGGGCAGAAGGCAAGGCTGTAAGCACACTTAAAACCATGTGACTAAACTATCATAAACAGTCATAATACAGAAGTAGAACAGAAGAGGCCAAGGGCAGACTCCTGGAAACTCCTATATTTAGAGATCAAGCAGTAGGAAAGTGACATCAGATGAAACTGAGAGGACACTGAATAGCAGGAAATCTAGGAAAAAGAAGTATCATGGAAGCCAAAAAGGAAAAAGAAAAAAAAGTTGAAGGGAATTGTTGACTGTAAGTAATGTTGCAGAAGCCAAGTAAGAAAGAGAACCATGGCAATTGCATATCACAGGTGATCTTGACTATAGTGGTTTCTGGGGAGTTGTGGGACAACTGGACTTAGTTGAAGAGAGACTTGAAGTGTGAAAGTATAAACAGTGATTACAGACTAAATGTTTTTTAAAGAAAATAGAGTACAGATATGCAACTGTAGCTTGAATAGAATATAAGTTGAAGGAGTTGTTTGTTTATAAACAGTAAAAGAAAATGGTTATATTATTATTGTGATAAAAATGAACCAGTGGGGATTAAAGATGGCAGCGTGAGAGGTGAGACAGAGGCTTCCTCCTAAAACCTCAGATAATATGAAAATAAAGCTACTACAATTACTCTTGAAAGAGCAATGGGAAAGAGGACGGCAACAAACTGCATACACCTGGAAACAAGAGCAGCCCTCACGGAAAAGAGTAACATACTAAATATGTGGTCCTCTGGGATCCAAGCCCTTCCCCCACCCCAGCTCAACAGCAAGAGGAAGAAGAATGGAGCAGGGAGGGAGTGGAGATCTGGGACTGCTGAATACCTAACTGTGGAGATCTGCTCTCAGAACACAACCTACATTTCATGGTGCTTGCATTATACACTCATAATTAGGGGGTTGGAAAGCTAAGACAGGCAGAATTCCTGGAGAGACTAAGATTCCAGCGGCTTGTGAAAGCAGGGATCCATACCGAGCTGCTCGGGGACAAAAGAAAGGCGGGCAGTCTGAGAGACTGCCTAACAAAGAAGCCCTTAGCAAGAGGGCTGCTAAGGGGCAAGGATTGCACAGAGCTTACTGCTCAGGGGAAAGGACAGGCAGACAAAATTGTCCAGGTGCCCTCTGCCCAGCAGGTTGGGAGCTTTCACGATCTTCAGGTGCTCCAGATCCCTGGCTGCCTACACAGCTCAAGAAACCCTTCTGTGACAGGCAGACTAGTGCTCCTTTCTTCTGGCCGGCCCCACCAGGCTTGCAAACTGGGAAATCCTTCCCTGGCATTAGGCCAGCCAGAGGGAAGATCTGTCTACAGCAACTAAAAACACAAAACACAGAAGCTTATACCTGTGTGCTCAGCCCACTGGTTCAGGCAGTGGAGACAGGCATAGCAGCCAGGAACCAGGAAACAGCCCTTTCCTCCCCGGAGACACCAATACCACTCCCCTACAATCCCCGCATTGCTTCAGGGGCTGAGCAGCTCCAGAGAGTAGAGCTTCTGGGCACTAGAGGGCACCATACACAAACATGAAACGCCAAAGGAACCAGGTCAGAGTAAAATTATGAATACAACTCCTGAGAAAGATTTAAATGATATGGACCTTATGACTCTCCCTGAAAGGAAGTTCAAAATAAAAATCATTAACATGCTCATGGAGGTACGGAAAGATATTCAAGAACTCAGGAATGAATTCCGGTCAGAGATCCAATCATTGAAGAACACAATGGATGGTATTAAAAGCAGATTGGATATGGTGGAGGAGATGATAAATGAAATAGAAACTAGAAGAGGAATACAAAGAAGCTGCGGCACTGAGAGAAAAAAGGATCTCTAAGAAAGAAAGAATATTGAGACAACTGTGTGACCAATCCAAACGGAACAATATTCACATTATAGGGGTACCAGAAGAAGAAGAGAGAGAAAAAGGGATAGAAAGTGTCTTTGAGGAGGTGATTGCTGAAAACGTCCCCAATCTGGGGAAGGAGATAGCCTCTTAGGCCATGGAGGTGCGCAGATCTCCCAACACAAGGGACCCAAGGAAGACAACATCAAGACATATAGTAATTAAAATGGCAAAGATAAAGGATAAGGACAGACTATTAAAAGCAGCCAGAGAGAGAAATAAGATCACATACAAAGGAAAACCCATCAGGCTATCATCAGACTTCTCAGCAGAAACCTTACAGGCCAGAAGGGAGTCGCATGATGTATTTAATGCAATGAAGCAGAAGGGCCTTGAACCAAGATTACTTTATCCGGCAAGATTATCATTTAAATTTGAAGGAGGGATTAAACAATTCCCAGATAAGCAAAAGCTGAGAGAATTTGCCTCCAACAAACCATCTCTACAGTGTATTTTAGAGGGACTGCTACAGATGGAAGTGTTCCTACGGATTAATAGCTGTAACCAGAGGTAATAAAACCACAGTAAAGAAAGTAGAACAGCTAATTACTAAGCAAATGCAAAATTAAATTAACTATCCCCAAAGTCAATCAAGGGATAGACAAACAGTACAGAATATGATACCTAATATATAAAGAACGGAGTAGAAAGAAAAAGGAGGAAACAAACAAACAAACAAAAAGAACCTTTAGATTGTGTTTGTAATAGCATATTAAGTTAGTTGTTAGACTTTTAGATAGTAGGGAAGTTAACCTTGAACCTTTGGTAACCACAAATCTAAAGTGTCCAATAGCAATAAGAACATGCCTATATAGATAATCACCCTAAGTGCAAATGGACTGAATGCACCAATCAAAAGACATAGAGTCACTGAATGGATAAAAAAACAAGGCCCATCTATATGCTGCCTACAAGAGACTCACTTTAAACCCAAAGACATACACAGACTATAAGTGAAGGGATGGAAAAAGATATTTCATGCTACTAATAGGGAGAAAAAAGCAGGAATTGCAGTACTTGTATCAGACAAAATAGACTTCAAAACAAAGAAAGTCACAAGAGACAAAGAAGGAAATTACATAATGACAAAGGGGTCAATCCAACAAGTAGATATAACCATTATATCTATGCACCCAACACAGGAGCACCTACATATGTGAAACAAATACCAACAGAATTAAGAGGGGAAATAGAATGCAATGCATTCATTCTAGGAGACTTCAACACTACACTCACTCCAAAGGACAGATCATCCAGACAGAAAATAAGTAAGGAGACAGAAGCACTAAACAGAACATGAGAACAGATGGACCTAACAGATATCTACAGAACTCTACACACAAAAGCAGCAGAATACACATTGTTCTCAAATACACATGGAAGATTTTCAAGAATAGATCATATCCGAGGCAACAAAAAGAGCCTCAGTAAATTCAAAAAGATTGAAATTGTACCAACCAATTTCTCAGACCACAAAGGTATGAAACTAGAAATGAATTATGCAAAGAAAATGAAAAATCCCACAAATACATGGAGGCTTCACAACATGCTCCTAATAACCAATGTGTCAATGACCAAATAAAAACAGAGATCAAGCAATATATCAAGACAAATGACAATAATAATTCAAGACCACAGAATTTATGGGTTGTAGCGAAGGCTGTGCTAAGAGGAAAGTATATTGCAATACAGGCCCACCTCAGGAAAGAAGAACAATTCATATGAACAGTCTAAACTTACAACTAACAAAATTAGAAAAAGAAGAACAAATGAGGCCCAAAGTCAGTAGAAGGAGGCACATAATAAAGATTAGACCAGAAATAAATAAAATCGAAAAGAATAAAACAATAGAAAGAATCAATGAAAGCAGGAGCTGGTTCTTTGAGTAAACAAAATAGATAAACCCCTAGCCATACTTACTAAGAAAAAAAGAGAGTCTACATACACAAACAGAATCAGAAATGAGAAAAGAAAAATCACTATGGACAACACAGAAATACAAAGCATTATTAGAGACTACTATGAAAAATTATATGCTAACAACCTAGATAACCTAGAAGAATTGGACAGCTTTCTAGAAAAATACAACCTTCCAAGGCTGACCCAGAAAGAAACAGAAAATCTGAATTGACCAATTACCAGCAACAAAATTGAATTGGTAATCAAAAAACTACCTAAGAACAATACCCCTGGACCAGATGGCTTTACCACTGAATATTATCAAACATTTAGTGAAGACATAATACCCATCCTCCTTAAAGTTTTCCAAAGAGTAGAAGAAGAGGGAATACTTCGAAAGCCATTCAATGAGGCCAGTATCACTCTAATACCAAAACCAGGCAAAGACACCACAAAAAAAGAAAATTACAGACCAATATCCCTCAACAAAATATTGGCAAACTGAATTAAAAAATACATCAAAAAATCATCCACCATGATCAAGTAGGAATTATTCCATGGATGCAAGGATGGTACAACATTTGAAAATCCATCAACATCATACACCACATCAACAAAAAGAAGAACAAAAACTACATGATCATCTCCATAATGTTGAAAAAGCATTTGACAAAACTCAACATGCATTCATGATAAGAACTCTCAACAAAATGGGTATAGAGGGCAAGTATCTCAATATAATAAAGGCCATATATGACAAACTCACAGCCAACATTATTATACTTAACAGTGTGAAGTTGAAAGCTTTTCCTTTAAGATCGGGAACAAGACAAGGATGCCTACTCCTCCCACTTCTATTCAACATAGTACGGGAGGTCCTAGCCACAGCAATCAGACAACACAAAGAAATAAGGCATCCAGATTGGCAAGGAAGAAGTAAAACTGTCCCTGTTTGCAGATGACATGATATTGTACATAAAAAATCCTAAAGAATACACTCCAAAATTGTAAGATCTAATATCTGAATTCAGCAGAATTGCAGGCTAAAAAATTAATATGTAGAAATCTGTGGCATTCCTATATACTAAGAATGAACCAGCAGAAAGAGAAATCAGGAAAACAATTCCATTCACAATTACATCAAAAAGAATAAAATACCTAGGAATAAAACTAATCAATGAAGTGAAAGACCTATACTCTGAAAATTACAAGACACTCATGGGAGAAATTAAAGAAGATACCAATAAATGGAAACACATCCCATGCTCATGGATAGGAAGAATTAATATTGTCAAAATAGCCATCCTGCCTAAAGCAATCTACAGATTTAATGCAATTCCTATTAAATATCAACAGCATTCTTCAATGATCTAGAGCAAATAGTTCTAAAATTCGTATGGAATCACAAAGACCCTGAATAGCCAAAGCAATCCTGAGAAGGAAGAATAAAGCTGGGGGGGATTATGCTCCCTGACTTCAAGCTTTACTACAAAGCACAGTAATCAAGACAATTTGATACTGGCACAAGAAGAGATCCATAGGCCAATGGAACAGACTACAGAGCCCTGATATAAACTCAACCATATATGGTCAATTAATATACAATAAACAAGCCATGGACATACAATGGGGAAATGACAGCCTCTTCATCAACAGGTGTTGGCAAAACTGGACTACTACATGCAAGAGAATGAAACTAGATCACTGTCTAACCTCATACACAAAAGCAAACTCGAAATGGATCAAAGACCTGAATGTAAGTCATGAAACCATAAAACTCTTAGAAGACAATGCAGGCAAAAATCTCCTGAATATAAGCCTGAGCAACTTCTTCCTGAGTGCATCTCCTTGAGCAAGGGAAACAAACGCAAAAATGAACACATGGGACTACATCAAACTAAAAAGCTTCTGTATGGCAAAGGACACCATCAACAGAACAAAAAGGCATCCTACAGTATGGGAGAATATATCTATAGATGACATGTCCTACATGGTGCTAACATTGAAAATACATAAAGAACTCACACACCTCAACACCCTAAAAGCAAATAACCCAATTAAAAAATGGGCAGAGGATATGAAGAGACAATTCTCCAAAGAAGAAATTCAGATAGCCAACAGAAACATGAAAAGATGCTTCATATCACTAATCATCAGGGAAATGCAAATTAAAATGACAATGAGATATCACCTCACATCAGTAAGGATGGCCACCATCCAAAAGACTAAGAACAATGCTGGTGAGGATACGGAGAAAGGGGAACCCTCCTACACTGCTGGTGGGAATGTAAGCTAGTTCAACCATTGTGGAAAGCAATATGGAGGTTCCTCAAAAAACTGAAAATACAAATACCATTTGACCTGGGAATCCCACTCCTTGGAATTTACCCAAACAATACAACTTCTCAGATTCAAAAAGACATGTGCACCCCTATGTTAATCACAGCACTGTTTACAATAGCCAAGATATGGAAGCAACCTAAGTGTCCATCAGTAGATGAATGGATAAAGAAGAAGTGGTACATATACACAATGGAATACTATTCAGCCATAGAAAGAAACAAATCTTACCATTTGCAACAACATAGATGGAGCTGGAGGATATTATCCTTAGTGAAATAAGCCAGGCAGAGAAACACAAGTGCCAAATGATTTCCCTCATTTGTGGAATATAACAATGCAGAAAAATTGAAGGAACAATATAGCAGCAGACTCATAGATTCCAAGGAGGGACTACTGGTTACCAAAGGGGAGGGGTGTGGAAGGGTGGTTGGGGAGGGAGGGAGAAGGGGATTGAGGGGTAATATATTTAGTACACTTAGTGTGGGGGATCACAGGGAAAACAGTGTAGCACAGAGAAGGCAAATAGTGAGTCTGCGGCATCTTACTACACTGATGGACAGTGACTGCATTGGGGTATGGAGTGGACTTGATAATATGGGTAAAAGTTGTCACCACATTGTTTTTTCATGTGAAACCTTCATAAGAGTGTATATCAATAATACCTTAATAATAAAATTAAAATATAAAAGAAAAATAAAGTGACAGATAATTGACTCCAAAAAGTAGCTAAAACCAAATGTGTTAAAAATAATTTGAAGTGTTAATGTAATGGATTTTTCTTTTCATTTAATCACTTAAAAGGTGTGTATTTCATTAAACTACATTTTTTAAATGTCAAATTTCCAAAGGGCTTATTCTACTTTAACCTTTATATATGTTGTTGTTACCATGGCTACTTATTTTATAAGTGCTGTTTCCCCCTTATATATACTTCATACTGTATTTTGTAAATGATGAATAATTTTAATCTCTTTTATACCTTAGCTAAATCAGTAATATAATTTTAAAGAGAAAGGCAGAGAAACTTTAGATGGGGATCAGGTTTTGAAGGCAATGGGTAAGGCATATTTTAGAGTGTAGGTTTTCTGAGTTCTGGCATAATGTTTTATACAATAAATACTATGTCATTAACTAATGGTCACATGGAATTATTGTGACCTAAGTTGTTTTTACTCATGCAAATATTGCACTGTGCACTTCCACACTGAGGTGGAGGTGTTCTACTCAGAAAGAAATGTTTTATTCTGAAGTGCTATCTAAAGACTTGATGATTGTTAACATCTAGATGGGTGCAAATACAAACTATGGAAACTCCATTGAAGGTCTCCAAGGTTCCTCTCAAAATGAGAGTGACCAGGGCCAAAAGAGAGAGAATTAGGGTGATTATGATGCCCCTAAATGTGGTCATAGTTACAATTACCATGTACTGGGACATTACTCAATGGGACAGGCATTGTACATTCATAAAATAATTCCAGGGCATTTTATCTGTAAGAGGAATTAAGGATGGCAATGATGGGTCAGAAAAAATATGTCTCATAGTAACAGTTTCAAAACTCTATTAATTTCTGACTCCTGTTGACTGCATGGAGATTTGAGGCCACCATTGTCATCTCTACCCTTGTACCCACCAATGAAAACACTACAATAAAGTTCTAGGAACCTGAGGAATTTTTTCAGGTATCTTTTATGCAATTAGCCTATGGTGCCCACAGTTAACTTCTACTTTGACTTATTTTAATAATGTCCCATTATTCTGATAAAATGACAGTATACATTTGATGCCTTATAAAAAGGCTGTCTTTCTGATGTCTATACAAGTATTGTTACTGTTGCCCACACGCTGTCTGCTCACACCTTTCTTGAGCTTCCTGATCTCTCCATGTGAGAGCACTGATTCCTATTCTGTGGTCTCTTTACTTCTTGCTTTTTAACTACCTCTCTTTCCTGATTTGTGTCCTGTTTGGTCTCAGGAATCCCTACTTCAGAAACATGGTCTAGCTCTCGTGAGGTTGCCCTTGACAACTCTTCATTCTTGCTTCTTTTCTTAATAAAAATCTAGACCCCTAACCTGGATATTTAAAATGTAAAATTGGAGAAATATGTGTTGACTTAAAATAGACAAGTTTATTCTGTAACAAAAAGTAGATAACATTTTGTGTTTGGTTAAGAGTTTCTGTAGAAGGAAAGAAATAATTCACTGTGGCCGGGCCTATGATTTGGCTGTTTAGCTGCACTGTTTCAAATTGCAAATCAAATTCATTCTCAAATACTGAGCATTGTATATTTAAATTATATATTAAATATTAAAGACTAAGGTCAAATTGATTCTAATGATAAGCATCATTGTTTCAATCAGGAGGAAAGACAATGTTATTTAGCACTTGGACACAGTAGGTATGGTATGGCTGAGATAGAGTCCTTATAGATTAGGAAAACTATGTCAGAGAATAAAAAATGTCCAAAACATAGCTGTATAAAATCTAATGAGTAGAAATATGTCTTGAAGAAATTGAGCTTACTTAGGAAATCAAGCCTACAAATATTACCATGAGATTAGAATTAGGCAAATTAAAGGAGAGAACAAGTAAATGAAACAAAGTAAAAGAATAAAGGTTAAGAGTTTACAATTCAAGATACACAATAGGCAATTACCCTTCCTCTTAAAAATTGATTGGAAGGAATATAAAAATACAAATGCATCCATAACTATGACAGAGAACTAATATGAAAGTCATTTGTGGATATAATGCTGAAGAATTTCTGGAAATATAAAGTAGATAAAGAAAAAAAAACACGAGAAATTAGGAATTTGAAACCCTTTAGTGATCAAAAGGACTACAGTAAAGTGAGGTATCAAAGAACAACCTTAGAATAACCCCAGGAACAGAAGAATCAGAACAAAAGTAAAAGTAGAATTTGTATTTGTCACTAGGATACCAGTGAAAGAACAGCAAACAAGCTACACCAGCTCTCAGCCCTGCTGCCAACAGCTTTTACACTGGGCAGTAAAGTGGCAGTTTGATACAGAAGTCCACTAAATAAAATTTGGTGTTGGAGACAAAATCAGGCAACGGCCCAGGAAAATTCTGGACACAACAGAGTGCGTATAGCCCCATGTCCAGAAACCAAACTGCCTCAACCTTCTAAAGAAAACTGACAATCAGAAAATCACATACAATGCTCTTCCCTGCCCAATCATAAGAAAGAATAAAGATTTCTCTGATCATAATCTGAATATATTTATGTGGAAGAAATTTTACTTAGGCTGATGGTATCTACTCCAGCTGTCAATGCTTTCTGTTCTAGGTCCTCATTAATAAATATGAGCAGACAACTAAGAACTGAAACTGTATAAGGAAACCAATGGATGCAACTCAGATATCCAGCTGAACTAACAGAAGAATTAACACTTGCAAAAACACAGTTAATACAGAAAAGAAAACATAATTGTTTAATAGTTATAGTTAGTAATTTCAACAATCTTATTGGGACTAATACTACATACACCAAAAAGATATGAAATGATTTAGTATGTACACAACTGGACTTCCTAGGCAAAGTGAGGGAGGTGCAGCCTAGTCTGAGTGGATGGCAAGAGAAAGCTGGTGATTTGGATTGTATTGTGTCTAGGAAGTGGGTCCATGATGAGGGGTTTTGAGGCAGTGGTTTCAACCTTATGCAAGCACCAAAGGAGGGTATGGGTAGGTTTTCTTATTGGCTTGCTGGGATATAAGGTAAAAGGAGAAGGTGTGGGCCTTGAAATCCTTTTAGGGTTAAATATCCAATGGAGTCTTCCTCTTTATTAAAAAATAACCTACAAACTTGGAGAAGATATTTGTTTAAACTGACAGTGAATTAGAATTCAGAGTATCCAATAATTCCTGTGAACCAATAAAGATAAATTAACCAAGAGAACCATAGGCAACATGTAGAAACTAGTATTTAGCAGAAAAGATAGCTTGAAAAGTTTATAAACCTTATAAACATGAAAATATAAGTAAACAATAAACACAATTGCAGTCATGAAAATGCAAGATAAAATCATAATGTGTTATCTTTTTAAGCACCTTACTGGCAAAAATCAAGAAGACGAAGATGACTAACAGAGCAAAGGGAAGTCCTTCACACTGACAGTAAGACTAAAAGATGGTCCAGCTACTTTGAAAACCATTTGCTTTTACCTACACAGCATAAACATATTCACATCTTACAATCAAACCATTTCACTCCTGGTTATAGGATGCTGTCAGCCTTGTTGGCATGTTAGGCTGACATGGAAAGGTTTGTAAGTCCCATTTTCTTAGGCAAACTCCAGACCAATTAATTCAGAATCTCTGAGCATAAAACCCAGACATCAGTATTTTTTTAAAGGCTTTTCAGGTCACTTCAATACACATGCACTGTCGGGTTCCATTGTCTTAAACTCTTGTCCATATAGACCATAAGATATGAGCTGGGATTCTTGCAACATTTTTTTTATTACAATGAAAATGGGGGGAACCCCCCAAAACAAGATTCATTAACAGGAGAATAGACAAGTACAGAGTGATAAATTGGACTTCTCTCACTTTGAGTCTCATTTGATTCAGTTTTCCAAGGGACTCGTATATCCACCTAAAATATCATGTTGTTAATATCTATTTCAATCCATGCCCCAAGGCAAAATCAGGATCATACACTGTATGTCATTATGTTTAAGCTCACTTTCACACTTCAATATAGAAACTAAAGCACAGACCCACATGTGACTGGGCTTGCAAACATAGCCCTCTATTACGTGAAAGAATCTTGTTTGCTTAAGAGCAAAATCGGCCATACCAATTAAATACAAGTATATTAGTCAGGATTCAACCAGTGAAATGAACAAGTAGAAGATTAAGAGATTTATTGCAAGGAAGTGGGTTCTGCCATTGTGCGGCTAGCTAATGCAAAATCTTTAGGGCAGGCTGTCAGGAAGGGCATGTTGGAATTCTCCAGTACAAGATATAACTGTAATCTACAGATAGGAACTTCTTTTTCTTCAGGGGAAGAAGCCCAGCTTTGCTCTTAAAGCCTCTCAACTGACTACCCCATTGAATAAACTGAACCAGGCCTAACCCATTTACGTAGGATAATCTCCCTTACTTAAAGTTAACTGGAACGTTCTTTAATCACATATTGAACATAATTAATCACATTTTGAACATAATTAGAATTTTGACATGCAGTGTTTTTCTTCTTTTGCATTATTAAACATGTAAATATATCAATAATTTCTAGATTCTGTATCTAGTATAGAATTATGGGGAAAAATCCATCATATTCCCTAGAAATTTTAGGGTTTTGGATTTATGTAGAAATTCTTCATTGCATAAATTGTCGGGAGCCAATCTGAACCGCCCATCTGATGGCACAGCCCAGATGCTGAGTAAGAAGGAACCGCAATGTGGACTTCTGAAAGGAACAGCCCCGCTATTTCTCCTTATTATTATGGTGTTTGGAAATGTTGTTGGTCACTTTCACACCTAAATTGGAAAACCAAATTTAAAATACCCTGGGAGATTATCGAAGAGTGGTTGATGTAAGAAAGCCTGATTAACTGATTTCCATGGAGGCCTTCCTAGGCAATCAGCTTCCTTCAAGCAGCTTCTGGGCAACACTACGTCTGGGTCTAGACAGACCTGCCAGAGAAGACCTAGAGACTATTCTCAGGGGAATAGGTATTAGCAACTGCTAAGCAGGAGGAACAATTGGAGTCTGAGACATCCTAACCTCAACAACAGTTTTCTTGGCATAGCAGTTTTCCTGAGTCTTCCCAGTTTTGCTGAGTTAAAGACAGTGAAGTCGAGAATGAAAAACAGAAATAACAGTTCACTTTGAAAAACTCTGACACCCATTCTAATGCCAGCAGGAGCCAGTAAATACAAAGGGGTTACTGCTGCCACTCTCCTGACTCCTCATCTGAATTCTGAGATAAAACTAAGAGAGTCGCTCCTCCACAGCAGTGGCAGCTGGCACAGCCATGGGCTGGATGTTTTGAGATGCGCTAACCAGCAATGAGCTTAATCTTAAAGCTGTAACTCAGTTAATCTAAGTCATTCAATTATTTGTAAAATTTGAATGACCACTTTCTCATTTTAGCCACCAGACACTCATATAAAAAAACTTGCATGCTCTGGGAAAACAAAATAAGAGTGAACCCCAGTATTCCTGGTTCTTCTACCTAAAGTGTCTGACACACAATAAAAGAACAATGACCCATGTAAAGAAGCAAAAAATTGGGCCCCACAGTCAAGGTATGGTTTCAAAAGAATCCAATTCAGAGATAACCTAGATATTATAACTGGTAAACATGAACTTTAAAGTAACTATTCTAAATAAGTACATGTACTTATAGGAACAGACAGAAAGTAGGGATAAACAGGATATTTCAGCAGAGAAAAGGAAACTATTAGAATATAGAAATGCTTAGGATCTGCAATACGAAATGGGCTATAAACACACCAGAATTAAATGAATTGCGGAAGAAATGATCAGTGAATTTAATGACAGGTCTAGAGAGAATAACCTAAAGGAATTTTAGAGAGGGGGAAAAATGTAAAAAAAACTGATCAGAATGCTAATTATCAGTGGGAAAATATCAGGCAATCAAATATATGTATAATTAGAATATATATCATGGCTACATAGTTAAATCTACAAATGTAATCTATCACATTTAGACAAATAAAGGAGATTACTAATATGGTTATCTTAACAGTGGCAAAGAAAAAAGCACTAGAGAAAAATCTAACAATCAATAATAAAAACTCAGGATTTAAAAATAGAAGAAAAATTCACTCAATCTGAAAAAAACCTGTTGAAAACTTTGAGCTGACATCAAATTTATTGATGAAATATTAGACCTGCTTCAGTACCACTAAGATTGCAGAGAAGGGAAGTCCATGTACTTCTCACCATTTTTATTCAACACTGTATTTTGTGCTAGAAATCTTTGTCAGACTATTTAAGGGAAAAGGGAGGCAGAAAGAAAAAAAGGAGAGAGGGGAGGAGGGAAGGAGAAGGGAAAGGAGAAAACTTTTTTCTACAAACAATAAAATTGTTTATATTGAGACTCCTAAGAAATACATTTAAAACATACTAGATGTAATAGGTGAATTCAGCAAGGTCTTGGGATTCAAAATCAATATAAAAATCAATAGTATTTCTACAAAGCAGCAACAAACAATTAGAAAATGAAATTTAAAAATCAATACTATTCACACTATCATAAAAATAAAACACCTAGGGACATAGCCAATGAAAACTGAGCAGGACCTTAACTCCAAAACCTGTAAAACTTAGAAAGATATAAGAGATGACCTAAATAAATATTGTAAAAAAGGCGATTATTTCCAAATCAATCAAAGATAAAATACAATTTCTATCAATATCCTAACAGGCCTTTCTGTTGTTACAGATAAACTAATATTGAAATGTATAAAAAAATGTGAAGGACTTACAACAGTCAAACATTACTGAAGAAGAAAAATAAAATTTGAGGATTTATACTACCTAATTTGAAAGTTTATTATAAAGCTATCATGATCAAATTTGTGGTATGAGCGTCAAGTTAGACAATTATGGAATGACAGAGATTCCAGTAGCTCTGTGTAATTACACTCAAATGATTTTTGACAGGCCACAAAGTAATTCAATGGGGAAAGAAAATCTTTTTAGCAATGGTGTATTGAAACAATTGAATAAAAAAGTAAAAAAGAAAATAAACCTCCACCCTTTCACATATCAGGAACAAAAAAATTGATTTGAAATGGACCATAAACCTAAACATAGAACTAAAATTATAAAACATCTAAAAGAAATCATAAGTGTTATAGTTGAGCAAAATTATGAATTATGAGTAAGACTTTATCAGCCATGCAGAGGAAACAGAGATCCAACTTAGGAAAAAAAATAACCCATGAAAAGATACAAAACTTATAAATTCATTGTATGTTTGCAGAATGATGAATATTCTAGTGTTCCTGCATAAAGTACTGTCCTGTAGAAGTTGTTCTGCTAAATGCAAAGAATTAAGAAATAAAATACCACATCTACATCAGGAACTCCCATTACAAGAGGAAAACTTATGAAGAGAATTTGGTCACTTAATACATTTTCTAATTATAAAATTATATATAATTATATAATTCTATTATAAAATCCTCTAATGGATATTTTATGTTTTCTGCTTTACATGTAGAGAACAGATTTAGGGAATTTTGAAGCATACCCATTAAAAACAGTTATGTCCCCTTGGAGAATTAACACTTCTATCATGAAATGGCCTACTTCACCCCTGATAAATGTCCTGTTATGAAATCAGCTTTGTCTGAAACTACTGCAGCTGCTCCAGCTTTCTTTTGGTTAGTGTTAGCATGGTTTCTTTTTCCCCATCCCTTCCATTTAACCCAAGTCTTTAAGTTTCTTGTACACATATTTGTTGGATTTTTTCCTACTCTGACAATCTATGTTTTTAATTGACATAGGTCATTTACATTAATTATTCAGGCAGTTGAATTAATACCTACTATGTTTTTAATTGTTTGCTATTCATTGCATTTCTTTTTTCCCCTTCTTTCGCTGCCTCCTTAGGTTTTAATGAAGCACTTTTGATTCAGTTTTCTCTCCTTTCTTAGTATATCAGTTACACTTTTTAAAATGTTGTGATTTCCCTAGAAGTTCAAATGTTCCTTAGCTGATATAAATTTACCCTCAAAAATCACTGCACTGCTTCACGTGTAATACCTTGTTAAGAGAGTACTATCAATTCCTCCTTTAGAAGTTTTGTCGAATGATGGACATGATGTACTAGATAGTAGGAACTGAGGTAACTAGGCCTTTAGTCTGAGGATTTCTGTTAATCTGCCTAGGAGCTGGGCTGTGCTTTGTGTTAGCTGTAGTGCCATAGGTTTGAAATTCTTCCAGTTTTCTTATTTTTATCTTTCCTGTTGTCTTTAGGCTCTTGTAAGAACTCCTTCCTAGAGTCTGTATCCCTCAGTTCTTTCAGGAATAATCCAGTGTTATTATACTAGGGTCCTGAAGATTCAGTGATAAGGTGTGGGAGAAGGGGAGTTTCCTATGGTCTTATAATTAAAACCCATTTTTCAGGGAATCTGTGTCCCTGGGCTGTGTCCTTCACAAAGTTGCTTAACTTCTCCACACCTTAGGTAAGAATCACCTACTAGACGGGGATGGAATCAAGAAAAAGCCCTTCCCTCAGTTAAGCCAATGCTCTAGTAGTCTTTTTTCCTCCCAGTAAGTCTTTGTTAGGAAAATGCTCTAAGTATATTTCACAAAGTCCCCCCACCACACCACTGCCAGAATCATTAGGGAATCTTTCTCAAATCTTCACAGTGGGAACCTTGTGGCCTTCTTGGAGTTAAGATCCACAAAAGTATGTGATACCCAAGAGTTTCTCACGCTTATTCTAGTCCACACTCAGCCTCCAGTAATTCAGTAAAACTACCATTTAATTGCCCCTATTAGTCTAATGCCCCACTGGCCTCTGGAGACTATCCTGGAGATCATCCCTCAGCATGACACTCTGGAATTACCTGTCTATATTTCAGTGTGGTGGTTTGCCCTGTGACCTCAGTTTTCTGATGGACCCAGGAAAAGTTGTTAACTTTTGGTTAGTTCAGCTTTTTTTCTGTTATAATTTGGAAATTACACTTTATCTACTAGAGTTGAAACCAAAAGTCTCCAGCTTAGGGAATTTAAATACCCACAAAATTATCATTAAATTTATAATATTTCCTCTAAAAGCATGATCTGAAACATCAGAACCCCAAAATTTGGACTATGAAAGTCACATGATAACTTATTATTTAAAAATTTCTTTGGTAACAAACCATGGAATAGACTGATAGATATGAAAAAGGGAAACAATAGGAAGCCATTGGGAAAATAAAGCAAGGCTATGGGGTAGGCTTGAAGTAAAGTAGGAATAAAGACACTAGAAATAAGAAAAATGAATTTAAATTAAAAAATATGAAGTAAAAATTTTAAAATTTCTTGGTGATTGCTGATGGGGAAGGAGGAATCAAAGCTAACTCTGAGCATTCTCTTTTGTACATGATGGTTACTTGAAGATCCTCCAAAACAAAGACACCTGTGTTCTTATGCATCCCCAAATTGTCCCTAAAGTATCCTCCGTGAGCAAATAGCTGCTGCTAATGAATAAAAGTCTTGAACTCATCATGCAGTTTCTTTACCAATTATTCCTTGATGGATCACCTTAGATACATCTGAAGTAGAGAGTCTAAAATTAATGCTGTGAGCTCAGTAGTCTTGGCTCATCAGTGTCTGGACAGAATGCAGGTAAGGAATTGTGTGGGTAAAACTGCAGTATTTTCAGAATTTCTCCCCTGGCTTTAGTGCATCTCCATATCAATAGGTGTTTCTGAGGGGTGGAGAGAAGTAGCCCAACTCCATATCAACAGGTAATTACAAGGGCAAGCTAGAGCATATCTGGACCTGAGAGGCTGGGTGGGGCCCCTTTTCCTGCAGCCAGGTTGTGAGAGACATGGGAGAGCAGAAGTGGACAACTACTTGTAAGCAATAAATGGTTTCTCCCACTTTATTTCTCCCTTTGACTGATTTCAGTTTCAAAGGTATTTTGCCCTGAGACTTTCCCCCAGAGTTACACATTTATTACATTAATCAGACAGTAACCTTTTGTGGGGAAGTTGGGGTTCCTATGGCCAGGATCCTCACTGAACTTAAACCACCTGATGATGTAACTTGCCTGTTGCAGGGCTACTGCTTCCACACCTTTATGCAATGAGCTATCACTGTGCTATATAGAGAGCTCGGCCCAGTGCTCTGGGCAGAGGCAGAGACGCTAGTGCTCAACCTACTGCCAGGAGAACAAGCCTAGTAATAAACACTTTCACCCCAAAGAACGTTCTGCTGTCAATTTCTTTGGTCACATTGAATCCATAGCGAACTTGCCTGGGGCTGAAACCCATTGGCAAGACACCTTTTGAGTATATTATGAGTTTAAAATCTATGATAAAGACCATATTCAACTGCTTAGTATTAAAATTATTAATAGATCTTGAGAACTGCTCTTCTTTGCCTACCTCTATTCTGAAGAAAAAATAAATAAATTTCAAAAACCCACTCTTACCACCAGAAAACAGATTGTTTCAGGCAGCAGTAATAAAGCCTGTAAAGCCTCAGTAAGAAACATAAAGAAAAATCCTCTACCACTTTCAAATTCACAGCATTAGACTTGTAAGTCCTGACACAGTAAAGGGAAAAAGGCACAATCATTATGCTTGCATATACATGACATCTGTCTTTAGTTCTGGCTGGAACACTTTTTTAAAATATCCTAACTTCTTTCAAAATCTTAAAATAATAAAAAGAAGGCTATCATCAAAAACCTCTTTTCTCCTTACAAAAATATCTAGCACAAGTGTTTTATTTTGTCAATAAATAATTGTTTGTCAAAAAATGTTTTGTTTTATCAAAAATTGGATGAATTTTGGCTACCACACTCTCAAATACTCAACATTGGTTCAAAAAAGGTAATGTTTTTGTAATTTTTAAAAATTTTGTAACTTTAAGACAACAGCATTAGTATCTACAGCAACTAAACTAAAAACCAAAGTATACAATCCAATGCTTTTCACAAAGTTCAAGAAGCTAAATTGTGATAAGAGATAGTTTGATCTATTCAATGAAGCAGGAGGTTCCAGCTTATTAGAAGTTCTATGCTTAGAGAGTTTCTAACTGAATTTAGACAAGCAAAAAAATAAAATAAATAACCAGTGCAGATGTCAAACAGCCTCTCCTCATTAGGACCTAATTGCCGGTTTGATTGTGTTTATCATTTGAAACACATGGGAAAATGAACATTGCTAATGTTTGCATAAATACTATACAGTCTGAAGTCATTTTTCCAGTAGTTATTCTGGAAGTCATGCAAAACCAATTGAAGACCAAAATACCATTGAAAAATTCAATGCAGAAGAAAGTCTAATGATGAACTTTGAATTTGCATTATCACACAACTTTAATGAAAGGTAGGTAGGCAATTTAAAGCACTAAAAAATTAAACTTTCCTTTAGCTTACCAAACACTAGGAAAGTATGTTTTAATTATTTAGATATCTGAGTAATTAGATATGTGATCTGATGTGAATTTTTTTAAAAATGAAAACAAATTCACAGGTATTAATTTCAATTTAGAAATTTTGATATTTTAATGACAACATAATTTATTTTAATCCTAATAAAAAAATGAAAATGCACACACCATTTCTAATTTATTTTAATCCTAATTTAAAAAAAATGAAAATGTACACACCATTTCATTGTGGAGTGAGATGTTTTTCTGGTACCATTTTTTTAATTGGAACTCAACTCTAATGAATAGATGACAACTTCTGTTTTATGTTTGCCAGAGAGGAAAGTTCTAGTCTCCCTTAATTATTTATTCCAAAATATTTCAACATTGAATTATACCCTAACATGTTCTTGTTTCATTTATTTAGCACTTATGACCTAAGTTGATTTTTAATAATCTTCTTGTCGGTATTTTTATTTGTCATTTTCTAAATGGTAATCTCTGTGAGAGCAATGACCCCATCTTCATTTATTGATTGTGTCAATAATTCATTTATACATACAAGTATTTAATAAGTACATAATATGTGCTAATCATGAAGCTAGAAATTGGACTAACATAACAAGGAAGAGGATGACTGTCTTTGAATTGGGAGGGTCTTTGTACCCACTAATGTGATCAAATTAGAAGGAATTTTCAAATATTTATTTTTAAATGTTAAGTTCTACCTCATTAATATTAACATATTTTTTTCTGAAATCAAATGAAAAATAATTCCTTTTCAACTATAAGCACATTAAGGAAATGGAAAATTGATTTAAAATAATCAGTATAAATTCTTACAATTGTCACAAAGACTAAAATCCAGTTTGAATTTTCTGAAAATACTTCTGTCATTCTTATGTAGAGATTAAATGGGTTTGAATTTTAATATCTGAGTAGGAGAAATTTGGAGTGGTCAATTAAGCCACACACATGCCTGAATAAATTCAGATTTCCATCTACTCCATTTGTTGTTATCTTCTTACTTATTTCATTATTTAATCTCTGGAAATACCACCCTCTTCATATTATAATTTATCTAATGAAAAAGGAAAAAAATGTGTTTTTTTAAACAAAATTTTGGAAAGGAAATATCTATCCCTTTTCTTAAGAAAGGCAACAGAAATGACTGGAGTAAGGTAAAGGGAACTGGTTGAGTAAAGATAGAATGGGGTTGTAGGGGCCAAGAGCAGGCCACCCTAAAATGTGCCATTGTGACATGCAGATTATTTCAGAGCTGAAAACAATCAAGTCTCAAAAGACTCAGAAAGAAACTTTGACCTCCCCCATCCCACAACTGCATAAAAAGAATTCAGATAGAGAACCTTGTCCAGGAAGAGAACCATCACCACAGATAACTACATCACATGACTTAGGGGCGGTAGACAGGGAGGAATGTGCAAAGTCTGATAATCACTCTCTATGTCCCACTGTTTCTGTATAGCTCATCAAACATTTGCTTACCAAACACTCTTCCATATTCTCATAAATAGCTTTACTTTTCCTTTGAAGTCTCAGACCCCTTCCCCCTTTTCATTTTCCCTGTCTTTGGAATCTATGTGTATGGATTCCCTATACATATGTCATAATACTTTGAATTTTTCTCCTGTTAATCTGTTTCATGTAGATTTAACCAGCTAGAAGAACCTCAAAGGGTAGAAGAAATATTTCTTCCTCCCCAACAGGGTTATTTTGATAGAGAAGAACAACAGAGAAATAGTAGTAATCAGTTGACTGATGACTATTTGGTTAATAGGATAAATTTTTTAAAAAGAAATATACATATCTAAAAATTTTACTGTATGCTAAAACATATTAATGAGCATTCTTTGCAGTAGGCCTTTGATTATGACTACCCAAAGTAAGATTCTGCATGACTTTCTCATATAAAAAAAAATTATTCTGTCTCCCCTTTGGGTTTATTTAAGATCAGTTGCAAAGCAATGTGAATGCAGAAACCTTATGGAATATCATGACTTTTTTCCCCAAACTGTTACATTTCCTGACCAGACTTAATTTTTATTTGTGTGTGTGTGTGTGTGATATTTATCTGTTTGGAATTATTCCAAAGCAATCAACTTAATTTCTATAGATGTAACAAATTCTTTGCATAATCAAATTCATCAGCTTATGCAAAAATTAATTAAATTACATTATTATAATTAGCTAACATTTGTTAAGAGTTTTTACTTACTGCCAATTTTCATACTAAACACCCTTTACATACTATTCTAAGAGATTTATTTACATTAACACATTGAATCGTCACAAGAACCTGATGGCATAGTTTCTATTACTATCTGAATCTACAAATAAGGAAACATTACAAAACAGAGAAGTAACTTTCCCACCACCATACAACTAGCACATGGCAGGCCATACTTAAACACAGATTCTCTGGCTTGAGTTGGTGCTTTAATCAGTGTGTTATGCAGGCTCCTAACTGGCAAAGGTTTGGAAATGGCCATAAGTGATTCTTGTTAAGCATACCTCATCATGTTAAGCTCAAATGATATATGCATGCAGATGTTCCACAGAATAGCTAATCATCATAAAAAATTAAGCATACCACAAACCTTGGTCATCATGCCTACAGAAAAAACATAATGTCCACTGATTCAACAAGCCTACTAAGTGGAGTTTTGATGTACTAAATCTTCACTGTAGTCACATTGTACTCAAATGTTTTGCTAAAAAAATATTTGAGTAAAGGTATGATCCCAGATAATTTGGGGGTATGGTGTAACTTAGCAGTGCTAGAGAATATTTCAGTCCCAGTCATTTGCAGAGATGCAAGCTGAAGGATTTCTTTTTTCTATTTAATATTAGAAAATCAAGAACTATGGGAAAAACTCCAATGAGAGGAAATATTTCTCTATCTCCAAAATTAAGTACTTGCTGTTTTAAAGACCAATTCTGGGGAAGCTGCCTTGATGAGAAGGATGCAGGACATTTCTTGCAGATCGTTAAAATCAGTAAGAGAATGATCTTGCAACCCCACAATAAAAGCAACCCAGACAGACAATGTCTCCTCTCCAATGTACTTCCAGATATACTAGTTAAGAGTATAGGCTAAGCTGCAGTAAAAAGATTTCTCCCTCATGTCCAAAGGTATGTAAGAGTATGGGGAATTACTCCACAATTTTCCTGTGGATCCTTCTATCTGTTCTACTTTTCCAGAATGATGCCCCATCATTAAAGTTCAGTCTGGCTCAATAGCCCATATCTGCCTTCTAAAGGGAAAGAGAAAGTAAAGGGCTTCAGTTTTTAAAAATTTAATTTCACACTGTAATTGTACCAAACTTTTCCAACCACCTCTCATTGTTCAGAATGTTTCTATATGCCCATACCTAACTGAAACGGGGACAGAACATCACCAGGACCTGGATGGCCAAGGACACAGCTAAACAAAGGGTAAAGTGTCATATTACTAGTGGTGAGAAGGAGGAAATAGATATCAGAACCACATGACAACTGTTTTAAACATATTTCTTGTTAATTACTGCCAAGGAGCCAAGCATTGAGAATATAGAGATGGAAGAACAAATTCCTGCTTTCCTGGAAGTCACAGACTAGTGGGGGAGAAAAACAAAGGTAAAAAAATAAAAGAGCTGCTATGGGTAAATAAAATATCCTGAAGAAGATGGATAGGAGATGAACCAAAGGAAACTTTTCCAGAAGGAGAAGGAAATAAGAGAGAAAGAAGGGGTGGGATGCTGGAGAACCTTGGGTATCCTGCAAAATAGTTTGGATTTTATCCTGCAGATGGCTGTCAGTTATTGAAAAACATTTTTAAGTTAATAAATGAGATCATTAAATATACTTTTGGAGAGATATCACTTGGGTGATCTCCTCTCCATAGGGGGGAAGAATTTAAAGGATGTGACTTTGAAAATAGAGAAATTTAATTGAGGTAGTTTGACATTTAAAAACAGATTCCCTGGGAATTACTTGATATCAAGAAGTCTATACTCTTAATATTTCATTATATAAGCAACAAAACTGTATGTCCCTCCCTCTTCAGAATGATTTTCTTCAAAAAAATTTGAGGAAGTCTCAATTACACAACTGAGGTAGTCCAGTCCCCTGCTCCCCAAACGAAGCATGGCTCCTGCCAGGAATGGTATTGCTGTTCCATACAGCCTGGAGCTGTCTCAGTTTAACTCCTCACTTACCAAGTTTTTGAATTCTCCCTGACACCATGTATTTTTCTAAACTAGAAATTTGAGACTATCTAGAATCAAAACATAGTGAAGAAAAAACATTTATTGCAGCTATATTGTAAATATGATCTATACAAAGGTAAAAGAGAACTTTGGAGTAATGTTAATCCATTTCCATTTCCATTTTCTTGCCCGTTGGCCCTGTGGTGAGATCTGCTTTCCTCTTCTCTTTAGAGCATTGTACCTTTTTTTCAGTCCTCCACATTCCTCTTTAGAAAAAGTTCTCTCAAAGCAGCTTGCTTCCAACCTGAATATGCATAATATGTATACACAAAACATTATGCTTATTGGAGTCCTAGGTATTATCTCTGGAAGATTATAACCAGAAGGTGCCCCAGCAAATCAGCTCAGTATGGATCTTGGATATCTTTTCATATTTTTATGTAACTATGATGAAAAAGTAAGATACTTCCACATTTCTGACATATTTGGTCTCCACTATGTAAACCTTGAACACATTTTCTGAAACAAAAGAATCTGAAACATAATAAGAAAAGTGAATTTCTCTCTAGAGACAACATATCTGGAATCTACCCCTGCTTACAGTGTAAATAGGCTTTTACAGTATTTTTGTAGATGAGTCTGGCTTCCCAGATTCAGCTCTAGCATTCAGATCCTCATAAGGAGGGGAAATCATTAAAGTTTGTATTTAAGCAAAAGGATCATCTACTTGTCTCTGTTATTTACAAAATACATACAGAAGCCTTCAAAGTTTCTTTTGAAAACAGTTTTTTGATAGTATTCTGTTCTCTGTTGCTCTCTATTAAAAGAGGAAAAATAATGGAAATCATATGCCTTCATCTGGTATTTCAAGCTAGGCTGAGGATCAATGTAGGTTCCACAAACTACGAGAAAATATTTGCTATTCATAATATCTGATAAAAGGATTTATATCCAGTATATATAAAGAACTATTACAACTAGAGGACAAAAAGACAAACCAATTAAAAATGGGGCAAAGGATCTGAATATTTCTCCAAGGAAGACACATAAATTATCAATAAGTACTTGAAAATATGCTGAAAATTATTAGAGTCTTAAAATTTAAGTCAAAACCACAGTGAAATAATATTTCATGCTTAGGATGGTGATCATAAAAAAAGACAAGTATTGACAAGAACGTGGAGATATTTGAAGTTTCATTCATTTATAATAGAAATGTAAAATGATGCAATTATATTAGATAACTGGCAGTTTCTCAAAAATGTTAAATAAAGACCCAGAAATTCCACACCTGAGTATCCACCTGAGTGAAATGAAAACATACGTTTACATATGGCTTTGTACACAAATGTTCATGGCAGCATTATTAGTAACACAAAGTGAAAGCAATCCAAATATTTACCACCTGATATGAATGTATAAACAAAAGTGGTATGTCCATACAATGGAATAATACTCAGCAATGAAATGTAATTATATATGCTATAAAATGGATATTCTCAAAAACATTATGCTAAGTAAAAGAAACCAGTCACAAAAATTAACATATTATTTTATGATTCAACTTATATAAAAAATTCAGAATAGGAAAATCTTAGTGATAAAAAGTAGACAAGTGGTTATCGAGTTCTGGGGGAAAGGGAGCAAGTCACCCTTAATGGGTAGGAGGTTTCTTTTGAAGATGATGAAATGCTTAAAAGTAAAGTATTAACATGATCACACAACTCTGAAAATGTCCTAGCATTAAGTTGTATGCTTAAAATACTGAATTTATATGTAAATTCATATCTCAAGAATGCTGATAAAAAATAAAATGCGGTCATTCCTATATTATAAAATTCCTTTCCCTCTATTGTCACATATTTGTCCCTGTCCTGTTGCTTTTCTTAGCATGTCTTTGTTCCCACCAAATGATTCAATATAGATAGAAATATCAATTTAATAGACTTCTGGCACTAATACTCTGAAAAAGAGTATCATATAAGATAGTATCACAATAAATAAAAAGAAATAATGCAAAATTGACTATATAAGAGAACTTCTTTCTTTCCAAGAGAGATTGTTTTGTTCTCCTCTGTGCTACCCATCCCATCATCACCAGAACCACCACCAGCATGTATGCACTTACCAATGATATGCAAGGAAGAATGTTCACTAGTTGCTGGACACTTACTTAAAATATTTTATATGCATCTTTAAAGAAACACAGAATACAACCCGAGTTGTATGAGGCTAATGGATTTAGGAGAGCACTGAAAATGAACTGCATGCCTCTCTCCTGAGGTGATGCAATATCCTCCAACAGGAAGGCTGGGGGTAATATGTGCAATATGGTTATTTAAATTCTTACTACATCTAAAACCCAAATTAACATCCCCCAAGCCTTCAGGAACTGTCTCATTTTTCTGCCTTATAATTCTGCTACAGTTCACCTGATAGAATATATTTATAGCTTATAAAAGAAATGAAAGAAACTCCATAGGTTCTCTTTTATTTTAAAATTTTGTTTTGGCTCATTAATGCTTTCCGTCTCATTTCTTACCTTCCACTGGAAAATTTTACTCAAAGCAATTTTGACAAAGTTGAGTAGAGCTCATTTGTTTACATCATTTTTTAAATATAATTTATTTTATTATCATTAATCTACAATTAGATGTGCAATATTACGGTTATTAAACTACCCCTTCATCAGGTCCCCCCCACCAACCCCATTACAGTCACTGTCCATCAGCGTAGTGAGATGCTATAGAATCACTACTTGTCTTCTCTGAGTTGTACTGCCCTCCCCGTGCCCCCCCAACATTATATCTGCTAATCATAATGCCCCCTTTTCCCTCTTATCCCTCCCTTCCCGCCCATTTTCCCCAGTCCCTTTCCCTTTGGTAACTATTAGTCCGTTCTTGGGTTCTGTGAGTCTGCTGCTGTTTTGTTCCTTCAGTATTTTTTCTTTGTTCTTATACTCCACATATGAGTGAAATCATTTGATACTTGTCTTTTTCGGCTTGGCTTATTTCACTGAGCATAATACCCTCTAGCTCCATCCATGTTGTTGCAAATGGTAGGATTTGTTTTCTTCTTATGGCTGAATAATATTCCATTGTGTATATGTACCACATCTTCTTTATCCATTCATCTACTGATGGACACTTAGGTTGCTTCCATTTCTTGGCTATTGTAAATAGTGCTGCAATAAACATAGGGGTGCATCTGTCCTTTTCAAATTGGGCTGCTGCATTCTTAGGGTAAATTCCTAGGAGTGGAATTCCTGGGTCAAATGGTATTTCCATTTTGAGTTTTTTGAGGAACCTCCATACTGCTTTCCACAATGGTTGAACTAATTTGCATTCCCACCAGCAGTGTAGGAGGGTTCCCTTTTCTCCACATCCTCGCCAACATTTCTTGTTGTTTGTGTTTTGGATGTTGGCCAGCCTCACTGGTGTGAGGTGATATCTCATTGTGGTGTTAATATGCATTTCTCTGATGATTAGCGATGTGGAGCATCTTTTCATGTGCCTGTTGGCCATCTGAATTTCTTCTTTGGAGAAGTGTCTATTCATGTCCTCTGCCCATTTCTTAATTGGATTATTTGCTTTCTGTTTGTTAAGGTGCTTGAGTTCTTTATATATTTTGGATGTCAACCCTTTATCAGATATGTTTTTTATGAATATATTCTCCCATACTGTAGGATGTCTTTTTGTTCTACTGATGGTGTCCTTTGCTGTACAGAAGCTTTTCAGCTTGATATAGTCCCACTTGTTCATTTTTGCTTTTGTTTACCTTGCCCAGGGACTTATGTTCATGAAGAAGTTGCTCATTTTCATGTCCAAGAGATTTTTGCCTATGTTTTTTTCTAAGAGTTTTATGGTTTCATGACTTACATTCAGGTCTTTGATCCACCTTGAGTTTACCTTTGTGTATGGGGCTAGACAGTAGTCCAGTTTCATTCTCTTACATGTAGCTGTCCAGTTTTTCCAACACCAGCTGCTGAAGAGGCTGTCATCTCCCCATTGTATATCCAAGGCACTTTTATCAAATATTAATTGACTGTATATGTTTGGGTTAATGTTTGGATTTTCTATTCTGTTCCACTGGTCTGTGGGTCTGTTTTTGTGCCAATACCAAATTGTCTTGATTACTGTGGCTTTGTAGTAGAGCTTGAAGTCAGGGAGTGTAATTCCCCCTGTTTTATTCCTCCTTCTCAGGATTGCTTTGGCTATTCGGGGTCTTTTGTGGTTCCATATGAATTTTAGAATTATTTGTTCCAGTTCATTGAAGAAAGCTGTTGGTAGTTTGATAGGGATTGCATTGAATCTGTAGATTGCTTTAGGTAGTATAGCCATTTTGACAATATTTATTCTTCCTAGCCAAGAGCATGGGATGCATTTCCATTTGTTAGTGTCCTCTTTAATTTCTCTTAGGAGTGTCTTGTAGTTTTCAGAGTACAGGTCTTTCACTTCCTTCGTTAGGTTTATTCCTAGGTATTTTATTCTTTTTGATGCAATTGTGAATGGAATTGTTTTTCTGATTTCTCTTTCTGTTAGTTCATCTTTAGTGTATAGGAAAGCAACAGATTTCTGTGTGTTAATTTTGTATCCTGCAACTTTGCTGAATTCAGATATTAGTTCTAGTAGTTTTGGAATGGAATCTTTAGGGTTTTTTATGTACAGTATCATGTCATCTGCAAATAGTGACAATTTGACTTCTTCTTTACCAATCTGGATACCTTGTATGTCTTTGTTTTGTCTGATTGCTGTGGCTAGGACCTCCAGTACTATGTTGAATAACAGTGGAGAGAGTGGGCATCCCTGTCTTGTTCCCGATCTTAGATGAAAAGCTTTCAGCGTCTCGCCGTTAAGTATGATGTTAGCTGTGGGTTTGTCATATATAGCCTTTATGATGTTGAGGTACTTGCCCTCTATACCCATTTTGTTGAGAGTTTTAATCAGGAATGGATGCTGAATTTTGTCAAATGCTTTTTCAGCATCTATGGAGATGATCATGTGGTTTTTGTTCTTCTTTTTGTTGATGTGGTGGATGATGTTGATGGATTTTCGAATGTTGTACCATCCTTGCATCCCTGGGATGAATCCCACTTGATCATGGTGTATGATCCTCTTGATGTATTTTTGAATTCGGTTTGCTAATATTTTGTTGAGTATTTTTGCATCTACGTTCATCAGGGATATTGGTCTGTAATTTTCTTTTTGGTGAGGTCTTTGCCTGGTTTTGGTATTAGAGTGATGCTGGCTTCATAGAATGAGTTTGGAAGTATTCCCTCCTCTTCTATTTTTTGGAAAAATTTAAGGAGAATCGGTGTTATTTCTTCTCTATATGTCTGGTAGAATTCAGAGGTGAATCCACCCGGCCCAGGGGTTTTGTTCTTGGGTAGACCAATTCGATTTCATCGCTGGTGATTGGTTTGGTTAGTTTTTCTGTTTCTTGCTTGGTCAGTCTTGGAAGGTTGTATTTTTCTAAGAAGTTGTCCATTTCTTCTATGTTTTCCAGCTTGTTAGCATATAGATTCTCATAATATTCTCTTATGATTCTTTGTATTTCTGTGGGGTCCGTTGTGATTTTTCCTTTCTCATTTCTGATTGTGTTTATGTGTGTAGATTCTCTTTTTCTCTTAATGAGTCTGGCTAGGAGTTTATCTATTTTGTTTATTTTTTCAAAGAACCAGCTCTTGGTTTTATTGATTTTTTCTATTGTTTTATTCTTCTCAATTTTATTTATTACTTCTCTGATCTTTATTATGTCCCTCCTTCTGGTGACTTTGGGCCTTATTTGTTCTTCTTTTTCCAATTACAGTAATTGTGTCTTTAGACTATTCATTTGGGAATGTTCTTCTTTCTTTAAATAGGCCTGGATTGCAATATACTTTCCTCTTAGAACTGCCTTTGCTGCGTCCCACAGAAGTTGTGGCTTTGTGTTGTTGTTGTCATTAGTCTCCATATATTCTTTGATTTCTGTTTTGATTTGGTCGTTAACCCATTGATTAATTAGGAGAGTGTTGTTAAGTCTCCATGTATTTGTGAGCCTTTTTGATTTCTTTCTAAAATTTATTTCTAGTTTTATACCTTGGTGATCTGAGAAGTTGGTTGGTAGGATTTCAATATTTTTGAAATTACTGAGGTTCTTTTTGTGGCCTAGTATGTGGTCTATTCTGGAAAATGTTCCATGTGCACTTGAGAAGAATGTGTATCCTGTTGCTTTTGGGTGTAGAGTTCTGTAGATGTCTGTTAGGTCCATCTGTTCTAGTGTGTTGTTCAGTGCCTCTGTGTCTTTACTTATTTTCTGTCTGGTTGATCTGTCCTCTGGAGTGAGTGGTGTGTTGAAGTCTCCTAAGATGAATGCATTGCTGTCTATTTCCTCCTTTAATTCTGTTAGTATTTGTCTCACATATGCTGGCGCTCCTGTGTTGGGTGCATATATATTTATAATGGTTATATCTTCTTGTTGGACTGACCCCTTTATCATTATGTAATGTCCTTCTTTATCTTTTGCTACTTTCGTCGTTTTGAAGTCTATTTTGTCTGATACAAGTACTGCCACACCTGCGTTTTTCTTTCTTGTTTGCCTGAAATATCTTTTTCCATCCCTTCACTTTTACTCTGTGTATATCTTTGGATTTGAGCTGAATTTCTTGTAGGCAGCATATAGATGGGTCTTGCTTTTTTATCCATTCTGTTACTCTGTGTCTTTTGATTGGTGCATTCAGTCCATTTACATTTAGGGTGATTATTGATAGGTATGTACTTATTGCCATTGCTGGCTTTAGATTCGTGGTTACCAAGGGTTCAAGGGTTGCTTCTTTACTATCTAACAATCTAACTTAACTTTCTTGTTAAGTTATTGTAAACACAGTCTTATGTTTCTTTCTTTCTCTCCCTTCTTATTCCTCCTCCTCCATTCTTTCTATAATAGGTGTTTTATTCTTTGCCTTTAGTTAGTATTTGGATGGTCTGCTTTCTTTGCTATGATTTTATTTTCTCTGGTGACATCTTTTTAGCCTTCGGTGTGCCTCCATCTAGAGCAGTCCATTTAAGATATCCTGTAGTGGTGGTTTATGAGAGGCAAACTCTCTCAACTTTCTTTTGACTGGAAATTGTTTAATCCCTCCATCATATTTAAATGATAATCGTGCTGGATACAATATTCTTGGTTCGAGGTCCTTCTGTTTCATAACGTTAAATATATCATGCCATTCTCTTCTGGCCTGTAAGGTTTCTGTTGAGAAGTCTGATGATAGTCTGATGGGTTTTCCTTTGTTGGTGATCTTTTTTCTCTCTCTAGCTGCCTTTAATACCCTGTCTTTATCTTTGATCTTTGCCATCTTAATTATTATGTGTCTTGGTGTTGTCTTCCTTGGGTCCCTTGTGTTGGGAGATCTATGAGCTTCGGTGGACTGCGAGACTACTTCCTTCCCCAGTGAGGGAAAGTTTTCAGCAATTATTTCTTCAAAGACACTTTCTATCCCTTTTTCTCTCTCTTCTTCCTCTGGTACTCCTATAATGCGAATATTGTTCCGTTTGGATTGGTCACACAGTTCTCTTAATATTCTTTCATTCCTAGAAATCCTTTTATCTCTCTCTGCCTCAGCTGCTCTGTACTCCTGTTCTCTGTTTTCTATTCCAGTAACAGTCTCTTGCATCACATCCATTCTGCTGTTAAGCCCATCGATCGCTTGTCTGATTTCTGCATTGTCTTTCCTCAGTTCCCTCACTTCCTCCCTCAGCTCTTGCACATTTCTCTGTAGGTCCATCCGCATGGTTATGACTTTTATTCTGAATTCTTTTTCAGGAAGACTGTGCATTTCTATCCCTTCAGATTCCCTCTCTGGGGTTGTCTGATTGATTTTGGTCTGAACCATATTCCTCTGTCTTTTCATGGCTATAGAATTGGTCACTGATAGTTGCCACGTATGTCAGCTGGGCTCTTTAAGACTTTAAAAAGAGAAGAAAAAAAAGAAAAAAAGAAGAAAGGAAGAAAGAAAGAAAAAAAGAAAAGAGAAGGAAAATAAAAAACAAAAAACAAATCAAAACAAAACAAACAAACAAAAAAAGCCCACCGGACGTAGATTCTGTGGGAATGCTGTAGGTGGCGCTATTGCCTCAGTATTCCACAGCTGTGACTGTGCCGCTCCGTCAGGCCCTTTATCGGTCTGGCAGGGGTGGGAACGAATAGGAGGCTGTTGATCTCAGTGAGAAGTGTAAGTATGGCTATGCTTCCTCAGTCGCCAGCTAAGGCGTCTGAAACTCCCCAGGACTCCCAGCCTGCTGGGCTGAGTGTGCTGGGGCGATCCGGCTCCTCCGCTGGACTCCTGTCTTTTTAAGACCGCTGAAGAAAGCACGCTCTTTTTCTTTTTTTTCCTTCCCGGGAGCCGGCTGCAAGCACCCTGGCGTGTTCCCTGCTCAGATACTGCCCCTCTGTCTCTCCAATCTCTGCTGCACTGCGCAATGTGGGTCAGCGCTCCCCGTGCAGATCACCGGGGCTGGCTACTTCGTGGGGTGTACTTCCACTCCCTCCCAGCTCTGAATCCTCTCCTCTCGCCGGTGCACTGGGGTGGGGGAGTGCTCGGGTCCCGCCGGGTCACGGCTCCGTATCTTACCCGCCTCTTGGGGTGCCGAGTCCTCTCGGGTGTAGCTGCACGCTGTGCGCTTTCCTGTATATTCTCATCTCTCTTTTAGGAATAGATGTATTTGCTGTGTTTTCGCAGATAAATATAGTGTTGGGAGGAGATTTCTGCCGCCCTGCTCACACCGCCATCTTCCCGGATGTCTGTTTACATCATTTTTAAATGAAATAGAAAGGACAGCATTTGCAGGGATCACAAATTTAGAAAATTATTTTGATGACATTGTTGTGATTTACTAAATTAACATATTTCATCCATATCTATATTTAAGAAACAAACAGAATATTTGGTAAATTACAATTGCTATTATTCTCTTCCATGAGAATATAATTTTTAGAGTTCTAAGGTTAATACATTTTCAGAACTCTTTTAGCAAATATCTGCTTACATAGCAAACAATTGAATTTTTAAATTCAGATTTCATAATCTCTCTGTCTTTGAATACAAAGAGAATCATAAAAAATGGTTGTGGGTCTAGAGCAGTAAAAGGAAACATTAACAACTTGTTTCCTTTCTAATTCAGAATCTGAATCCTGTCTTCATTTGTTGCCGAAGAAAAGGAAGATTCAGGAAGACTTTTTGTTGTCCTCCTTCCTCTATTTTATTATCAGAATATCTCATCTTTGGTGCACTTTAAAAACTTGAGTATGTACTAAGTCATCTTTAATTAATTTAATGTGGTTTTATACTGTCTCCATAATAAGATTTCAAAAACTCATGAATCTGTAATTCTCTAAAGCCATACCCTGTCCAAAAGAAACAGCAAGGTAATGCTTAGCACACAGGTGTTCAACAAGTAACTTTATCAAATGGGAAATATTTTTATTGAACATTTAAGATGTGTCATGTTTCCGATTTGGCTTGGCATTTCAATTAATCTTTTAAACAACACTTATTAACAGGGTTATAATTATTATCACCATTAAATAAAAGTTATTTGAAGTTTAGAGAATTTAACTAACTCACTCATAGGACACGCCTCTTTTTGTGCATATTAGTATGCCTCATTGCTTCCCCCATATTGATCCCAAAACTATTCCACCAACTGTTGATTTCAGTCACATCCCCAGTAATATGTAAACATTTGGTACTCATTCAGAACAGAGATATAATCACTGAAAATAATATCAAATTATTAAGCACTACTTTATTCATATGGAATATTTATGAATGAAATTTGCCATATAAATTAAATTCACTGATAAATACCTCTTAACTTAAAAAGTTATTTTAAGTTACCCATTGCATGTAACAATTTTGGATAATAATAATCTTGTATCCTTGTTCTCATGACAGGATGGTAGACTAGATACTTGAAGGGCCCTCTTAGTAAAATGCAACTGTATCTTTAATGAACTATATTAAACATAATTTATTGCATGATTGAGTTCACTAGAGAGTAATTTAAATCTCTAGGGTCCAACTCTTATATACACACACAATACACTCACACAACAGTAGATAGATACCAGAGAAGGAGCAGTACTGGTAAGCAAACAATAGCAGAGCTCATTCCGATGGAGTAGCTCTAAATGTAAATGCCAATATTAGCAATGCAGTGACGAATGTAATAGCCTTGAAACTTTCAGGACTGAGAGGCTGATCCCACGTTAAAGGAAACCAGGGGCCCTGAGTGTAGGATAACATGGTTCCTAGATTATAGTGACCCCTAGCTTCTGATAGAATCTGACATACAAATCCTCCATGGAGAAATGAATAGGCTCTTCAGTATTTCCAGTGATAGAACTTCAAATACCATAAGCTCACAGTAAGAAAATTATTAAAAACAACAGTAAAATCATGAGTGACATTCAATAGAAAGAACAGAGTAAAATATAACTTAATATAATATTTTTAAAAGTAAAATAAAAATTGTACAAACATTGATTTTTGAGCAAGAGTATCAAAAATGTCCAGGAAAATGTGAGAAAGAATTTTCAGAAGTGAAACATGAAAGTGTGGAAATAAAAAACTGAATGGATAGTTTGAGAAGCTGATTAAAGAAAATGAATAAATTTGAAGGCAAATTTTAAGGGATTATTTAGAATGCAGTATATTGAGCAAGGAGATGAAAAAATGTGAGGAAGTGAAGAGGTTCAGAGAATGAAATTTAAAAGTGTAATATATACTAACTGGCACTGAGAAAAGATGTGAATTCGGTATATAGAATAGGTGATGAGAAATAAGAGGCAAAGTCTGAAATTTGTCCCGGACTGATGAAACTGTAAATCCATACATATGTAAAGTACAAATGAGGAAAATGAAAAAGAAACTCAGTCTTTGTACATTACCCTGAAGCTACCAAACACAAAGGCAATGAAGAAATTTTAAAAGCAGCCTGAGAGAAAAGCCTTACAAAAGAATAGCAATTAAACATCTTCATAATGGAATACAGATGACACTGAAAATTTTCTTAGAAATGCTGAGATCACAACATGAAATGGGGTTCCCAGAAAGTCTCTTTTTCAAGAATTGTTGCAAAATGAACACATTTGAATAAACAATAACTTTAGATTTCACCAATATAATAAAAATTTCACCGAAAGAAAATCTAATTGATAAGTTAGAGAACTAAGGACAATTATCGTAAGTATGATTTGAGATGAAAGAATGATAAGAAAAAGAATCGGTAAAAAAAATACACATAAATATTAATGTTCTCAATATTAAAAAAAATACTGCTAAATTAATTGCTGAGATGGTCAGAGTTCTTTATCCTTCTGTAGCTATGCCCTTTGCAGTGGGATTTTCAAGTTGTCCTATTACAAATTGGAGACTATTTTCTACCTACCGGAGTAGGATCTGTCCTTGTGCTTTGCTTCAGCCAATAGAACAGAGCAGAAGTGATGTGCCAGTTCCAATCCCAGGCCATAAAAGACATTACATGCTTTTGTTTTCGCTTGGAACTCTGCGAACTCTTTGTGACCAAGTCAAGGCTAGCCCGCTGGAAGACCAGAACTGCATAGGGAAGAACCACACAACGGCGCCTCTGCCCATCAGCCAGCTAACCCTAGTGTACAGATATCCAGCTGAGCCACAGCTGAAGACAGACACTTGAGGAAGTCCAGTTGAGACCAGACCTACCAGCTGAGTCCAGTGTCAATTTTGAAACAATGAATTGTGCACTAGATAAATGTTCGTTGTTAGCCACTAGGTTTTAGGGTGATTTGGTATTTTATAACAGCTAACTAGTTCATTCAGATGAAAAATACGACAGAAGGGAAACACTGAACAACAGCATAGAAAAGACAGGAAAGGATCCTGCACATTAAAGTGTTCTAAGCTTCTAGTATGTTAAGTGGATTAAAAATTCAGCAACTAAAAAAAAAGGAGATTGTAAAAAAACTGCCATGAAATATGCAAGTTTACATGAAATGGTAAAATTCCTAGAGTATATCATTTGCAAAAACCGGTACAAAAATAATAATTAATTATCGTCTTAAAGAAACTTTTTCAAGAATTTTCACACAAAGAAAATGCCAGGCTCAGAAATTTTAAAGGCAAGTATTACTAATCTTTTGAGGAACATATCACTCTAATCTTACAGAGCATACAAAATCAGAAAATAACTTTCCAAATCATTGTATGATACAGTAAATATGATGTTATGGAACTATAGAAGGACTATGAAAAGGGAGACTATATACATCAATCACATTTATGCATATAGGTGTTAAAACTTCCCAAAATTTTAACAAATCAATCTAGCAACTTTAAAAAATAGTATATTGTGATCAAGTTAGATGTCTTGAAGACAAAATGTTTTAACATAGAAAGAACTTACATGCACATTAAGCCTTAACATTCTCTCAATAAATGCAGCTTTTATCTTATATTAATCTGTGTTTAACAATGGATCATTTTTTCACATTTTCCTTATTGACCCAAGCTTACCATTATTATGTCATTACCTTCTATAAAAGTATATTGATATTATAGAAACTTTTGAGGTATTTCAATGTTTGCCTTTATATTAACTGACCCAAAACTTACACATGCATATGTGCCTGTGTATATGTGGAAGAGGGAGTTTTTTAGAGTTCTATAAGTTCAAGTTGCTATTCTTCAAGCCTCTGAGTGATACAATTCTCTTTCTGTAATTTGTTGCGTATCATTTGCAGTAAGCTAGAAAGCCAAGTAACCATAACATGTTTACACGTGTGTTTGAAAAGTGAGTAAATTGCCTGTGAGTGAAGGATTGAAGTGGTTTCTCTTGTACAAAAGCTTTACATATTTTAACACAAACGTGGTGATGGGGGAAGACTGTGTGAAGACATAGGGAGAATATGACCATCTTTAAGTCAAGGAGAGAGGCCTTCAGAAGAAACTAACCCTGCTGACTCCTTGATTTGGGACTTCTAGCTTCCAGAACGGTAAAGAAATAAATTCCAGTTATTTAAGCACCCAGTATGTGGTGCTCTGTTAAAGTAGACCTAGCTGAATAATGCAGATGCTAACCATATTTGCCAGATGAATGGCATGTTATTTTACCATGTGCTATATTTGCCAGGCTCTATTTGCCAGATGAATGGCACACTGTTTTACCATGAAAATATGCAATATAAAATAAAGTGATCCTTCTAGGCTGAACGAAATAGATTAGTTATAGCTTAGGGAGTCTTCTGCAAAATAATATTGTTGTTCCTGCCTTGTGCTTTCTTGTACTTGCCAGATGAATGGCATGTTATTTTCCATGAAAAATGTAGCTAGCATTAAAGTTTTAAAATAATCTACACACTTAATTCCATTTTTCTCAAATGCTTGTAAAATCTATAAGTCAAATAAAAGTCATATTAAAAGGCCACAAAACTAATTAATAGGCAAATTCTTTTAGAATGAATTCTTATTTACTTGACTTAAATCCATAGATAAATATTTCAGTCTCTTTGGCCTGAAGTTTTCAGTGGCAAATTGCAAATAATTATGTGTGCCTGATGAGGTTGTTGTGAGAAAATATTAACAAAATAGAGTGTTTGGCTAACAATATACAGGTATCAACTAGAAACTGCAGATAGTATCTTCAGGAAGAAATTCTCCTAGACTAATACTATAGCAAATACATTTACAGCTTACCTGGCCAACCAATAAAATGTTTGGATCAGTTTTTAGTGATTATTGGGTTTGACGTTTATAAAACGAACCTACACTACAATAACTTTAAAATAACAGAAATCTAATTGCATTTTAGTCAATATTATCAGGTAAGATACCCAATAAGTACTAAATATGTAGGTATTTAAATTGTAACAAATATCGGAATAGTATACCAACTTTGATGATTCATTTAAGTTTGACATGTTAATTCAATAAATATTAATACGGGAAGATGAAAGAGATTTGATTTAGATGAAGTTCTGGCTTCACCTGATTTGACTCATGCACCTTCCAGTGAACAGAAAATCCTTTTAACAGCCGAACACAAACATCAGATTTTATTGGTAGAATATTTTGCTTGGTGCTGCAATACACAAAGTGTACTTTTGCTTGAGGCATGATTTTTATTTTTTATAAAGCTCTTGTGTGGAATGTACTTATACTGACATAAAAATAAAAACAACAAACAAGAAAGCACAAGGCAACAATAGCAATATTATTTTGCCAACTACTCCCTGAGCTATAAATAATCTAGTTGGTTCAGCCTAGAAGAATCATTTTATTGTATATAATATTCATCTCAAAAAATATTTAACTAGTTCAAATTCATGTCATAAACAGGACAAAGAATATGAGAATGGGCAGTTTCCTATCACCTGGATACAGCCCAGTGTTTAAATCTATTGTACGCAAAGCAGAGATGTCAAATTATTTAAACCAATTGTAACAACTTTTTTAGTTATAAGAGAAGTAAAATGTATAGTTTGGAAATCTTGTTTATATTTTCTTTTATAAAAATGCAATTACTAAAATAATATCCTGTAAAAATCACATGTAATAACTTTGCCATTGCTATTTCATTTTAACCGTATTTTTAAGGCACGGGGGCTTTTTGACTTAAATATCCAGTTTTATGAATAATCATTTATTACAATAATTCTTTTCCTAGTTGTTTATTAAGCTAAAACTTTTTTCCGTTTTGAAAAGTAATAAACTATTGCTCTGAAATACTTAAAAAGTGACAGAAAAATCCTGAGTATAATTTGTATCTTAATGAGAAAGTATGTAATGATTCTTTACATAAAATGTATATAATTTTTCAATATTGAAGCACAATTAAATAAAAATATTTAGTTTGTATTAATAATGCTCCAATATTTCCACTCGCTCAACACTATTCTAGAAATATCAGCTGGATAATAGGCAAAAAACAGACCTGAGCAAGTATGGATCAGCTATGTATTCACAATCATGAGAAGCAAAACACACAAAGAATATGCGAAGCTTACATCATTTCATCACAAAATTATGTACTCCCGTGTTTTTGTATTAGGGTCATTTATGAATGAGCTCAGTCATGACAGATGGTACCACTTACCTAGAAAAGTATCAGAGATAGCTTTTTATCATTTCTCTGAACTCAGTGGGCAGTTAAAATGAGGCTTTTAAAAAAACTGCTAGGAATATTTTTCTGAGATTTTGAAATTATGCAGTAAAAAGGGCAAAATATAAATGGTTAAATAAAATGAATCTATGGGATAGAAAACTACCACAAGTATTTAGTAAAATATCATATACATTGTTAAATCTTCAGATGCCCTGAATAATAATTAGGGAATAAAATAGTTTCTCTCAGAAAATAATTAGGATGAAAGGAAGAAGATCTTTCTACCAGGAAGCAGTTGTTTACTAGGTAAATTCTTTAATAAGTCTATTGGTAAAAAAAATCAGCCTTAGATCCATTTGTGAATATTTAATATATACTAAGGTTTACTGACTTTAATTTTTAATATGATACTTATAAAATATAAACATCTACTTGACATACAACATCAGATGTTAAATACAAGTCTGTAACTTCAAATCCAAAGAGTTAAAGATTACTAATAATGGCTCTACCCTCAATTACACTTTTGCATACATCTCAATTACACTTATTTTTTTAATTTTAGAAAATTATTTTCTATTATGTTTTAAGAATATATATAAAAGTATATATTAATCACTAAAAACATACTGCTTAATTTGGGATTTTATGAACTTCATAAAAATTGGATGCCATATGACATGAAAAAAATTCACTCAACATATTCTCTTAACACATCTAAATTATTGCAGGTAATTGTTCTCTAAGTTTTCATTGTTTTATAATATCCCATTGCGTGTGTTCTGCTGTCAAAAAATAATTGAGTCATTTCCTGTCTTCGGCTCATACAGTTACTATTAGTTTTGGAAATTTTTGTATATATCCCCTGGTACACCTATGCAAGAATATATCTATATTACGATCCTAGGAGTGAAATTGCTGGAACATACATATTCAGCTCTGTAAGAAAATTCCCAATTGATTTTCAGTGTGGCTGTATCAATTACATGCCAGTAACTGTATTTGAGTTTTCTTTCATTCACAAACTTCAGAAGCTCTTATTAATTTTTGTCATCTTAGAATGTATAATATGCTATGTCACTATGGCTTTAATTAGCATTTGCTTAATTACTAATTAAGTTGAAAATCATTTGTTTATTGACCATTCCTTTTTCTCTTTTATAAAATGTTTATTATTGTGTTTTGCTCATTTACAACTGGTTTAATATGTAATTGATTTGTAGGGTTTTTATTTATATAATGTAAATAATAATTCTGAGCATTGTTTTATATGAAAAAGATATCCCAGATTGTGCCTTGTCTTTTTACCTCCTTCGTCAGTCTTTTGATGTGCAGTATTCATAACATAATGTAGTAGCACTTATCATGTTTATTATTTAATGGTTGTCACTGTTGACAAAATTCATCTAAGTAATTTTAAAGATCTAATTGGCTTTATTAATTGATTGATGAATTGGGCAGCATCCCATCTAGCAAGTAAAGGGGGCCTCTGCTGAGCTGCAGAGAAGGAAATGTTTTTAAAGGTAGAGAGGGAGAGGGAAGAAAGGAAATTATCAGCAAAGAATTCATTGTTTTAGGTAAGGTTGCCCTCCTAAGGGGAATGATAGGGGTCTATCAGTAAATTTGTTGGTGTTGACCAGAACATTCCATGTTGACTGGTGAAAAGTTATATTCCTGTTGGGGGCACAGGGATGGGAGGGAGAGTTTGAAATTGCAGTTAGGTCAGGTATTAAGTCTTGGTTTACTGACATAGGTCCATTAACATGAGTGACTCCATTTTGGGGCCTGTAGTTTTTCTTTTTAACAGCACTTTTATGGCTTGTGTAAGAAATCCTTCCCTTCCTTGGAATCCATGAAAAATATTTTTATACTTTATTCTAAAATTGTTTTGCTTTTCTGTGTCTTATGCTTTCTTTTGAAACTGAGCAATTTTCTTAATTTACGATAGAGTCCATAGTGACCATGTTGTAGCATGCAAATAATTACTTTGATATCTGTTCACAATACAAGGAGAAAATCACAAAAACGCATACCAACAGTAGTCTATGGATCTATATTCAAAGTTCTATTTTCTATTAACAAAGACTATGCTTTCTTTTAGTTTCCAGACATCATTTACAAAACCCGTCAGGACAGCCTTGAATATTATTATTGATCATTTAAGGAAACTAATTATTCAAAGCAAGCTACTTAAAATCACTTCAGATAATTAACTGTCACTGTCTGATATCATTAGTCAACACTGTTAAATACAATTGTAAGCCTGACAAGAGGATCTGTTTTCTCCCCAAAATCTGTCTTCTTTTTGTGTACCTACGGGCTCCTCCATTATATCCTGGGGTAGAAGCTAACAAGGTATTCCATGTGATCACAGCAATTTTAACTCTGTGATCACACAAAACTCAGGTGCTTATCAAGTTTACACTGAGCTGAAAATACAAAACTCTCAAGCAGACTCAAAGGTAGGCTTTCTGGGCTCTCGTTCTATGCAAATTGTACACTGATGTTTTTGAGGGTTTTTTTGTTTTTGTTTTTGTTTTGCAGCTAGCCTAAGTTTCAGAATTATCATGTTGACACAGATGAAAATCTTCTTTTCTATGACTTCTAAGGAAGATCCTATAGAAGTAAATATACTCCTAAGATATACAAGACAGAATAATTTACAACATGTTCAAAAGCCATAAAGTATTCATGAAAAAGGTGGTCTTACGGGTTTTAACTTATTTGTCAAATACTCCACATCAAGTTTCCAAGTTTCTTTTTTTTTTTTAATATATAACATATATGGTTCCATTCCTGAGCTGCAGACATTGGGTTTGGGAAAATCCATAGGCCCAGGTAACATTTTAGATCAAATGTAAATTGAAGTAAGCAATTTATATTATAATTCATCCTTTAAGACATGGCATAGGATCTACATCTTCTATCCATCTGAGTAACCCTAGACACACGCAACAACTTAAGTTTAAGTTTAAATTAACAAAAATTTAATGAAATGTAAAATTAAGTCACTCATCACAAGTGTTTATACCCATACTGGCTAGTGGCTCCCATATTGAATAGCACAAGTATAGATCATTTCCACCATTGCATAAAGTTCTACTGGACATTCTCTGGTCTGCATTATTTATGTACATGGATTGTTTCATTGTTTTATGATCCTTTTGCAATTTATGGATTTTTTTTATTTTCCAGAAACAAGAATGGTTGCTTTTGTCATGTCATATTTTTATTAATAAAGTCTATCCTTTACTTTCCTTTATATAGGATAAATTATAAAGTGCTTTATGCCATATGACCATGGAATTTCTAATTGACGTTATATTACACTGTGTAATCTTGCTGAAAAGTACAATGAAATAAGCATTATTCTCAGGACTAAGAAACTTAAGTTGTAGATGTTTGAGGAAAATATTTGACATTTAAATTGAGAAAATGTGTGAAAAATACTTTCAGATTCAAAATTTAAGGAGGTGACAAAAAAACTCTGTAATAACAATAAGTAATATTTAATGAAAGATTTAAAAGATGTAAAATGCAAAGATTAATACAAAAAATCTATGATGAACAAAATATCAACATTTTAGATAATAAAAAAGATCCAACTCTACTGGTGTGATTTAAGTCACTTACCTCACCAGACCCTACTGGACCCTACCATTTTATTATTTCTATTTTCATGATTGTCAATATTTTAAATATTGAACAAAAATGAAAATAGAAAAAATAAAATGACATCCTGTAATCTGCTAGATCTTTGAACAGCCCAAAGATTTTCCTGTATTAGTCATACATTTCTAGATTTATAAAAATTATAAAAGCTGATACAGTTATATTATTACCTACTCAATTTATATTATCAATTGTTAAAAGTCTAATACCATGAGGAAGAACTGATAAAACGGTCACTCTCACATATACTGCAAATTTACTGTGTAAATAGGTATAGTGTATTGAAAATGCATTTAGGTTCTACATAACTAACCATGTTATTTTTCATATTATTTAATTGCTAATTATGCTTTGGAAAACCATAATAAACTTGTAGCCCTACATGTTTATTAAATATTAGAGCTATGTCAAAGGATTTCATCTCAATATTATGTGTCATAGTAAATATTGAGAAAAAATTTGAATATTCAAGAGAAGGTAAGTAGCTAAGTAACCTATGCAAATTAATTCAACTTTCATTTTTCAATTATTTTAATTTATTTTGTTAAATAATACTATATTTGTGAGGTGTAAAATATAGATTAAATGTAAAATGGTGTGATTTTTAACTATGTAAAAAGATGCCAAATTAGAAAACAGTAAACTGAGAATGTGTGCAAACTCTCTGTGATTATGTTTGGGAAATTTGATTATGGATGAGTACTCTCCATCTTTTACTTATTAAATTTTCTTTATTTTGTGCATGTCATTTTCACAACAAAAATATAGTTTAAGAGAGAAAATATTCATTTGGGTGTTTTTGCCTTGTTAAGCAGTGCCTAATGTGTTTGTTTAAAACAATTTCAATACTTACTAGAAATGCTGGTATTTGAGTACCTTTCCCTGTGCAAACCACAGGAGTTATCAGGATGTAGGTATTTTTCTTTGTCTTATTTTAGTCATCAATTCACTTGACAAGTTTCATTAAGATACTCTGCCTCCAGTCAAGAGTGAATGCACTGAGTATTACTCAAATTAAAATCAATGTTGTTCCACAGAGAAACTTTTAACAGATGTTGTCTAATTTGTTTATAAGACATTTTATTTTTTTTCATAACATGCATGTTCTAGGACAATCTCAGTGTCTTATGACACAGACAGAAGCTAGTAAAAGAAAAGAGGCTGGTAAATTTCAAGTTACTAAACATCAAATATGTGGGCAACATTAATTGATCTGGTTAACTCCTTGTGTATTATTTTTATTTTCCTATCTTTACACCTAATGTTTTTGTAAATTGAAACCACTTAGTTTGTTTCTATAGGTTCATTTCCATCCCGTAACCTATAAATAACCCAATTCTAATCACAGGGAATTTAAGGGCTCTGAGCAATATCCCAATATCAAGTATACTTGTTTCTATAGCAATCTGACATAATTTCCCACTTTCCATCACAGAGATTTTCCTGTGAGATTAAGTTTACTTATATAATGGATGACTCAGGGAGAATTTCTCTTATAGCTATGTAATGATTGTTTTTCCATTTCTTGCGTGAAAGGAAGATGGAACTTATCCATTAGGATGCCTTTTACTAAAAGTAACAGAAAATTCCATCTCCAGTGTATTTAAATAGTAAGGATGTTTATCATCTCATGTAATCATAGATGGTGGTTTGCCAGTTTTATGGTTAGTTAAATCAGTGACATCAAGGATCCACCTTCTTTCCTTCTTCTTCTTGTTGTTTTAATTTTGCCACTCTTTCAGTGTTAGCTTTTCCTTTGGCCTTAATGACCATCATGGTTTCAGGGTGGTTGGGGCAGTTCTGAGACTAAAATCCATACATGTAAGTATCCAGAGAAGACAGTATCTTGTGGAAGAAAGAGCTGTTTTTCATTATGTCTACTTAACAGGCAAGGAAAGCATCCAAAGACCCTTTGGCAGACCCCCCTTCATGTCCCATTAGTTAAAATTGGGTAACTCAGTACTTTGAACCAAATGAGCCATCTATGGGTCAGTGTGGCCCCAAGAATCTTCTGATGGGATTAAAAGGTCAAACCCATTTCATTATGATACTAAGACATTATTCGCCTTTTCTTTTTTTTAATTGAAGTATCATTGATATACAATCTTATATTGGTTTCAAATATACAACACAGTGATTCGACAGCTACCCCTATTATTAATCCTCATGCCTCTAGTATGGTTACTATCTGTCAACATAGAAAGATGTTACAGAATCATTGGCTATATTCTCCATGCCCTACTACTGTCCCCATGACCAACTTATGTTATGATTGAGAATTTTTGTGCCCCTTTATCCCTCTCACCCTCCCACTCTCCCACCCCAAACCCTCCCCTATGGCATGGTAACCATTAGTCACTTCTCAATGTCTATGAGACACTTATTTGTGGAATATAAAAACAAAGCAAAACAGAATTATTTGCCTTTTTCACTATAATGAATGATAGAGCAAATAATGGTGCACAAAACTGCCAGGAACTTACCACATGTCAAGGCAGTGGCGCCAGGCTGTGCTAGCGGTCATCATGTTCTTCACGACATGAACTTGCTGTTAAAAAAAGAAAAGAAAAAAAAAGCCAGTTTCACTTAAGAATGTCCTTGGTAGAACAGAAAAAAACATATTTATTTTATTAAACTTCAACCTTTCAGTATACAACTTTTTAATGTTCTGTGTGAGTAAAGTGAAGTAGGCATAAGATGCTTCTGTTACAATAGGAAGCCAATGATTGTCTCAAGGAAAAGCGCTTGTTGATCGTGTTGTGAGATGATTTAGTACATTTTCCAAGTTTGCTTGAAAGAACAGCAGAAAACCACAGGAGTTCAGATTTGGATATTTGGTGAGCATTTTAAAAAATAAAATGAGACTGTCACTTCGAGGAAAACTGACAGTATTTGTTGCTAATGATAAAAATGGAAAATCTCAATTTTGGAAAACTTGTGTCTACTTGCATGAGCTTGACAGCTTCCCATACTTAAAGGTTTCTCTGATGAGATTGGTGGTGATATTTAGAAATTATATTAATGAATGCAATCTTTAAAAATATTGTAAAATTGTGTTAATATTTTTCAAGATCTGTGAACTCAGTGAATTGATATTTTTCCAATAGCCTATATGTTATATGATTATTCAAAGTGCAAGAAATACCAATTGATTTCAGGAGTATGAAATATTCATTGATAAGCACTCAGATTCCATATTGCTTCTATTCTCTAAGAAAATACCACTTGTTGAGTGGTTTAGCTCACATAAACAAAACCTGAGGACAACAAGTTTGATAACCATGCATTAGACTAATGAAAATTACCATTTATCCCTATGTTAAGGATGTAAATGCCCTTCTATGATGGGTGGGGTTTAATTAGCCAAGAAGAAGGGGAAATGGATGCTGGGTGGGAAATCAACAACATCTGATGCAAAGATTCTATATGCAGTGATTATTGACAATTTTTTCAGTTACACCAAGATATGCAGACACATTTCTTAGAAAATAAACTATACCAAAAAGGCAGTGATGGAGGGAGTAACATCTGCCAAATCTCTTGCTTAAACCTTTTTTGTGATCAATACATCTTTGCTTTCTATTCCTCTCTTACAAAGAAAACTTGGCAACTGCAGGAGAAAATGAGTTGCTGAATGTCAGCATTTAACATTCCTTTAATGATGAAATTCAGTTGTAATTTCATGTTAAGAAAACGTGCACGTTTTTGTCTCAGAGTCCTTAATGAAAAAAGCACTTGCCTGTTCTTCCGTAGTCTGGCTTTGAGATACAAGGAAAAAAACCTCCTTGTCTTCCTCAAGGCCAAGATGCCACACACCCTGGGGTTCTGGATAAACCATCATGGGAGAATTTTACCCTCAACAGCGGGCACAGTATGCTGTTGATAACATATGAACACTGCTTAAGCACTGAATTTTAAAGGGGAAAGAGAACTTTAAGACATTTTGACATTCTCTTTTTCCTTGGTAACTGAACCTCCAGTTTAATTGTGAGGGAAGGAACATCAGTGGGACCTCGCCTAGGAAAACAAGCAGACCTCCTGGGGTCAGGCCCAGGGCTGTGCTCATGTTCTTTCTACAATGCCTCACACAGGTCTAAGCACACAGGAGAGGATCGATACATTTATGTGGAATTCAATTGATTCATTGTTTCATAACTCCTTTCTTCAAAAATACAACTACAATATCCAATCCTCTTTCCAAGTCCTTTTCTCTATTTAAGTAGGGCCATCTGACAGGGGTCACCTACCTCTACCTAAGCCAGTTAAGAGGCTATTAACTTAGTAGGTCTATTTGTATTTTCATATTTGTAACAACAACCAAATTCACTTTGTGACCTAAAAATTGAACATAATAGAAACTAAACATTTCAGTAAATACAAAGGATTTTTAACCATATTTACAAAAAAGCAAATTAAAACAGTATTAGGATTCAACTAATTATCTCTACAAAAATGGTATCTAACTCTTGTAGGAGCAATTTGAATTTTCTATCACCAGTATCTCTTTATTACTTACAGTGACCATGTCACATTTCAATTCATTTCACCCATATACAAGAATGTATGAATATGTATAGAAATAGTAATTAAGACATACATACATTTCCTTACACCAATAGTACCTCAAAACACATACAGCAACTTCTTTCATTTAACACTATATCTTTGAGATATATAATTATACTAATTCCATATTATTCCATTTTTATGTGCATTATTATTTTTATCAACTATACAAAATTCCATTTTATAGATATACTAATATTTATAAAGTTTTCCTAATTAAGTTGTTTCAACAATTTAGCTACTAAAATCAAAACTCTCATGATTATTTTTACCTAAAACTCCTTGTGCAGGCAGTATATTTGTTGTAAGATCTACTCCTAATAATGGAATCATTGAATATTATGTGTATTTTAAATCATATATTTATATTTAAGAAATCAGGCATTAGAAGCCCTTAGAATGTGGGGCTGGTGTAAGCAAGGCAGGCAGGGAAAACAAAACTATACCCAGAGTAGCTGTCAGTTCCATTAAGGACAAACTCCCTCTGTGGTAAAAGGTCTCCATTAGCAATTGGGTAGTCTCTCTGGGGGACAGTGACCTTCACAGTGCAGTCATAGTAGCTACTTGGTTGCTGAGTTCTTTCTGTGCTGTGGATGTTCTCTAGGCAGCATTAATGAGAGACTTTCCTATTAATCTATACAAATGCCTCTTTCCCTAACTTTCTTGCTCCAATTTTCTAATTTGCTCTTTTTAGGCTCCTGATCAATAAGCTAAACTGTGCATCTTTGCCTAGTAATCTATGAATACCAGTGCCATTTCTCCCTTCATACAGAGTGATTAAGTACATTATTCACAGATCCGTACACAGGGAGAATTTCTTTTCACCATTGTCCGCTTAGCACTAACATATTGAGCTGACTTTAACAGAGAACTACTGAAGCTATCCCGTTGATGTTAGTGAGATACGCTCCTCAGCCACTCTACTGCTGGTGCAACTGATGCACGAATGGAATAATGTCAGTCTATAAGCATGAACTACATCTCAAACTATCTGCCAGTACAGTGCCCAATATAAGATGCTCATCATCTGATTGCTGAGGACTCCCATTACAGTATTCCATCTGGAGGGTGTGCTTTCTAAGGTTACTTTGAGAAGAAATTGTCTTAGTCTAGGGTCCCCCACTGAGAACAAAGCATGAGAATAGGGCTTGCATGCAGGGAGTTTATTTTTTAGAAGTGATCCTGATAAATGGGAATGAAGAAGGTAAAACAGGAAAAGAGAGAAATACAATTCTAGAATGCATTATCAAGTTGATCATGGCTATGGAAAACTATCATTCAGTATGGCAGATACCTTCTAATAATTTGGAATTGTTCTCCCCAGGGGTGGAATCAGAGGAAATTTTATCCATCAGCTTCCAAAGGGAATTAGTGAAGTTGCCCCATAGAGCATAAGTTTTCTCATTCATGTGTTAGAGGAGAATATGGATTTCTTCAGGTATCTTCCAGTAGGGCTTCAGGTGAATGTGCAGCAGAATGCCGGAAGTACAGAATGGAGAAGGACAAAATGCAAAGCTTGTTGCTTCAGAAATCACTAAGGTTAAAGACAAGCTGCGAGCATGAGAGGTGCGTCTGAGTCACCCAATACAGGCTGAACTGCAAAGATGAGCATGTTCAGGTCTCCGAATGTGAAATGACCTACTTACTTCCCAATCCTTCAGTCTGGCTAAGGCAATCTAATGGACAGATTTTAGTATTAGTCTGAGTGAAAGTCCAATTGAATGTGAAAAAATTGTTCTCATCTCTGAATCTCAAACTTTAAATTACAATGTAAATCACTTCAACTCACCCTCTGACAAAAGAAAGTCTCAATTTCCCAGCAGTTAAAGTCATCTCCATTGCTATTAGCTTTTGTCTTAGGCTGTGAAACTTGGAGAGCCCGTTTTAACAAACTGTAGGAGAATCAGAATATAATTCCTTAAATAAACATGATTTTTCAAAGAACTTTTTTCATCATAAAAAACCTGAGTGAAAATCACCCGCTGGGTAATATAGATCTATGCTTCATGACCAGGATTATGGAGATCTAGCTCCCTAAACTGGCAGAATATCTCCCTACAAAATTACCACATTTGGGACATTCTTTTTTCTTTTCTTTTTTTTTTTTTTGTAATGTCCCAATATAAATGTACCTTTCTCAGGAGGTATTCCCCACTTTCACATATTAGATTAGGTCCATTGTAACACACTCTCATATGTTGTTCCATATGTCCATTTACTTATTGTAATTGGAATTGGAGATTATTTGTATAATTAATTATTGAAAATTTGTTTCCCTACTAGATCCCAAGTTTATTAGGTCAGTAGTCAGGAATAGTTTGTTCACTGTTGTATAAATCATCACTTAACATACTGTCCAGCAGATATTAGGTCTTCAATAAATTTGTATTGAGTGAATGTTGAATAAAATTGTATCTCATTTTACACTGTTTTGCAGAAACAAAGTAAATCATAGATACAATGCAAGAGAAGGAATAAACTATGCTAGGAAAGATTGAAATAAGGGTTTGAGGACTGGATTTTCAAAGTGTTTAAGGATAATCTGAAAGCTTAGGATAGCCATTTTAAAAGAATTTCATTTCTTTGATAATCAGGAAACATTTTGTATTAAAATTGTAGTCATAAATCTAGAAGCAAGAGAAATACATATTATCTTGATGCTCATTCACACTACCTTTCTCAAAATAAAGCAATAATATCAGAATATACCTTACCTTTTTTTGATTTTTGTTTTATTAAGGTATTATTGATATACACTCTTATGAAGGTTTCACATGAAAAAACAATGGGTTACTACATTTACCCACATTATCAAGTCCCTACTCATACCCCAGTTCAGTCACTGTCCATTGGTACAGTAAGATGACACAGACTCACTGATTGTATTCTCTGTGCTACAGTTTTCCCCATGATTCCCCACACCATGTGTATTAAACATAATACCCCACAGTTCCCTTCTCCCACCCTCCCACCCACCCTCCCCTTTAGTTACCACTAGTTCCTTCTTGGAGTCTCTGAGTCTGCTACTATTTTGTCCCTTCAGTTTTGCTTCATTGTTATACTCCACAAATGAGGGAAATCATTTGGCACTTGCCTTTCGAAGCCTGGCTTATTTCACTGAGCATAATATCCTCCAGCTCCATCCATGTTGTTGCAAATGGTAGGATTTGATTCCGTCTTTTGGCTGAATAGTATTCCATTGTGTATATGTACCACCTCTTCTTTATCCATTCATCTACTGATGGACACTTAGGTTACTTCCATGTCTTGGCTATTGTAAAAAGTGCTGCAATAAACATAGGGGTGCATATGTCGTTCTGAATGTGAGAAGTTGTATTCTTTGGGTAAATTCCAAGGAGTGGGATTCCTGGTTCAAATGGTATTTGTATTTTTAGTTTTTTGAGGAACATCCATATTGTTTTCCACAATGGTTGAACTAATTTACATTCCCAGCAGCAGTGTAGGAGGATTCCCCTTTCTCCGCATCCTCACCAGTATTTGTTGTTCTTAGTCTTTTGGATGGTGGCCATCCTAACTGGTGTGAGGTGATACCTCATTGTTGTTTTAATTTGCATTTCCCTGATGATTAGTGATGTGGAGTATCTTTTCATGTGTCTATTGGCCATCTGAATCTCTTCTTTGGAGAATTGTCTGATCATATCTTCTGCCCATTTTTTAACAGGGTTATTTGCTTTTTGGGTGTAGAGGTGTGTAAGTTCTTTATATATTTTGGATGTTAACCCCTTGTCGGATATGTCATTTACAAACATATTCTCCCATATTGTAGAATGCCTTTTTGTTCTGTTGATGGTGTCCTTTGCCATACAGAAACTTTTTAATTTGATGTAGTCCCATGAGTTCATTTTAGCTTTTCTTTCCCTTGCTCAAAGGGATGCGTTCAGGAAGAGGTTGCTCATGCTTATATTCAGGATATTTTTGCCTATGTTGTCTTCTAAGAGTTTTATGATTTCATGACTTACATTCAGGTCCTTGATCCACTTCGAGTTTACTTTTGTGTATGGGGTTAAGCAATAATCCAGTTTCATTCTCTTGCATGTAACTGTCCAGTTTTGCCAACACCAGCTGTTGAAGAGGCTGTCATTTCCCCATTGTATGCCCATGGCTCCTTTATCATATATTAATTGATCATATATGGTTGGGTTTATATGAGGGCTCTCTAGTCTGTTCCATTGGTCTATGGGTCTGTTCTTCTGCCAGTACCAAATTGTACTGAGTACTGTGGCTTTGTAGTAGAGCTTGAAGTTGGTGAGCATAATCCCCTCAGCTTTATTCTTCCTTCTCAGGATTGCTTTGGCTATTTGGGGTCTTCTGTGGTTCCAAATGAATTTTAGAAAGATTTTTCTCTAGTTCGTTGAAGAATGCTGTTGGTATTTTGATAGGAATTGCATTGAATCTGTAGATTGCTTTGGGCAGGATGGCCATTTTGACAATATTAATTCTTCATATCCATGAGCACGGGATGTGTTTCCATTTATTGGTATCTTTAATTTCTCTCATGAGTGTCTTGTAGTTTTCAGAGTATAAGTCTTTCACTTCCTTGGTTAGGTTTATTCCTAGGTATTTTATTCTTTTTGATGCAACTTTGAATTGAATTGTTTTCCTGATTTCTCTCTCTGCTAGGTCATTGTTAGTGTATAGGAATGCAGTAGATTTCTGCATATTAATTTTGTATCCTGCAACTTTGCTGAATTCAGATATTAGATTTAGTACTTTTGGAGCAGATTCTTTAGGGTTTTTTATGTACAATATCATGTCATCTGCAAACAGGGACAATTTAACTTCTTCCCTGAAAATCTGGATGCCTTTAATTCTTTGTGTTGTCTGATTGCTGTGGCTAGGACCTCCAGTACTACATTGAATAGAAGTGGGGAGAGTGGGCATCCCTGCCTTGTTCCCGATCTTAAAGGAAAAGCTTTCAGCTTCTCGCTGTTAAGTATAATGTTGGCTGTGGGTTTGTCATATATGGCCTTTATTATGTTGAGGTACTTGCCCTATATACCCATTTTTTTGAGAGTTTCTATCATGAATGGATGTTGAATTTTGTCAAATGCTTTTTCAGCATCTATGGAGATGATCATGTGGTTTTTGTCCTTCTTTTTGTTGATGTGGTGGATGATGCTGATGGATTTTCGAATGTTGAACCATCCTTGCATCCCTGGAATAAATCCTACTTGATCATGAGGGATGATCCTTTTGATGTATTTTTGAATTCAGTTTGCTAATATTTTGTTGAGTATTTTTGCGTCTATGTTCATTAGGATATTGGTCTGTAGTTTTCTTTTTTTGTGGTGTCTTTGCCAGGTTTTGGTATTAGAGTGCTGCTGGCCTCATAGAATTAATTTGGAAGTATTCCCTCTTATTCTACTCCTTGGAAAACTTTAAGAAGGATGGCTATTAAGTCTTCACTAAATGTTTGATAAAATTCTGCAGGGAAGTGATCTTCCAGGCGTTTTGTTCTTAGGTAGGTTTTTGATTACCAGTTCAATTTCGCTGCTGGTAATTGGTCGGTTGAGATTTTCTGTTTCTTTCTGGGTCAGCCTTGGAAGGTTACATTTTTCTAGAAAGTTGTCCATTTCTTCTAGGCTATCCAGTTTGTTAGCATATAATTTTTCATAGTATTCTCTAATAGCTCTTTGTATTTCTGTGCTGTCCGTAGTGATTTTTCCTTTCTCATTTCTGATTCTGTTTATGTGAGTAGACTCTCTTTTTCTCTTGATAAGTCCGGCTAGGGGTTTATCTATTTTGTTTAATTTCTTGAAGAACCAGCTCTTGCTTTCGTTGATCCTTTCTACTGTTTTATTCTTGTCTATTTTATTTATTTCTGCTCTAATATTTATTATGTCCCTCCTTCTACTGACTTTGGGTCTCATTTGTTGCTCTTTTTCTAGTTTCAATAATTGTGAGTTTAGACTGCTCATATGGGAATGTTGTTCTTTCCTGAGGTAGGCCTGTATTGCAATATACTTTCCTCTTAGCACGGCCTTTGCTGCATCCCACAGATTCTGCAGTGTTGAATTATTGTTGTCATTTGTCTCCACATATTGCTTGATCTCTATTTTTATTTGGTCATTGATCCATTGGTTATTTATGAGCATGTTATTAAGCCTCCATGTGTTTGGGGGATTTTTCATTTTCTTTGCGTAATTCATTTCTAGTTTCATTCCTTTGTGGTCTGAGAAGCTGGTTGATACAATTTCAATCTTTTTGAATTTACCAAGGCTCTTTTTGTGGCCTAGTATGTGATATATTCTTGAAAATGTTCCATGTGCACTTGAGAAGAATGTATATTCAGCTGCTTTTGGGTGTAGAGTTCCGTAGATTTCTTTTAGGTACATCTTTTCTAATGTGCTGTTCAGTGCCTCTGTGTCCTTACTTATTTTCTTTCTGGTTGATCTGTCCTTTAGAGTGAGTGGTGTGTTGAAGTCTCCTAAAATGAATGCATTGCATTCTATTTCAGCCTTTAATTTTGTTAGTATTTGTTTCACATATGTAGGAGCTCCTGTGTTGGGTGCATAGATATTTATAACGGTTAAATCTTCTTGTTGGATTGATCTTTTTATCATTATGTAATGTCCTTCTTTGTCTCTTGTGACTTTCTTTGTTTTAACGTCTATTTTATCTGATATAAGTACTGCAACTCCTGCTTTTTTCTCCCTTTTAGTTGCATGAAATATCTTTTTCCATCACTTCACTTTTAGTCTGTGTATGTCTTTGGGTTTAAAGTGAGTCTCTTGAAGGAAGCATATAGATGGGTCTTGTTTTTGTATCCATTCAGTGACTCTATGTCTTTTGATTGGTGCATTCAGTCCATTTACATTTAGGGTGATTATGGATAGGTATGTACTTATTGGAATTGCAGGCTTCAGATTCGTGGTTACCAGAGGTTCAAGGTTAACTTCCTTACTATCTAAGAGTCTAACTTAACTCACTTAATATGCTATTACAAACACAATCTAAAGGGTCTTTTTTTTTTCTCCTCCTTTTTCTTCCTCATCCATTCTTTATATATTAGGTATAATATTCTGTACTGTTTGTCTATCCCTTGATTGGCTTTGGGGATAGTTAGTTTAATTTTGCACTTTCTTCATAGTTAGCTGTTCTACTTTCTTTACTGTGGTTTTATTACCTCTGGTGACAGCTATAAAACCGTAGGAACACTTCCATCTACAGCAGTTCCTCCAAAATACACTGTAGAGATGGTTTGTGGGAGTTAAATTCTCTCAGCTTTTGCTTCTCTGGGAATTGTTTATTCCCTCCTTCAAATTTAAATGATAATCTTGCCAGATAAAGTAATCTTGGTTCAAGGCCCTTCTGCTTCATTGCATTAAGTACATCATGCCACTCTCTTCTGGCCTGTAAGGTTTCTGCTGAGAAGTCTGATGATAGCCTGATGGGCTTTCCTTTGTATGTCATCTTATTTTTCTCTCTGGCTCCTTTTAATAGTCTGTCCTTATCCTTTATCTTTGCCATTTTAATTACTACGTGTCTTGGTGTTGTTTTCCTTGGGTCCCTTGTGTTGGGAGATCTGTGCACCTCCATGAACTGAGAGACTATCTCCTTCCCCAGATTGGGGAAGTTTTCAGCAATCACCTCCTCAAAGACGCTTTCTATCCCCTTTTCTCTCTCTTCTTCTTCTGGTACCCCTATAATGCAAATATTGTTCCATTTGGACTGGTCACACAGTTCTCTCAATATTCTTTCATTCTTAGAGATCCTTTTTTCTTTCTATGCCTCATCTTCTTTCTATTCCTCTTCTCTAGTTTCTATTTCATTTATCGTCTCCTTGACCACTTCCAATCTGCTTTTAATACTGTCCTTTTTGCTCTTCAATGATTGTATCTCCGACCGTAATTCGTTCCTGAGTTCCTGAATATCTTTCTGTACCTCCATGAGCATGTTAATAATTTTTATTTTGAACTCCCTTTCAGGGAGAGTCATGAGGTCAATACCATTTAAATCTTTCTCAGGAGTTGTATTCATAATTTTACCTTGGACCAGGTTCCTTTGTCATTTCATATTTGTGTATGGTGCACTCTAGTGCCCAGATGCTCTACTCTCTGGAGCTGCTCAGCCCCTGAAGCAATGTCGGGGATTGCAGGGGAGTGGTATTGGTGCCTGAGGGAGAATAGAGCTGTTTCCTGCTTCCCGGCTGCTATGCCTGTCTCCATTGCCTGAACCAGCGGGCCAAGCACACAGGTATAAGCCTCTGTGCTTTGCGTTTTATTTGCTGTAGACAGATCTTCCCTCTGGCTGGCCGAATGCCAGGGTAGGGTTTCCTGGTTTGCAAGCCCGGTGGAGCTGACCAGGAGAAAGGCGCAGTATTCTGCCTGTCACAGAAGGGGTTCTTGGAGCTGTGTAGGCAGCCAGGAAGCTGGAGCACTTGAAGATCATGAAAGCTCCCAACCTGCTGGGCAGAGTGCACCCGGACAATTTTGTCTACCTGTCCTTTCTCCTGAGCAGTAAGCTCTGTGCAATCCTTGCCCCTTTAGCAGCCCTCTTGCTAAGGGCTTCTTTGTTAGGAAGTCTCTCAGACTGCCCACCTTTCTTTTGTCCCAGAGCAGCTGGATATGGATCCCTGCTTTCCACAAGCAGCTTGAATCTTAGTCTCTCCAGGAATTCTGCCTGTCTTAGCTTTCCAACCCCCTAATTACGAGAGTATCATGCAAGCACCATGAAATGTAGGTTTGTGCTCCTAGAGCAGATCTCCAGAGTTACGGTATTCAGCAGTCCCAGATCTCCACTCCCTCCCTGCTCCATTCCTCTTCCTCTTGCTGGTGAGCTGGGGTGTGGGAAGGGCTTGGATAGCACAAGACCCCAGCTTTAGTACAGTACCCTTTTCTGTGAGGGCTGCTCTTGTCTCCAGGTGTATGCAGTTTGTTGCAGTCCTCTTTGCTGTTGCTCTTTCAAGAGTAGTTGTATTAGTTATATTTTCATATTATATGTTGTTTTAGGATGAAGCCCCTGTCTCACCTCTCATGCTGCCATCTTTAATCCAATGGTTGTTGAATCTATACCTTACTTCTTTACATCCGCTGTGGATGTGCCTGTGTTTTAGGGCAAAACACAATTTTGAAAATTTTAGTCAATGAAGCCATGACATACTAAAATTCATATAAAAAATGTGACAGTCTAGGAATGGTCACATTTTTTAAGATATAAAGTATGAAGTTGTATTAGTTAGGCCATGCTAACTTCTTTTTTAATAACTAAAGTCTCAGTGGATTAAGACAATGAAAATGTAAGTCTCATTCATGTAAAGTATAGTTATGTATGTTGTTGGCTGATTGGCCCTTCAACTAGCAGTAATTCAGTAAATTTTGTGGTTTTACTGCACCCAAAGGCTATAAAGTCTTATGCTGAACTTTTGCTTCCAACTGAGAGACAAGAGGAACAAGAGAGAATGAGGAAGAGCTCCTGGGAAACAGCCAATGGTGTACATAACTTCTGCCAGTATTTTTTTGGCCATGATTACTCTCATTCCCTTCCAGAACTTCATCATAGCCTGGAAAGAGGAAATGGTTATGGTCATCACAGAACCAGTGCTTGCCGTAAAAGTATTTCTAACACTGGGGAATAAATAAAGGGTTATTTCAAAGTGAAAGCTAAAAATACATTATGGTACGAAGAAAATACATAGTTTGAAAAGGCCACACAGTATGGATGAACCAATAGGCATGGCTGTTAGCCAATTATCACTGTTACTATTTTAAAGTTTTCTATCCAAACATTCCTCTAAAAAATCGCATTATTTCAAGGTGCTTTTATAGTTTTCATTCAACAAGTACATCCTCATCAGAAATTTTATATCTGTATTCAAATAGAAAAAAGCAGCAGAGGAATATCATTTTTTAAATATGTGGTTTATCAACAAGTGTAGGAAGATTCATTTTAGGATCATAGCACTTTGATCCCAAAAGGTTATACAAACGTTATTGTCAAGCAATTTAAGACTCTGAATCCATTACATGTTTTGGGTCACCTATTCATACATCAAGGTCACAGCCATCACTTCCAATTTCCATGGTAATGAAATATGTAACCATTTTGAGTTATTAGTACTTCAAGGATTGTTGAACAGAAGATCAATGATGACATGCCTTTGCCTTAAATTCATTTTAGGAATTCTCTGGCTGTGTGAATATCATCCAAAAGATGCTGTACTTTAACAATGAGAGTACATTTGCAGGAAGTACTCCTAGACTTTGTAGGTAAATTGGAAAAGTAATTCATTTTCAGTCATTTAAAAGAAACAAAGTTTAAAAATATCTTTGACATTTATGTTACAGAAATTATAGAATAATGTAATTTCATTCTGTTATTTAAGAAAAAAAGATTTGCATTCAAAAATAATACTGCATAGCCTTAAAAGTTCATACAACATTGTAAAATTAAGAAGTGACCAAATCAGAGCCAAATCATCTCACAATAATGAAGATCTGCTGTGCAGCCTCTTTCTGAAAGTCTTTGATTATTTTACTGATGTTTCAAATGAATGAGAAAAAAATGGCATAAACACTATCAGTTACACAAGTACAACTGGAAGAATTCACACAACTCTATGACTACATGCACACACTGAGCCTTTAATGAAGGTAAAAGATGTGGTACATCAGCAGAAGGAAGCCTCTTCCAGCAGAGCCAGAATATGACCTGTTAAACCTGGTGTAAGCATTAATCAAAACATCCCTTAACAGTGTAAAAACACTAGCTCTGAGTATCTCCAGGAAAGTTTCAAAATTCAAATGTCACTAGCTACCCTGCTTCATCTTTATCTTGGCTGAGAGTCAAGTCATTCAATCATTCGGTCATTCAATCATTCCTGGAGATAAGCATAGAGCTACCTGCCCCAGCTGAGCTGTGCATACCTCTGTCTTGCTCAAACACAAAGTAGGTGCTCATGTAACACATTGGCTTCTTGATACTCCCTACACAGACTGTGAAGTAAGTAAGTTAGAAGATACTTATGAAGTTTAAACAAGGATTATTAATATTTAGAAATGTGGTAACCCTTCTAACCAATAAAAAGGTTTAAAAATAATATTTCTTTAGAATACTAACTCATAGGAGGTAGCCTAAACTCTTACATATATCGAATCACATGTAGTCTGCATTTGTCAGTGAATGATGGGAGGGTCGTTGCATTCCTGGCTCTTGCTCATCGACATTTTACAAGCTTTTATTTATTCCAGCGGACTTAGAAAAAGGTACTAGAGTATCATGGGAAGACTGTTTCAGATCTCCTTTTGACCACCTTATATTCATTCATTCATTCATTCATTCATTTAGCAAATATTTATTATATGCACCTAATCAGGTTTGGGATATATCAGTAAAAAGATATGCAAATATTCCTACGCTTAAGGAGCATACAGTCCAACATGGGAGATAAAAAATAAAAAATAAAAATGATGAATAAGTCAACTCTATGGTATATTACAGTATTTAGGTGTAATTAAAAATATGACAGAATAGCAAAATAAAGAGACTCAAGAATACATCTGCATAAAAGGCACAGTTTCAGGATTAAATATGGTAGAAGGGAAGTGGCTTCATTGCAGAGGCAAAATTTGAGAACCATGTGAAAATTGTAAGGGAGTTAGCCATCTGGCTATCTGGGGAATTGCACTGCAGGAAGACAAAAAGCCCTACAATGCGTGCTTTTCGTTTATATTCAAGATATGGCAAGGAGACCAATGTGACTAGTGTATAGGCAAAGGTAAGATGAGGAAAAAACCAACAGGGAGGAAATCAAAAACACAACTTGGCTTGATAGGGGGCAGCAGAGAGAAGAGATAAGGATTCATAAATAATTATAAAGACTTTGAATAAAAAGATGATTGAGTAGAGGAGTGGTATGATCTGACTTATATTTTGCTGAGAATAGATTGTAATGGTCCAGGGCAGAAGCAAGACTATTAGTTAGGAGGCCATTGCAGAAATGCAGGCAAGAGATGATGAGGGATTGTACAAAGCTGGCAACATTGGATGGCTGGGATGAGCAGCAGTCAAGTTTTGAATAAATGCTGAAGGCAGAAATAAGGGAATTTGACAATGGGTAGGAGGGAGAGGAGCCCAGGGTAACACCAGGTTTTTATCCTGAGTAATTGGATAAAGAACCACTAAAATGTGGAGGGCTACTGACTGAGCATATCTGGTGAGGGAAGGTCAGGATATTGATGTACAGGCATTTTGAACTGGAGTTGTCAAGAAGGCACTGGGTGTGTGTGTGTGTAATTTTACACTTCAGGAGATAGATTTAGGCAAGAGATACACATTTAAGAGTCACTGGCATGTGATGGTATTAAAAGTCTTGCAAAGAGATAATCTCACTGAGAGTGAGGATGCTAGCAGAGGAAAAAAGGACCTGAGATGGAGCCCTGGCAGTCACCAACATTAAAAAACCAGAGAGAAAGGAAGTGACCCTAAAAGGAGATGGAAGGAGTAACCAGTGAGATGACAGGGGCGTGTAGAGCACTGGAAGCCAAGTAAGGAAAGAGTATCTAAGACACAGGAGATATTAACTGCATAACTATATGCAATATTAATAGCTTAAGTAAAATGAAAATTGAGAATTAACCATTTTATTTATCAACATGCCTGGGGTGGGGGCATGATTTGTAATATTGAAGAGAGCAAATTCAGAGAGTGGTGGGGTAAAAACCTGCAAATGGTAAGAGACTTGTGACAAGAAGTAGAGTTAACTCTCCAGGAATTTGGCTCTAAATATTTTTAAAATATGGGACAGTAGCTAGAGGAGCAAGCAGAGTTAAAAGAAAGTTTATTTTTCAAATGACAGAGAAAATAAAGAGGAATGTTTACATATTAATGGAAATGATCTAAAAGAGTGAAATTTGATAATGTAGAAGAGGTGTATTAATTAATGTCATTATCATGCTAACAATCAGCAAATCCCTTTTATAAATCACATAAAAATAACTTACTTATCCTTCATAATCCTATAATGTAAGTATTATTATTCTATTGTTAAAAGCTGTGAGAATTGATACTCAGAAGAGATATTTAACTTATTCAAGGTCACACAAACAGTAGCAGAGCTGGGATTTCAATCCATGCAATCTAGCTGTAGGGTCCATGCTGATACCATCTACTCTATGCTGTTTCTTGAAGGGAGAATTGCTGGAATAATGTTCTTAAGCGAGCAAGAGTGAATGTGCTCTAGTGCATAAAAGGGGGCATTAGTGTTAGATTTGCATTAGATTCAAACATAGCTAGACAATATGTTAGAAGGTGTTAGTGCCAATGTTAGTACAGAGTTAGATGTGATGTGATGCTAGGAGTTTTGGAAGTTCTCTCTCTCCATAAATATTCAGCCTTGAAACTATCACTACTATTGATGCCTTCGTTCCAGCCAATACCTTGGGTTTACTCCTCATTGCTATAAGGAAGAAGCACACCATGGAGAACTGTGTGGAATCTCAGTAGGAGGATGTTAGTACTTATCACAGGTTTTAGCTGAGTGATTTGGGGAGAGTCAAAAAAGCATAGGTTTGTTTTCAATATAAAAGAATACAGACATAACTCTATGATTGGGTATCTTAATAAATCTTATCTATAGAGAGGGCTACATGATTTTAAGCACCTTCTTATGTGCTTCTCATCAGTATATCTTGTTTTGTTAAGTGAATGATTAAATTATTGCCTATTTTTTATGGGGTTGCTTGTCTTCTTATTGAGTTATAAGAATTCTTTATATATTCTAGACAAGTCCTTTGTCACATTTACATTTTACAAATACTTATGCCTAGACTATAGAATGCCTTTCATTTTCAAAATGGTGTCTTTTGAGGGCAAAAGTTCTTACTTTTGATGAAGTCCAATTTATTGATTTTCTATTCTATCTCATAGATTTTTTTGTCATAATTTAAATATCTTTGAAAAATCCAATATTATGAAGATATGCTCCTCTATTTTTCTTGGAGTTTCATAGTTTTAGTTCTCACATTTAAATCAACAATCCGTTTTAAGTTAAAATTCTTATATGGTATTAGGTAAGGAGATCTTTCATTTCTCTCCTCTTTTATTTGGCTGGCTGGCTAGCTATATAGTTGATGGCTCTCCAATAGTTTTAGTACTGTATATCAAAAATATTAGCCCTAAACCATTGAATTGCCTTGGCACTTAGGTTGGCTGACTAATGGCCCCCAAATATATTCAGGTCCAAATCTCTGAAACTGACAAATATCACTTATATGACAAAGGTACTTTGCAGGTTGTTTAAGAATCTTGAGATGGGAGATTATTCTAGTTTATGCAGATGGACTCTAATATAATCAGTAAGTGTTCTTATAAAAAGGAAGAGAGAGATTTTAGCACAGAAAAAAAGGAGTCATGTGACAGAAGGAGGGGGAAATAGAGCTGGAGAGAGAAGATTCTATACCATTAGTTTTGAAGGTGAAGAAAAGGGCGACAGACCAAGGAACACAGTCAGCTACTGGGAACCTGAAAATCCAAGGAGACTTATCCCTCCCTAGGATGCTGGAGGGAATACAACACTGGCAACCCCTTGACTTTAACCCAGTAAAGCCCAGTTTGACATTCTGGCCTTCACAATGGCAACAGAATGTATTGTATTTCTTTAAGTCACTAAGTTTGTGATAATTTGGTGTAGGATCTATAAGAAACTACTGCAAAACTTTTACTGAAAACAGATTTACTGTGTAAGTGAGAGTTTATTTCTGGACTCTATTCTGTTCCATTTATCAATTGGCCTAATTTTATGTCAGTGTTACACTGTCTTAATTACTCTAGCTTTAAAATAACTCCTGAAATTAAGGAGTGGCACATAAAAGCTAAAGACTGTACTAAAAAGCAAAAGGGAAATAAACAACACTCTCAGAAACTAAAAATAGTGTCACAGGAAAACAGAGTTCTCATGCATGGACTTAAAAAATTAACACATCAAGGAATTAAATACATAACAGAAAATTTCATCCCATAAAACGAATAAAATAGAAACTTTTATGACTGAACACATAATAACTGAAATAGGGCACTCTTCAATTAGTACACACAGTTGAAGAGAGTTAATAAACTAAAAATTGTTCAGAATAAAATATATAGACTAAAACACAAAAAGATGGAAAATTCAGAAAAGAGTGATCCAGAAGCACTGGAGGGTAAAATAGTGCAAAAATACTATTTAAAGTGTAAATCCTAAGAATTTAGCAAAACAGAGGAAAGACATGAAGCCATACATTACATAAGTTTTATAAATCCTATATTTGATAAATAGAACTAAAAATATACTGAGGCGTTTAAGAATAAAACTGATGAAAAACCAATGAAAAATAAAAAAAAATCTTAGAAAATTGCAAGGAAAAAAGGTCATTACTTCTAAAGGAACAACAGAAAAAACAAGATTTTACAACAAAACAAGGAATATCGAAATAAAATGTAATGAAAACTGTAAACAGATGAGAAAAAAAAAATCTTCCTACATAGAATTTTCTTTTAACTAAAATTGTTCTTTAAAAATGAAGGCAACAATCTGACCTAACAGATATCTACAGACCTCTACACACAAAAGCAGCAGGATACACATTCTTCTCAAGTACACATGGAACATTTTCCAGAACAGACCACGTACTAGGCCAAAAAAAGAGCCTCAGTAAATTCAAAAAGATTGAAATTATACCAATTTCTCAGATCACAAAGGTATAAAACTTGAAATAAATTGTACAAAGAAAACAAAAAGGCTCACAAAGACAAGGAGCCTTAACAACATGCTCCTAAATAATCAAGGGTTCAATGACCAAATTAAAACAGAGATCAAGCAATATATGGAGACAAATGAAAACAACAGCACAACAATCCAACTTCTTTGGAATGCAGCGAAGGCAGTTCTAAGAGGAAAGTATATAGCAATCCAGGCCTATTTAAAAAAGCAAGAACACACCCAAATGAATAGTCTAAAGTCACAATTATAGAAATTGGAAAAAGAAGAACAAATGAGGCCCAAAGTCAGCAGAAGGAGGGAAATAATAAAGATCAGAGAAGAAATAAATAAAATTGAGAAGAATAAAACAATAGAAAAACTTAATGAAACCAAGAGCTGGTCCTTTGAGAAAATAAACAAAATAGATAAAACCCTAGCCAGACTTGTTAAGAAAAAAGGAGTCTACACACATAAACAGAATCAGAAATGAGAAAGGAAAAATCAAAACAGACATAACAGAAATACAAAGAATTATTAGAGAATACTATGAAAATCTATATGCTAACAAACTGAAAAACCTAGAAGAAATGGACAACTTTCTAGAAAAATACTACCTTCCAAGACTGACCCAGAAAAAAACAGAACATCTAAACAGACCAATTATCAGCAATAAAACTGAATCAGCAATCAAAAAACTACCCAAGAACAAAATCCCTGTACGAGATGGATTCACCACTGAATTTTATGAGACATTTAGAGAAGACATAACACCCATTCTCCTTAAATTTTTCCAAAAAATAGAAGAGGAGGGAATACTTCCAAACTCATTCTATAAGGCCAGCATCACTCTAATACCAAAACGAGGCAAAGACACCACAAAAAAAAACTGCAGACCAATATCCCTGATGAACGTGGATGCAAAAATACTCAAGAAAATATTAGCAAACCAAATTCAAAAATACATCAAGAGGATCATACACCATGACCAAGTGGGATTCATCCCAGGGATGAAAGGATGGTACAACATTCGAAAATCCATCAACATCATCAACCACAACAACAAAAAGAAGGACAACAACCACATGACCATCTCCATAGATGCTGAAAAAGCATTCGACAAAATTCTACATCCATTTATGATAAAAACTCTCAACAAAATGGGTATAGAGGGAAGTAACTCAACATAATAAAGGCCATTATGACAAACCCACAGCCAACATCATGCTTAACAGTAAGAAGTTGAAAGCTTTTCCCCTAAGATAGGGAACAAGACAAGGATTCCCACTCTCCCCGCTTTTATTCAACATAGTACTGGATGTCCTAGACACAGCAATCAGACAACACAAAGAAATAAAAGGCATCCAGATTGGTAATGAAGAAATCAAACTGTCACTGTTTGCAGATGACATGATATTGTATGTAAAAAACCCCAAAGAATCCACTCCAAAACTACTAGATCTAATATCTGATATCAGCAAAGTTGCAGGACACAAAATTAATATACAGAAATCTGTTGCATTCCTATACACTAACGATGAACTAGCAGAAAGAGAAATCAGGAAAACAGTTCCATTCACAATTGCATCAAAAAGAATAAAACACCTAGGAATAAACCTAACCAAGGAAGTGAAAAACTTATACTCTGAAAACTACAAGACACTCATGAGAGAAATTAAAGGAGATACCAATAAATGGAAACACATCCCGTGCTAATGGACAGGAAGAATTAATATTGTCAAAATGGCCATCCTCCCTAAAGCAATATACAGGTTCAATGCAATCCCTATCAAAATACCAAAAGCATTCTTCAACGAACTGGAATAAATAGTACTAAAATTCATATGGAACCAAAAAACACCCTGAATAGCAAAAGCAATCCTGAGAAGGAAGAATAAAGCAGGGGGAATCTTGCTTCCCAACTTCAAGCTCTATTACAAAGCCAAAGTAATCAAGACAATTTGGTACTCGCACAAGAACAGACCCACAGACCAGTGGAACAGAATAGAGAGTCCAGATATTAGCCCAAGCATATATGGTCAGTTAATATACCATAAAGGAGCCATGGTTATACAATGGGGAAATGACAGCCTCTTCAACAGCTGGTGTTGACAAAATTGGACAGCTACATGTAATAGAATGAAACTGGATTACTGTCTAACTCCATATACAAAAGTAAACTCAAAGTGTATCAAAGACTTGAATATAAGTCATGAAACCATAAAACTCTTAGAAGAAAACATAGGCAAAACTCTCTTGAATATAAACATGAGCAACTTCTTCATGAACACATCTCCATGGGCAAGGGAAACAAAAGCAAAAATGAACAAGTGGGACTATATCAAACTAAAATGCTTCCTTACAGCAAAGGACACCATCAGTAGAACAAAAATACATCCTACAGTATGGGAGAATATATTCATAAATGACATATCTGTTAAGGGGTTGACATCCAAAATATACAAAGAGCTCATGCACCTCAACAAACAAAAAGGAAATAATCTAATTAAAAAATGGGCAGAGGATCTGAACAGACACTTTTCCAAAAAAGAAATTCAGATGGCCAACAGGCACATGAAAAGATGCTCCACATCGCTAATCATCAGAGAAATGCAAATTAAAATCACAATGAGATATCACCTCACACCAGTTAGGATGACCGTCATCAAAAAGACAAACAACAAATGTTGATGAGGATGTGGAGAAAGAGGAACCCTCCTACACTGCTGGTGAGAATGTAAACTAGTTCAACCATTGTGGAAAGCAGTATGGAGGTTCCTCAAAAAACTCAAAATAGAAGTACCACTTGACCCAGGAATTCTACTCCTAGGAATTTACCCTCAGAATGCAGAAGCCCAGTGTGAAAAAAACATATGCACCCCTATGTTTATCACAGCACTATTTACAATAGCCAAGAAATGGAAGCAACCTAAGTGTCCATCAGTAGATGAATGGATAAAGAATATGTGTTACATATACACAATGGAATATTATTCAGCCATAAGAAGAAAACAAATCCTACCATTTGCACCAACATGGATGGAGCTAGAGGGTATTATGCTCAGTGAAATAAGCCAAGCCGAAAAAGACAAGTATCAAATGATTTCACTCATATGTGGAGTATAAGAACTAAGAAAAAAAAACTGAAGGAACAAAACAGCAGCAGACTCACAGAACCCAAGAATGGACTAACAGTTACCAAAGTAAAGGTACTGGGGATGATGGGTAGGAAGGGAGGGATAAGTGGAATAAGGGGCATTACGATTAGCACACTTAATGTAGGGGGCACAGGGAAGGCAGTATAGCACAGAGAACATAAGTAGTGATTCTATAGCATCTTACTATGCTAATGGACAGTGAGTGCAATGGTGTAATGGGGTGTGTTGTGGGGACTTGATAATGGGAGGAATTTAGTAACCACAAGGTTGCTCATGTAACTGTTTATCAATGATACCAAAATTAAAAAAAAAAACGAAGGCAATCTAAAAAAAAATAGACAAAAATAATGAGAAAATTCATCACCAGTAGACTGCAGTGAAGAGAATGTTAATGAGTATTTCTCAGATACAAGAAAAATGTCCCCAGATGGAAGCTGAGAAAGGATGAAGGAATAAATGCCAATGAAACGGTGGATGTGTGGGTAAATCTATGAGGTAAAGAAATGCAGAACAAAACTGATTACAGTGGAAAATTGTTAATATTTCTTCTGTAAAAGTAATAAGATCAAATATTTATATAGCCTGGACAGACAATTTTCTCAAGAAATTTACAAATATAAACATACTGTTATAAAATTACCATGATAAACATTTGGTGTTAAAAAATGTATACAGATTTAAATACACAATAAAAACAGGGCATGACTCAAAAGAAAGAGTTAAAGTATTAAAAGACCCTTATATTATTTAACAAGCTGTAACATGTCAAATTCAAAATGCCAAGAATTCATATTTTAATTTCTAGGAAAACGAAACAGTAAAATGTGGTATATCTGACCAGTTAATATATGGTGGAAGTGGAATAATAAAAAACACAGAATGAATCTAAAAAGCCAATAGAAAATGTGCAACATGTTCAACTTAACTTATATACCGCAATAATTTTAAAACTACAAATGGACTAAAATTTCAAATTGAAGAATGAAAGTGAACAAACGAAAAAGGTGCTTATGAGGCAAATCTTCAATATAAGGACATAGGTTAGAAGTAAATCTGGAAAGATATGACATCAACAATAATTTTTTAAAAGATTTATGTAGCTAAATTAATATCATATAAAACAGGTTTTAAGAATCCTGACAAGAGATAAATGAAGGTGTACAGGAAATGGCTAACTCATCAAAACTGGGTTGCTCAAACCTTGCACATCCCAAAGAAATATTTTTTAGAAAACATTTTTTCCAAAGAAAAGTTAAACTTTAGAACTGGCCCTCAGATGGTTCCTGGGAGACAGCTTCTGAGCCCTTGGACTATTCCACTTGATAAGACTGTTCCATACGCTTGAGGCCTTGAGTCAAGCTGTACCAGTGCAGGCAGTACTTTGCACCTGTTGTCACATATCATTGATGGGAGATTTAAGTGGGTCCCAGTGTGACTCTGTTGGAAAGAACTTGGAATCTTGTTCCTGATTTCTCTTGTACTTTCCCCTATGTGTCTTCCCTTTGCTGATTTTAATCTGTATCTTTCACTGTAATAAATCATAAACCAGTATAACCGCTGTGTTCTGTGAGTTCTTCTAGTGAACCGTCAAAGCTTGAAGTGGTCTTGGGTACTCTCACAGATCCCATTCAAAATTTAAGGATCTCATTTCTTCCTGATCAATGCCCTAAGAGTAACAAATGGACCCTGTAAATTTGGTAATTCAATTTGCACTGTAAATTAGTCACCCAGAGGATTAGTCTTTGTGTTTGTTTTTCAGAAATCTCTTAGGACTTTCTCGCACAAACATCAGTTTCTTTGACAGAAGGAAAATATATTTTCATCACCAGTGAATTCTCTCATACATTCTGGAGAGAAACAACTCCAATTTTAAGCAAACTTTGAGAAAATGGAAAAGGTGATGTTTCTTAACCTGTAAGGTCTAAATAGCCTAGATAGCTAAGCACAATAAGGACATTACAAAAAGAAAAATAATATGACTCCAATATATCTCATAAACACTAAATCGAAAAATATATAGATGAGAGCAATTTGGCACAACTAGTTCATCTTTACATCACATTTACAAAGCTTGTTTTCATGTGAAAATCAAATCATGGAATTCATCACATTTATAAAATACAGAAAAATGAAATAAGCCTCTCAATAGACACAGAAAAGGCTTGTGATGGAATTCAATATTCATGAATAAGCTAGAAAGCTAGGAAGAAGGATAAGTTGCTGAAAATAATTGAATTATTTTGAAATGGCTGAATTCATGATATGTAAAATATACTTTAATACAATTGTTAATTAAAAAAATAAAAATATAAGAATAGAAAGGAACTTTCTTAATATGATAAAGAGTACCTTTTTCATAAAAGAAAGAAACCCTACAATCACAGTTAATGATAAAATATTGACAGTTGGTATTGCCACACTAATGCTGCATAATACCTCCTGGCCCATCCTATTTTGGCTTAAAATTACAATTATTTATTTATATTTGAACAACTGTGGAAGATCTGGGGGTAGACTAATTCAGCTGAGCTTATATGAGTTTGGCTCCAATCTTGAATTTTGTCCCAGTCTATTCAACACAGCTCTTATCCTTCAAGCACCAGGAAGCTGCAGGGGGCATGTTTTTCTTGTGATGATAGAAGAAGTATAAGGGAGCAGGCTCCACTGAGAAAGATCTATTAAAACTTCTTTTTGTGTCACATCTGCTAGTATTGCATTTGTCAAAACAATTCTAAGGACGAACCCCAACATTAATGGATCAGAAAAGTATTATCGATAGAAGGTGGGAAAAGAGTAAATGTTGGCTTAAAAAAAAAAACAACTTATATACATGATCATAGCAGGATTATTCACAATAGCCAGCAAGTGAAAACAATGCAAGGATCCATCAAAAGATAAATGGATAAAGAAAATGTGGTAGACACATACAATGAAATGAGAAGAATATTCAGACACATGCTATGACATGCATAAACCTTGAGGATATTAGGCCAAGTGAAATAAACTGGTTGCAAAATGACAAATACTCTACAATTCCACTAATATGAGGTACCTAGTAGTACCAAATTCAGAGACAGAAAGTAGAACAGTAGTTGCCAGGGGCTGCAGAGAGGGGCAACAGAGAGCTATTGTTTCATTAATGGGTACAGTTTCCATTTTCTAAGAGAAAAAGAGTTCTGGAGATTGACAGTGGTAATAGCTGCACACCAGTGTAAATGTACATAATACTACTGAAGTGGACACTTAAAAAATGGTTAAGATGGTAAATTTTATGTTATGCATACTTTACTACAATTAAAAAGAAACTCACAATCCTCCACGACTTCTCTTCAGTGTTGTGACATAGGTCTTTGACAATGCAAATAGGCAAGAAAAACAGATTAAAGCCAAACAGATGGGAAGGAAAGAAATAAATCAGTTACTATTAATAGATCATATTGATTTGTTTATGTAGAAACTCCAAAAGAACATACTGGTAAACATTAGAATTAGAATGAATTTTGGAAGATTGTTGAATCAATGGTGAATATACAAAAATCAAATGGATTTCTATAAACTAACCACAAAAAAAAGATGAAACTGTAAAGCATACTATTAAAAATAGTATCAGTAAACATCAGATACCTAGGAATATAGTTAATGAAAAACATACAAGATTTTTACCCAGAAAATTAGCAAGTGAGAGAAAGGTAATTTACACAGGAAAATGAAACTTTACTGCTACTTCATATCACACAAAACTTATTCCAGGTGGATTATAGCTCTAAATGTAAAAGGGAAAACACACAGGCATTGGAAGTTAATGCTGGACAATACCTTCATAACTTTAGAGCGGTAGTAAAAGATTTCATAAACAGAATACAAGAAACACTAACCAAAATGAAGTCTTCATTAAGAGAACAAAAAGTCAAGAAGGTTTTTAGAATAACTGTAACTGGCAAAGGGCTTATGTTGAAAATTTTTAGCAAATTCCATCCAAATCAATATGAAAACAGCAGGTGGCCCAATAGAAGAATGGATAAACAAATACAAACTTTAGAAAATAGCATAAAGAAGTGGCCACAAATTATATGAAAAGATATTCAATTCATAAGTTTGGCCCACTCTGATGAACCGACAGCAATATAGTCATGGATGAACAATCAAATTAATGAGACACAATAAGCTTTACTCAAGACCAAAACCTCAAGAAATGATATAGGACAGCAATATAACATGCATGGCAACAGCATAGAGGACGCTTATAACTCCCTATAATTTTTGAGGTCCCACTCCCCATTTGGTTTGCATATAGTCAAGGGAGAAGAACAACTGGATGCGGACTGCCTGTCAAGCTATCATTTCTAGATGACGTGCGATCCATATGGCCGCTTCAGTAGCTGCCATTTCCCAGTTTATCTGTACCTCACCAATTACGCATCACCTGTCAGTAATCATTATTCAGTGAGCAGTCTCAACAATGAGGTACCAGTGACTAGAATGGTACATAATATCTTTATTGGATACTATACATGCCCATAAACTCATTGAGTTCATGATGCAGGAAGGATTCAAAGAACAACCAAATCCTCGAGTTATCTTTGAGGCTAGAGAAAAGGCTGTTAATAACTCATTCCATTAATCATTAGGAAATGTAAATTCAAAACTACAATGAGATACTGTTACACACCTTTTAGAAGAGGTAATCAAAAAATGTTGGAGAGGATATGGAATGAGAACTCTCATAAACTACCAGCAGGAATTTAAATTTGTACAAGCATATTGGAAAACTACTTGAGAGTGTTCACTAAACTTGAGCACACACATTGCCTATGACACTTCATGTCCACTTCTAAAATATATTATTCAGCCAAAATGCACACCTAAGTGCATGAGTATATATGGGAAATGGTACAGGTATGGCAAAGCTGACATGGAGGAGGAAAAAAAAAAGACACTGGCATTCAGACTACAGAGGTTTCCTGCTACTTACACGTCCACGGTTAAAACTCCCAGATATTTTAGAAAATCCTCACACAAATGAAACTGTTTTTTTTTGGTGATCACTCCAGTACCCAAAGACAGAAAGCCCTGCCTGATCTCTACTCACTGATAGATACTTCACTCATTACCCTCTTTTTTGCATATAAATTCTGTTTTTGTACTTGTTCGAAGAATCCAGTCTATAATTATTTTTTTTCTTGTATGTAACTAAATATATATAAATAATCATATATGTTTGAGCTACTTGCTGAAATATACCACATATACAGGAGGCAAAACTGAATTGCAATTTTAAAAATCAGGAATGGTGTCTTCTGGAGAGAGTATCAATTTACAATTAGGAAGGAATAGGTTGGAGGCTTATGGTTAGTACTATGTTCTATTTGAATTCAAAATGTGTTTATCTTTTCAAATATGTTCTTTACATGTTTCCTTTTCTTGCTAGAGAAAATTGTCTCATTTACTAAATAAGAAGGCAGATTTTGGCATGCTAATTCTAATATTAAAGGGCAACACTATCAAAGAGGAACTTTAAATTGTGTTTTTAAATCAATTGGAAAAAATCACACACATTCATAACAAAAAAAATAATACTGTTTTGAGATGAGTGTCAGATAACTGCATTTGTGGCTATCCCAACAAAAAAAGAGGCATTTTCCTACATTTGAAGATTATTGAAATGCCAAGAATGAAATTTATGCAATGTTAATAATGATCTATCTACTCCCTTCTATATTTTACACACACATTTATGTGATACAGAGGAAATACCCATGTTCCGCATGCCTAGTTTGATTGCTTTTCATTATAAGTCCTTCACTTGCACAGAAAACTTTGATTCCACAATAACACGGTTCACTGATGTAATGAAATGCTGTTACAACACTGTAGTGTTACATCACAATTTAATAGGTTATGCTACAACTAAAAAAATTTTATAATGATGTACTTAATGGGAATAAAGCTTGATATATACATTACACGTAATAATTGTAAGTTAATGCCTTTCTCACTAACACATATTTGCCCATGCTTACATCTGAAAGGATTTTTCTTTAAGATCTTACATGTTATTGTTTGAAAACTAATGATGTATTCAATAAATTTCCTTAATATAGTTTATACTGAGGAGTAACATATTAAAAGAAAAAAATGACATCTTTAAAGTCCTGAAATAAAATAGAAAATCGCAGATACAAACATATGCATGAAAACATTTGTACCTAAATACAGATATAAACTTTTTCATATGTTTCACAGAAAACTAGGCACAGAAGTAATGCAAAAATATTTTATTTCATATCACATTTTCTGGAAAATTTTGTACATTTTAAAGAGTGGTTTTCTCACTTTAATATGCATAAGAATTATTTGATGATGCTTGTTACAACATATTTTATTATGTCCCACATGCAGAAATTCTCATTCAGATACTCAGCAATATTACTAATTATTATTTGCTCTTATAATATTATCTCTTCAAAATCAAATAGAACAGAGCCATAAATGGAGCATTCCAGTTTTTAAGCTTGTGCTTGGCTTGCACTTTGATTCAAGAGCTCATATAAATGCCATAGAAATGAAGAAAGAGTTCTTCATTAGTTTTCTCTGTGACTCTTAGAAGATTCCCTGCTCTCACTGGGTCAGGTTATTACTAAAAAAGTGAAAGCACAAAACTGTTTCAGTGGGATACTGAAAGCCTCACCTACCTTTTAAATAACCAAAGAACCTATAAATAATTTCTTACAAATAATAATCAAGAAAACATATTTGACTAGCTTTACAATATGATCTATCTACTGCAACCAAAAGGTCCTTTCCTTGACCCTCATCCATTATTCCAAATACTCAGGTCAGCAAGGCTAACACCTTATTCACCTAAATTCAAGTGTTCAGAAGCATTGTTAACTCTAGGCCACCTTATCCCCGCATTTGAAAACTATCATCTACTGCTCTTGGTTGTAGATACAGGTCCATCCAGTGCAACACCTGCAGGTTGCATAATTCCGACAAAACTGCAAGAGTGCACACTTCACGTCAATAGAAGAACTGTGATTATAGTCCGTGATGGTGAAATAATAGAAAAAGATTATCTATCAATCAATTGATTGATCGATCAATCAATCTCACCCCCTAGTTTCTGGCACAGAGCTCCAAAATCCCTTGGAATTTCCTGAATGAAAAGAGAACTAGGAGCATCTTTTGTTATAAAATTGGTCCTTGATCCTGGTTCCTGACACAGAGCTTCTAAATCCCTTGGAAATTCCTGGGTGATACATGACTTTTGTTCCAATGAGGCAATTCTTGGTGGCCTTCTGTAGGGGGCGTCTGTCACCAGAAAGACCAAATGCTGTTTGGAAGCTTGGGATTTTCAGCAACCCCCCACCTGGCCCCCATTCTCCAGAAAGAAAAGAGGTGCTAGAAATTGATGATGGATCATGCCTACATGACAAAGCCTATACAAAAATTCCAATAATATGGGGTATGGGGAGCTTCCAGGTTGCTGAATACAGTCACATGCCAGGTAAGTGGTATACCTCAGCTCCACAGGACAGAGCTCCTGTGCTTCAGACCCTATGCACCTCTTCATCTGGTTGTTTCTGTATCCTTCACCATATCCTTTATTATACAATAAACTGGTAAACATTAAGTACTTCCCTGAGTTCTGGGAGCTGTTCTAACACATAATCAAATCTAAGGGGGAGGAGGTCATGGGGAACTCAAATTTGTGACCAAGTGGGACAGAAATTGTGGGTACCCTGGGGACCTACTGCTCGGGATTGGCCTCTGAAGTGGAAGGGGTGCAGTCCCAGGATATTGAACACTTAACCAGTGGGATTTGAGGCTTTCTCCAGGTGGACAGTGTCAGAATTGAGTTAAACTATAGGACACCCAGCTAGCGTCACAGAGAACTGTTTGGTGTGTGAAAAGTCCCTGGGATCTGGTGTGCGAAGGGTTGTAAGTGTGGCAGTAGTGTAAGAAAGGAGAAACAGAAGTGGGGTTTTCTTACTCAATAGTCTCCATGAATATGCTATAAATTTAACAAGACATACAACATTATTTGCATTCTCATAGCCTCTGCAAGAATTTATACAACGCAACCCACTTAAGATAAAGCTTTTAATATTATAGTGAATTGTAACAAAATCAATTATAAAATTGTACTATACTTTCAGCCTACAGGAGAGTACAGTCATACTAAAAGCAGTAAGAAATGCTTACAAGAAAATAAATACAAGAAATGCTTTATTTCCATAAGTCGCCATAAAGTCTTTTTAAACACCCCTTTTATTCTGAGTACAAATGTCTGGCTTGGCAATCTCCAAAATGAAAATACACCACCATGAATAAATAAATTTTAGCATTAATCCAAATATGTATGTTGATTTAGAAATCATTTACATAATACTATGTTAATATATTAAGCTTTTTAAAAACATTTGAAGATATTCTAATGAAGTATTAAAAAATTAGGAAGTTCTAATACCTCACAAGCATAATATCAGCCCAGGTAACATCAGTCAACCCAGGTAAGAGCCACAACACCTATTTTGGTGACCACTGTTGTCATTATCATAAAGCTTCCTATTGAGCTTCCCAGGTTTTTCCCTTTCCTGAAGCTTCTTGAAGCTCAAATCTTTACAAATTATTCCCATGCTTTAACATTTTCTATACTAGGCTTGTAATATTATTGTTTATGTCTTTGGAAATATAAAGTATTGAATAAAATTTAACCTGCATTTATTGACTCCTCTCCAATAGTAGTTGGATTTTATCATTTTTTGATGTTTTTCTAATTTAGGAAAGGATTTTTTGGGGTTATAATTCCTATATCTCTTTGCCTTGTGACTCTTTTAAAGGCTGGGTTCTAGAAATCATAAGTGAATCAAGTAAGACATGAGGTACAGGACATATAACTGATGCTGGAAGAATGACAAGGAGTTTCCTATGGAAGAACACAGAGAATAATACAAATAAACCCACTTATGAGGAACTGTACAAACATACAAATGTAGTAGGAAAAATGATATAGCACTACACACATCCCATCCAGCAGAATCCCATCTTACACAGGATAAATATTCCAAAATCAGTTCTTAATTCCTAAACTGTATATAATCAAATTACTATGAGTGATCCCTTTGACCACCCCATAAAAATTCTGTAATACAGAGGTCACTGTATCTCAATAATGTTACCAAAGCTAGCTTTTCCTCCAACATTGGATCAGACAGATGTTTTGTCAGCTGGCAACAGGTGGAAGTTTTGACTGGCACTTAGTCATTAGATTCTCAATTCTGAATCCTCAAACACTAATGACACTTAGACTACAAGATACATTACAAAACTGATGCTGTGTCCTGATCCCACAGCCTCCCACCCCACCATCCTGGCCCTCACCCAACACCAAAATCCCACTTTCCTTCCCAGGTTCACTTTGGGGCATAAGTGCCTTGAATATAATAGCAGGCAGATTTCTTGCATTATTTATTTGTTCTCCACTTCCCCCTGTCCCCTTCTTTTCATCATCCAAGAACACACTGATTATTGTGAAATTCAAAGAATGCAATTACATGCATAATGTAAAATCACACTATCCCTCAGAGTGAGGCATGCAAAAGCCTTAAGTTTTCAAGAGCAAATGATGAAATACAAGATAGTGTGCAATGATTAGAACCTGTTGGGCACTCTGTTATAGTTAGTGGGCATGTCTGATTATAGATACATTTTTTAAACCTCTAAACAACATTTTTAAGTTTTTCCTTATTTAATAAACTATTAATGCTAAAATTTTCACAACAATGCATACAGATCTGATTTTTTTCAGTCACTTTCTTCCCTCCACTTCTACTTTAGTCCCTTTTCATTTGTATAATTTGTGTAATTACGATATCAAATTGGAGTTTTCAAAGTTCAAGCATGATGTCCCAGTTTCATAAAAAAAAAACAAAAAATGCTTTTTTGATGTTAACTTATTAAAAAGAAAGAAGACTACATTTGGTTGTATGTAATTTTAGAAATTTAGGGTGAATCACAATGACTAGTAATTTTGTATACATAAAGTCACTAGAAAACTTCAAATTCATTTTCAAAGGAAAATAATTAGCATACTCCTGTCAGAATGAGGGGGATATTTACTGTTTTTTGCTTTTTCACTGAAGTTCAAATTTTATTTTACTTTGTTTCTATATGAATAGAAACAAAAAACATTGCATATGCATATGAGTTTCTTCTGCTCAGGTCATTCACTTGTCTGATATGCATGCGTAGGAGATTAGGAGGCTCAGAGAACAAATAGGAGAGCAGAGTCAGAGATAAAGTGGGAAAAAGTCTTGCTTACCTTCTACTGTAATGAATGAAGAGAATGCAAGGTTTCTATTAGCTAGATTCCGGTCCCCTTATTTGTTAATTAGTATTTTAGAATTATTTTTGGAAAATAGACCTCCATGAAATTAAAATGTTCTCTGTATTAGGAATATTTAAAATCAATATAAAAGTGTTATTCATATTTGTCTTTAAGCAAACAGGATTTTTTTTCTCAATTCTCTCACAGGTAAACTGCATTTCTCTTTTTATTAAAAGATGTTCATAACAGTATGCTTTTTGTTTATTTGGTTTCATCATTTACAGCACTTAATAAATGCTAATTTCTCAATCTTTCAACACCAAAAATAAATGAATAACTTAGATTAAGGTTCTTCCAAAAGTTGATTTTACTCTACTCCTTGTGATGAAAAAAAAATAATTTTCTTATAATTTTTAAAAGTAAATAGTTATATTTTATTCCAAAGTAGGCATAAAATGTTTCATTTTTAAAAAGGTTAAATTCATGAAGCCATCCTAAGACTATCTTAAATGTCTGTTCAAAATCTTGGAATTTCTTCATAGAGTGTTTAGTCTCAGTGTGAACTAGAATTATGTACTTTAAAGTTCATAAAATGAATTAGTTTACTTCAGTGAATGTGGCAAAAATCTGAAAATTGTTCATCCAACCTCTCATCTTCCTCTTGTTTCTAGGCCCACCCAGGTAGGTGAAATTTCTCAAACTCCTTTATAGCTGATGGGGTAAAAGGCAGACATATGGCAGAGCACTGGACAACAAAACGTGAGGGTGAATGATGTTTACTACTGCCTCTTCTTCACCCATAAACTCTGCTTTTCTGTGCTGCACGACCTGGGCTTCTGGCTGGCTTGAAGAAGAGGACTGGAGTAATCTTCAAAGCCACACATGGAAGGTGACAAAGCTGAAAGGAATCCATATCTCTGAATTGCTACATGGACTCTTCATGAGTTAGAAATAAGCTCTTTTTACCCAACTTTATGGATGAGTAATTGAAAAATATAATTGTATATATTTAAAGTGTACAATGTGATGATTTGATAGTTACACCCACCACTGTAACTGTACATGGTTGACTTTCTCTATATGTGTGGTGAGAATAGTTAAGATCTACTGATAGTAAATTTCAAGTGTACAATACCGTATTATTAACTATAGTCACCATGCTGCACATTAGATCTTCAGGACTTATTCATCTTATAATGGAAAGTTTATGCCCTTTGATTTGCTGTTTCTATGAAATCAGCATTGATTGTTGATTGATTGATTCTGCAGATAGATGACACCATTCAGTATTTCTTTTTCTTTGTCTAGCTTATTTTCCCTTGGCATGTGGAACTTAGCATGTGGCCTCTAGCTTCATCCACGTTATTGAAAATGGCAGGATTTCCTTCCAAGATGGCTGAATAATACTCTATTGTTTGTGTGTGTATGTGTGTATATGCATGTGTATATATAATGTATATGTATGTATGATGTGTGTATGTATACATACATATACGTGTGTGTATACATATATATATAAAATCATACTTTCTTTACCCATTCATCCTTTAAAGGACATTTAGGTTGTTTCAGTATCTTGGCTATTGTGATTAATGCTGCACTGAACATGGGTGCAGAAAGCTCTTCAACCTACCACTTTCATTTGTTCCAGATATATAACCAGGAGTAGGATCGCTGGGTAATATGGTATTTCTATTTTTAATTTTTTGAGGAACTGCCATATTGCTTTCCATAGTGGCTGTACCAATTTACATTCTCACCAACAGTGATCGTACAAAGGTTCTCTTTTCTCCACAATCTCACCAACACTTGTTCTCTCATGTTTTTGGATAATAGACATCCTAACAGGTTTGAAGTGGCCTCTTCCCTTATGACATTGCCAATACAGTTGAAAAAGTATTTGATGTATGGGAATGGTTTATAAATAAGGCTTTATGAAAAGCATTAAAATGAAAAGCAGAATATAAATCATAGGTGAGTTCAGAAGAGGAAGAAAGTTAAAACTTAATGTCAAAGAGGTAAAATTTGAGTTGGATACAAAGAATACTTAAGATTTATATCAGATAAGAGGAAAAGGAAGAAAATTTCAACTGAATGATAGGATAAGTGATGTATAATGGATAGGTAAGATTAATTGCTTGCAGAAGATATAACAACTTCAAATACTTCATTAACTTCTAATCTAGACAAGGTTGTGAAAGATCATGAATGGACAATGAAGGTGCTTGAACTATACTAGTGCACAATACTTAAAAAGTCGCCCAAGGTTTTTTTTTATCAGAAAGTTGTATTAGGAAAGGAGAAGTTTAAAAAACACAGTTTTGGGAAAGGTTTACTTGTCATATTACCATCCCTATATATCTGCTTTAGTCCATTACCTTAGCATGGAATCAGGGTCCCCAGATCATAAGGTATTTGCAACAAACAAGGGCAGTGAGCCATGTGCACATTAACCAAGAAGAAAAATGGGCTAATTACTTCAATTTACCATGCCGTCTTCTGTAACCATCTAAAAGTAGGAACATACGAAAGGAATTAGAGGAGAACAAAAAAAAAAAAAGTAAAGGGCGATATATGAGAATTTGGCAAATTGGCCAGACCAAACCAAAGCAAAGACTGCTCTGCAAGGGCAAAAGTGAAAAAAGGATCTAATTCGCATGATAAGGCAAATCAGTGAAGTAACAAACAACTGTGGTTAACAATTAAGCAAAAGGCAGTTTCACTTTTTCTTTTAAATTCGCTAAGTACAAATATGCTTGCCTCTCTGGGAACTGGTATCTGTTCTTTCTCTCCAGGTAGATGAGTCATTTATAAATGCATTCATTCTTAGACATTTCTGGCTGGTAACAAAACGGCAATGCTGCTAAAATGTTTCTGGTAGGTCATAGCCAGACTTGCTGTAGGGCCATGATGTCATTAAAATGTTAGAGTACCAAAGTTAGGTAATGTGACTCAGAAACAAATTGCTTTAGTACAGCTCAGAGAAGACAATTAATGACTCTGTAACATCCTATTACGTTTGATAGTGACCACAGTGGAGGGGGTGAAGATTTGACAATATAGGTGAATGTTGAAACCAGTGTTGTTTATGTGAAACCATCATAAGATTGTATATCAATGATACTTTAATAAGAAACAAAAAGAAACAAATTGCCTTATATCACAGTGGACAGAGCCTAGAGTAACTGCATACACTCTTACTATCTATATAAAGGGTAGGGAACTTCTGGTCTCTTTCCACCTCCAATTTAACTCCCTTTTTTTTTTCTTACCAGGAACAGTAGTTTTCTGATTAAGAACACAATCACCTCTATGAAGATCTGGTGAGATAAAGAGAAACAAAGGCTAGAAGGGAGGTCAATTACTCATTTGGTGTCTGCATATTTTCTTATGCACTATGTATCTTTTTTTCTTGAGTGTTTGCTTCCCCCATTGACCCAAAGGGAAAGCAGTCTTAGAAAGAGACAAGTTATCTTTCTTGCAAAGCTTCACAGTTAAACCAGCCCTTTGTGGCCTAGCCTAGCTCAGCTATATGTCTACTTGGTCAGTGTGAAAGCACAGAGAAAGTAGTAAGAACTGGATTCTAGAGTGATTTTCATTGCCAGCAAACAGGTCACAACTACAGATTATCTAGCAGCTGACTATTTCTGTCCTACTCACCTGCCTGTCAAAGAAACTTTCTTTCCTACCAAACAGATGGTGCAAAATGCCCTGAAACTGGTCATGACATAATCTAGGAGGGTAAGAATTAGCCTGTGCTAGCTTCAGAAAATTATTAGGCTTTTGAAAAGAAGGAAAGGTGAGTATGAACCACAGAACATTTCTCATTGGAGAAAGAGTATGGTGAGAAGCAGAGTAAGGATCAAGGATCGTCGAAGATTAGTTAAGACCTGTTTCTTGGGAGGGGTGGTGATATATTGCACTAAAAGATAAACATTATCCATGGCACAGAGAACCTTAGGATGTGAGGAGAAAAATTCAGCTGCTTTATATGTAGTGCAAACTCTTCACTAAATCCAACACGACTTGTGCAGATCAGGAAAGAAAAACCTATCCATGAAATCTCTTTCCCATCCCCTGTAATACACTGAATCACACTTTACACCTGGTAGTGGAGATCTTGATCCCCTATTTAATCCTGATCTGTTTTTAATCTTACTGTGTTTTTAAGAGGTTTTATATGCATGATATTTTATTATACATTTCAAAGAAGGAGATAAAGGAATTTTAGCTTAACTTTTTTTTTTTAGTGGTTTGGAAGGAAGGAATTAAATCATGTGATGTATGAGATAAGCAATTTATGTAATTACTGTAAAAGCAGCCATATGAGGTCCTCTGGTGTCTGTTGTATCTATATTAACTCACACTTTGGGGGAACTGTCCCTTTCTCTTATCCCCCCATTTCATTTTCCTCTAAAACACCAAATTAAACAGGTTGTAATTGGAGTAATTTAGTGTCTCACAATGATACTGTTCATTTGGGAAAAGTAAAAACCAGTTTCAACTTCATTATTTAGCACAGTGAATAAATCATTTGGAGATTCTATTACTCTAGGATGTTAAGCATTTTCCATCTTCTGCTTTAATGTCTATTATATATGTTATTTTAAGTGACTCCACTGATATGTATTGATGCATATTAATATTATTTTTAAATCTCCTAATATTATGTCTAGCTAGTCAAATGTAACCTGTCAATATAACATTGATTTTCCCAAGGTCAAGACAATGGACAGTTGGTATATTTAACATTTAATGAAAGCCAGCCTCCACTTAGTGTTCCAATTCTTTAGACTATATCTGAGGGAACCATATCTATGTAAGCGAATCGCTTAAACAGTTTATTCAGGGCTGGTGACTTAGGGCTTATAGTTCCAAAAACTTGTTTCAACAATTCTTTATGCAGATAACATCCTAGTCCCTTTAGGTTTTGTGTAGAGCTACATAGCATGTAAGAGAAAACACATGATGTCAAGAGGGTTTCAACCTATAAAAAAACACAAAACTTGAAAATTATGAATCTACTAAATATACTCATTGATAAAGGCAAATAGATATGTATCTAAGGATCCAGGCTGAAGGAGTAAAAAGCAGATAGATTCTTGAGGCATTAAGAGCTTCTGAGGTATAGAGGGTCAGCTTGAAAAGGTTTTGTAAGTGGAAAGCTGCTAAGTGAAATTCATTTGGAAAGTGATTGGGTACAATATTAGTACTCCTAGAGGAGAAATATATATTCTTCCATGTCCCTCTTCACACAATTCTCTCTACCTCTATTTATATTTGTAGCACTTTCTAAAAATAAAACAATCTGGAATAAATGCTTTACAAATAAATGTTTTAGAACCTTAGGCTTCCAAGTTTTTGAAAAATTTCCTACCATGTGTTCTTTGGAAGATACCAAGAAAATATACACATATTCATATTTTCTCACCTCTTCCGCCCAAAAAACATGTCAAATTGAATAACAAAAGACAAGACCTCAACTCCAATTTGAATAATATTATTCTTTCCTTTCTTCTTCAAACAAGTCCATGAGTTAGCTGTTCGTCATTTGACTTCCCACAAATGCTTTCCTATTACTTGCAATTATTAAATATAATACTTTATGTTTTGATGATTATAAACTATATCATTTATTGTCAAAAATATTTCTAGGACTCTCTAAATTGGAAAAGTTATTAGGCTATGAATATTTGATTTTTTATTATCAAAAAGGCAAAGGAAAATTTAATCACAGCTTATGAAGGCACTGTGTTCCATTGTGTTTGGTTTTGATTCGCTTTGATTGATTTCTTTTGTGGTGTAGTGAGGGATGTGTACTAAGGAGGGTGCTGGCTGATCTTCCCTGCTCAGGTTACAGGAGTTCTTTATTTCAAGAAAGATAGATATTTTTTCACGCCTTGCATTTGACTTCTGGCTGAAAAACCATCCTTAGGATAATAATAACACTTAGCTTTCTAGCTTTACTGTGTTTCCTTTATTTAAATTCTACCCTTAGGCTCCAGATGTATGGACACCTTCTCCAGATCTACAGCAGGACTCTCCTTGGCTCTCAGAAAGGGCCTCCTCATGTTAACCTGGAAGGAGAGAAAGTCATTCAAAAGACAGAGATGTATCTAAATAGTAAGTACAGCCAGAAAATAATACATTCTGTATAGTTCTGATTTTTAGGACAGTCCCCTCTGATATGAGTTACCTTTATAATTATCCTTTGAAAACTGTAAGAAAAGTTTCATGTAGGTTTTTCCTTTCCCTAGGTTTGACCCCAGATACCAGTGTGAATTCATATATCTTTAGGCTTTTAACTTTCTATAACGAAAAAGTAATAAGTGAAATCTGTTTTATTTGTCAAAGAAATCTTGGGACCAGAGATGTCTTGAAATTGCTCTCCTTTAGTTTGGCACAATGCAAAGAGGAGAGCTAAGACCAAGGCAGAATTTTATTTTCACCAAACCAATAAACAGTCCAGTTCCATAATTTTGGGACAATTGTTTAAACTTGAAGAATCTCATTTTCCTCTATTTTAAAAACTATCATAGTGATAGCTATTATGCAGACTTTTTGTGACAATCAAGTTAAATATATTGAAAAGCATCTGTCCGAATCTAGCCTATGCAGAGATAAAATGCCCCTAGATTTCTTCTCCTGAGACACAGAAATGTATATAAGTTAGGGAATGTATGCTTTCAATTCCCCTATAAGCCTTTTACTGTTCACATTCCAGGAGAGTCAGGTCTGCGGCCGTTTGTTTAGTGAATTGCCTTGATCCAAGAGTGCCAAATGCTCTGGATTAGGATCATAGGTTAAGCCCCAAGGCGAAAGGAAGACAGCACCAGCATCTCTGTGTTTACATTTCAAAAAGTATGAACTAAAACTTGGCCATATGTCTAAGTTATAAATGGAGGAGAAGCCATGGTTTATACAACTCTTGGAAAGATGCATTTATTTCTCAAAAGGGTAAGGTGAAACCCTAGGATTCCTTCCATCCTATTGAAAATAGTATAAATCCTAGGATAAAGGTCAGCTGTCTCTTTCTTAAATATAAATGGAGAGAATTCAATGTTCTCTGTTCCTCTAATAAAGTTGGAAATTCATACGCATAGGACATTAGACCTGCCTCTCACAGACTCACCCCTGGGGTGAGAATCAGAGTGTAGGGGAACAACATGGTCACATTTACCTTCTAAGTAGATAATAAAACTCTAATTTGGAATGCCTTTTGTGCTCAGTCAATATAAAATTAATCAAGAGTTTAAAAGTCTAACAGTGGTCATTATCAGTGTTTCAGAACATTTTACTTAAAAAACAACAACATAGTCTTGGATTCAGTTACCAGGGTAAGAGAAGTTTGCAAATGAAGTTTTCAGTCATGTTTTCCTAGAGGGGAAGAACCATACTTTCTATTTTTCTAAAACATTCACAACATTGAGCTAGTGGTGAGTGGAGACCAGAGGTCTCAATGTCATTACCAAACACACATGAACACACACACACATACACACATGCACGTGTGATAGTTCAATGTTATTACCTAGGAGGAGACAAAAACAATTAGATGCAAGATCAATTAATCAGCATTAATTGATTTGATTTAGAGTGCCCAGTAAATGAATGTCACATCTATCTATGTATAGGTTTCTGTCACCTAGATACAATTTTCAACCTGTCAATAGGATACAAGGATGTTCAATGTCACTGTCATTTTTATGTCATTCTTCTATGCTTCAAGCATGGGTTCAGAAAGGGATAGCATTTCCCAAGGCCCTAAAATCTCACTGCTTTAGAAACTTAAGCAGTCCAGAAGAAGGCATCATGATGTGGAATCATATTCCCAGAAGCCTTAATAATGCAAATCGTGGGGTGCTATAACAACCTTCTGACTACACCTGTAATTTCCACAATACCGACTTGGAAGCAGATAATCAACATGGTTAGCCTGTTGCTGACCTTGAGCTAGTTACTCATTAACCAAAGTCTATTTGAATTCAACACTGGCATGCATATTTGAACCTAGAGTAGGAACAGGGACACTGGAAGCATATAAAAATGATTAATTTTAAAACTCAATTAACTGATAAACTGTTTCATTGTTCTTTTAGGTGTTTTTCTGTCTCTGGTTTTAAAATTAAGTTCTTGTTTTATAATTTCTGCTAAAATTGCTCAAATCAACCTTCTAAGAGGACTTTTCCTAATGGTATCTGTTTTTCTCAGCTTGTAGCAAATTTCCGTTTGTCCATTTGAAAATAGGTTGGTATTGACTGAATTCTTTTTACAACATGCTAGACACTGATGGGGACAAAGAGGTATAAAAATTATTGAGAATCTTATAATCTCATTGGAAAAGCAAGTCAGTACCAAAAGTCTGTGGTGCTGAGTATAAATTGCACAGTTTCAGAAAAGGTGAGACAATTGTGGACCTCCATGGTCAGGGAAAGCTTCATAGCAATGGGGGTAAATATTCCCAGCATGTGGAAGTGGACTAAAAAAAATGAGAGGCAAGGTGGGGGAGGGCTGAAATGGGTGAAGGGGGTCAAAAGGTATGAACTTCCAGGTATAAAAAAATAATCACAGGAATGTAATGTACAGTATGGTGACTATAGTTAACATCGAATCGCATAGTTGCTAACGGAGTGGATCTTGAAAGTCTTCACCACAAAAAAAATTTTTTTTCATAACTATGGGGACATGAGTTAACTAGATTTATCATTTTACAGTATATATAGAAATACCAAATCATTATGTTGTACACCAAACTAACATAATGTTATATGTCAATAACACCTCAATAAAAAATAAATAAGTAAACAGGTCCCTGTGTAAATAAGAAAAAAGTGAAAAGGCAAGAAAGAAAAATTTATGCTTCGGGCGCCACTGAGGCACGATGATTGTTATTGGATCAGATGGTTAACATCAAGATAAAGTGGAGAACCGATTATAGAAATACATAAAGACCAGATTATAGAGGCTCATTAGAGGGAGCCAGAAGATTCTTTATTTTAATATCTTAGCAACTGGGAGTCTGGTAGTGTGATTAAAGCACAATTCATATTTCCAGAGCAATTCCTTATCTTCAAAACCAAGTGCATCTTTGCACAGTGAGCACAGATCCATTAGCCCTCTCCTAAACCCTTTGGGAAAAAGGAGAGGATCCCGTGTGCAAGAGAACTACTGTTGCTCACTGTTCCCTATGGGCTACAGTTTCTGCTGCTGACAAGGAAGCCTGGCAGTCCACAGGAAGTGCCCAAGGATTCTGGCTGCTGCTATTAGAAGAGAAACAACTCATCTTCCAGAGGGTCTCACGGGTGCAGCCACAGCAGCACAGACCATGAGCAGCTCCAATCCTCCCATGACCCTGCGAGAAGGCCATAGGCCCTCTCAATTCATGGGACCACTCTCATTAAGAGTAACCTAGCTTCTGGTCCAGGTTGTACAAACATAAGTAATGCACCAAACTTTTCAAAACACATTGAAAAATATACCTTAACATTTGAAACATGGGATTGTTTCCTCATTCAGCCACTGCATTTCAAAGAAAGTACACCATCCAGCTTTTTAGTAAGCCTACAGATTACAAAATTTCTCATTCCTAGAAAATGGTTTCAATCATTTATTTCTCTCTCAGTGCTTGAAGAAAGGTTAACTATGTTAATAAATTAATCTTTTTAAGTTAGAGTGCTTTAAAATACATAATCATATTTGAGTATCTTTTTCCACCAATATTTGTGAGTACCTGCAACATATTATGTATGTTCAGCAAGTTTTTCAATCTCCAATGGAACAAGCACTACTAATGTCATCTCTCCAAGTTTATGGATAAGAAACTTGAGTCAAAAAAAACTAAAGTAACCCATCCATAATCACACAGAAGGAAAGTAATGAAATTAGGATTTGACACTGGACCCTATGACATTGGGTCTTGCATTCTTTGAATTTCACAGCTCTGCTTTCCCAGCAAAAGTTCCATAAGAAAAAGTGGTACTTTGAGAATAATAAATTGTAGGCTCCATAGCTTTGGGGTAGAAAGACATTTGCAAGCAGGCCTAAAAAACTGAAAGCCTGGACAATTGTTATAAGGATGGAGAAAAGATAAACTGATGCATCCAGGCATTGAATCACTCTTTCATTCCAAAAGCATACAACAAACCCCCAAATGCTACAGAATAGATAGGATTACAATATACATGTGGTTTGGAGGAGAACAAAAGTGTCTATGATGTCATGTGCATGACAGAAATCAGGAATAAGGCAAGTAGGCTAGTTGAAAAGTCGCATCAGTAATTCTACTTTTAGGAATGTTATATTGAGGTAAGAACTATATATTTAGATCATGTATTTGTCAATTTAATATTGGAGTTCAGAAGAGGAATTATGTTTAGAAATAAATGACTGAGAAATTTGTATGGGGATGTAGTTTAAAATCATGACTATAAAGCCAGTCACAGAAGTTACATATTGTGTGATTCTGATTTTTTTTAAATGCCCAGAATAGGCAAATCTATAGAAATAGAAAGTAGATTAGTGATTGCCTAGGTTTGGGGAGGGGTTGGAAGGACTGCAGGGTAATAGCTGAGGAATACAGGGTTCTTTTTTGGGGTAAGGAAAATTTTATAAAGATGAGTGTGGTAATGTATACACATTCGGTGAATACACTTAAAGCCACTGAATTGTACACTTTAAATGGGTGAATTGCATGGTATGTGAATTATATCTTAATAAAGCTGCTAAAATCAAAGCCATAACTATAGATGAGTTATCAGAGGGATAAGAAATAAAGAAAATTCAAAGGACCAAAGAGACTGACTCTCAAGGAATAGTTATAACTAAAGGGCAAGAGGAAGGAAGTAAATAAGGAGGCAACCAATACATTCAAAAATCTCATTAAGCAAATGTGCTAGATTTTGAAAACTCAAACATTATTGAGACATTTGATACTTCCCATAAGAACACTTGTAGTGTCAGAAGCTAAATGTTTCAGGCAGATAGGGCATGAATAAGAAAAGAGGAAGTAAGTAAACAGAGCAAAAGCATGTATTCAAGATTTTCCAAAGGGAAAAGAAGAATGGCAGCTCTAAATAGCTACAAGGTTCTGTCCAAATTCTGGAATTGTGGTAGATTGGGTGAACTATCTAGTCTACAGGTTTCAGAGCAGAGCAGCAGAGGGCAAATACAAATCAAGTCCTTAGAAGGATGCTCAGAGTCAAGAACCAGAGAGAACGGAAGCAAGTGCCAGGAAGGAAGGATCAAAAGCAGGACCATAAAAGTGGAATATGAGTTTTCCAGAAAGCCATTGAAAACTAATACAACGAGGCACTCATTAAGCCTGTGACTTAATAATAATTAAGAAATAATAAATTGTTTCCTGGACATTAATTACACAATGATAAAGAACAAAAATCTAAATGTCTTTCCTGATAGAGCTTATAGTTGACTAATGAAAGTAGGGTATTTAATAATCACAGATAAGAACGCAAAGCTCTAACTAGAGGAATTGCTAAAAATGAGAGTTACCAGGATCCTGAAAGATTCTCATGGGATTACTGGTTCCCTAATGGAGATTTAAAAAAAAAAGGCTACATTGAGAAAGCAATGCTTGAATTGTAATTTGAGAATAAAGAGTTAAATAAAGAGGTATTTTTGCCTGAGTATGTTAGATACAATAGATTGAAGTATACAGTGTGATTGGAGCAAGGAAACTAAGAGTTTCTTTGGTGGTTACAGACCATGTAGAGTCTTATAGTTCATATGAGGGAGCTTGTGATGATTCAAAGAACAATGGAAAGTTATCAAAAGACTTTTAAGTGTGGGAGACATGGCAACAAAGTTGAATTAACATTGGCAATATAAAGAACTAAATGAGGAAAGGCTGAGTACATGCAGAAAGGACACTACAGTCTCATCCAGGCAAATGACTATGGTAGCTTGGATAAGGGTGGTGGTGATTATAGTAGTGATGGAGAATAAAGGACAAGTTCAAGCGATATTTAAGGGGACATTTTTGGCAGGATTTGTCAAAGCACTAAATAAGGGATGACAAGGGAAAGAGAAAAGGTATCAGGGTTATTCCTGTGCTTTCGGTTTATGCCACTGGATAGGACCACTCTTTAGATATGTAAAGATAGAAGAGTAGAACTGGAAGAGAAGGATAATGAGTACAGTTTTCATCTCCATATAGGTGGTAATCAGAGCACTGAAAGTGGAGCTAATGACCAAGGGAATAGTGAGTGAAGGCTGAGGAGGTGAGAACCCCCAGAACTGTGCCTTGAGATAATACACAAAGAATAGAAAAGGAATGGATAGAGATTCGGGAAGAAAAGGGGTGGGGGACTCCAAATAAACAGGAAAGCATTTTAACATGAAAACTCAGGAAAGGTAGTTTTCAAGAGGGAGAGGGCAGTCATCAGTTGTGAATGATTCTGAAATACTGAATGAGATTTACTGTAAATAGCCATCAGGAAAAGCAACAGAGAGGGCATGGGTGACGTTTTGAGTGCTGTATCAGGGCAGAGAATGGGCAGGAAGTGATACTGCAATGGTTTGAAGTGGGAGTGAGATATACTGAGATAAGGAAATTCTGGGAAAATAAGCGTGATGATTCTAAAAACATAATGGTTCTTAAAGGAAGGAGACAAGATAGTCGTGATGAGGGGTAGGTGGTAAACTAAGGGAATTTTACTCATCTGTTGGTTGAATTTTAATAGGCATGAACTCAAAAATATATTTAAAGATGAGTGGGGAAAAAATTCCACTTGAAAAGGAACAGTTGAATATATAAGCTAGAGAAAGGATAAAAACAATTCTTTTGTATAACTTATCTGTCAAGTCCACAATTTTCCATATTTGTCTTGTTTATGATTTGTTAATTATGAGACCAGTATTTCCAGATAAGATTTGCTTAATTTGTAAAATAAACATTAACAAGAATATTCAATTCATAATCATTTGATGCATTTCTTTTTCTCTATGAGAGCCTGGAAGAAAATCCTGGAAACACAGACATATGGAGCTAGAAGTGATCTTTTTTCATAATGCTTTATAATTTCTTTCCTGACAAGAATGCAGAGAAATTTTATACTTCTAAAAACTGAACTGTTAATTCACCACAAACTCATTTCAGTTTTCCACATAAAATCACTTAGAAACATTAGTTCTACAATGCCCTCATTATTTATATAGTGCAAGAAGGGGGCATTTTCCTCCTTCTTACCTAAAATGGTTAAAATGACATATAATTATGTGATGTATTATTTACTTTCTAAATTTAAATTGGTCCTTTTTGATAGTTGGATATGCCATACTTTCTGACATTTACCTTGGACTCTGAGGTATAGACAGGAATATGAAATACATTAAAATTAATGAAATATGAATTAAAGAATTATAAATCTACCTTGCACACAACTCATAATTTCTATTGCACTATATCTTAGGCCATTTAGGCTGCAAAATAGCACAGTCTGGTAGATTATAAACAGCAACAATTTATAAACAACAATTTATTTCTTACAGTTCTGGAGGCTGGTAGAATATGAGATCAAGGTGTCTTCTTCCAGTTCACAGACTTCTCATTGTATCGTCACATGGCAGAAGTGGCAAGCTAGCTCTCTGGGGCCTCTTTTATCAAGGCACTAATCCCATTCATGAGGGCTTTGCCTTCATGACCTACACCTCCCAAAGGTCCCACCTCCTAATAGCATCACAGTGGGCATAAGATGGTCAACATATGAATTTGGGGGGATACAAACATTCAGACCCTCTCACACTGTAATATATGTTTGCACCTATACCAGATCAAATGTAAAAAGCAGCTCCATTTCTGTATGCCAAGTAAGTTTAAATATTCTGAACTAAATTATTTGCAGATAGCCAGCAAGACTGATGGAGCATCTAATGTGCTAATTAACTGGCAGAACTTCTCTTCTCTAATGGCACATTTTTCCCCATTCAAAATAACCATGACAACATAGGAGCAAATCACATCTGTTAACTGTTAAGACTGTCATAATATTCTGACTAAAAATACCTTTGCAAGTGTTATTATATTCCTTGGACAGCTTAGCAAGGCATAGTCATGATATTTTCCTATCGAGCAGCTTTAAATTGTTTCATAACTGACCATTACTCACAGCAAAAAGTAAAGTGAAAAAATGCATGAGCCAATCTGTACATACTGTATGGCTGTTATAGTTGGTCAAATAGGAAGCAGGTTTAAATGCAATGTTTTCCTTCATTTCTTCCTAGAAGGGGTACACACTCTTATTCCAGAAAATTGTTACAACTAGCTTTGATACTTTCCATAAGGTGTAAAGTTCTTCATTCCAATCTCTTAGAAATTGTAAAACCAAAAAATAACTTCTAATATCACATTCAACTTCTATTGCAATTTCTAGATATTAACATCTGTATAGAATTATTCTTAAAATTCAACTATATAAAAATATTAGTAAAGATTTATGGTAAGATTTCATGGAAGGCAATGATGATTTACCTTTGCTACTTACATATCCCAGATTACCCCTCAGACAGCACAAGGAGGTGAAAAAACCATGGGAAGAATGAGATCTCAACTGTAACACCCACTCAACCATTAACCCACTCTGGGAATTAGCCTGCTGGATAGTGGACTTCAATGGTGAGAACTATCTTTAAATATTTGACAGGTTGTCTTATACAAAAGACATTAGACTTAATCTATGTGTCTCCCAAGGCCTTTTAATCCAAGATGAGGATGTTTTCTAGATATCATGCCTTAAAGGGCTACCTCTAAGAGGTAATGACATCTTCAGTATTCACAGGATGTCACACCAGGAGTTTTCTGATTTGGGGGCACACCAAGAGAGGAGTGCTAGATGACCTCTGTGTCACACTCCAATATGAGATTCTGTGATTCTGTGAGGTTCTCTGGGCCTCAATTTCCTCATCTGAGAAAGAAAAGGCCATAGCCGTTAAGGAGTATAACAGTCAAGTTTAAAACTGAGATAAGGGGATAAAGAAACAAAAAGTGTGAGCTCTTTTCTGTAAGCCCCACTAGGTACCTCCACTATAAACTTAGCCTTCAAGTCTGACTCTCGCCAGCTCATTGCTTTCCTTATGCTGGCTGCACAAGTGCTTGGGCTCATCTCTGCAGCTCTGTCAGAGAGCATCATGAATTAGAGAGGGAAGAAAGCACAATAATTTGTTACCTTTGGCTTAGTACATCAAAATTGTTGTTTATATAATGAATTTGTTAAATTTTTTGCCACTGGATTTTTTTCCTACTGATTTCACATAAAAATGGCATATAATGAAGAGAAGTATTTTAAACTGCCTATTTAATCTATCTATATATAAAAACAGCATATATATCTATGTAAAGCCTGTAGTCCTTTAAAGTTGGACATGAATATCACCCGCATGAAGACTATTGCCACAATTGAGTAAATGTAAATGTTTATTACTTCTAGTTCCAAATTCTTTGACCTGTGCTATCTTGACACTTTAGATGATATTAACCAATAAGAAAGTCTAGAAACACAAGGGACTTATTCTATTTTTTCCAAGCTCTTTTCTTCTGAGAGGTAACCACATTTTTTAAAAATTATTTTTATCCATAAACTCTAATAAGATATTGTATCCTCTAAGATCAGACTCTTAGTAAACTTAACTGTACATTAAGATCACTGAATGATCAATCTGTTTCTTTTCCATAATTTAAAGCATCTGACTTTTTGCTCAGGATACAACATGCTTTCATTCTAGAATGTCCTTTCCTCCTTTGTCAGCCTGGCCAGCTATTTCCCATCCTTCAAGGCCTAGTTCAAATGTACAGCCTGCCTCAAAACTGTCAAGAGATAAGTAACTGCTTCATCATCTGTATTTCCAAAGGACATGATTTTTAACTCTAAAAGCACTTTTACTCTACTTCAGAAACATTTAACATTTAAATAGTTGATAACTATTTATATCAACAGTACAATGAATTTTATAACTTAACATCATGCAGTATTTCCTTATCATTATTCCATAGGAAACTATAGCACAACAAATATAAACACAACATATTAGTTTTCTATTGCTGTGTAACAAATTACCACAAATTTTGTAGCTTAAAATCTATGTCTGGCTCTCTGTTCAGAGTCTCACCAAACTGAAATCACAGGGCCTAAGGCAGTTGACAACATGAATGTGTTTCTTCAAGATGAGCAGGATGGCAGCTTTCTGACTTCTGCTCTAACTGAAACAGGACAGGGAAGAGCAAGAGGGACTCCATTTTAAAGTGAACTTCCAACTTAGGGCTTAAAGGTTAAAAAGGAAAAATTCCTAGACTGTCTTTAAAAACAAAGAATTTCCATTAACCAGCCATATGACTAACAACCAAGTGACCCTATTTTAAGCCAGAACAAACAGTCCCTCAAATTAGTAACCAGTCCCTGTTATCATTAGAATCATTACATTGAGAAAAGAAGAATTTACAAAGTTCTTTTGTGTTAAGCTTATCCTATGGAAATATCAAAAGGAGACCCTGACTATATTTTGGGAAAGCCAGTGAATCAAAGTCTGCTGACCATGGAATGGTGCCACCGGAAAACAAATGACAGAGATAACGTCAATTAATAAACCATCAAGGCCATTCATCCCAAGCCTGCTCCACCTCTGAAGCTGCTCTTAGATGCCCTATGGACAACCCCATTGAAAAGCATGACATTCCTCTTTCTTATCAGCTCCCTGGAAGACAAGCTATCTCTAATAAACTCTGCTTGGCTTGCTTTTGAGTTCAGGGTTCGTTTCTTTAACATTGCAACTCAAGAACCTGTTCTCTGGGGTCTGGTAACATAACCTCTAGGCACTATTTTAGGAGGTCAACTGATTAGGGTGAGCCACCCGGCACAGTACCTCTTTGATGAACTCAATTTAGAGATTAGAGACCGTAATTACATCAGCAAAATTCTTTCCGCCACATAACATAATCATGGGAGTAATATGCCAATATAACCTCAGGAGAGAATAGTGGAGTAGTCTGCCCCAGCACAGATGCATTTTCTCAGTGACACTGTTTAGAATTGCTGCTCAGTGGTGATAATATGACGAACAATGATTTTTAATTAGTTCCAGTATTACTTTTACATTCTCCACAGAATGCACTCCCTCATTGCCTGCCCTCTGGGTGGGCTGCTCTGACCGTTTTTCCCCTGGTGCATTACTGTTCATGGTACCAAAAATGTACATGATGAATATTTGATATAAGCTCAGAAGATTTTTTTTTCTGGCAGAATATGAAAAGTACCAGCTGTTTTATTTTCTTTCAGCTGGATATAAAAAGAAAAATGGTAGAAAAAGTAGAGTTACAGGAGATACTGTTACATTACTGGAATTTAAAGGAAATATAAGAAACAAACAGTTTCTTGCTAAAAACATAGAATTGTTTCTCATCCTTGTCTTTCCAGACAGCAGAAGTTTTTTTGAAGTAAGAAATGGCATCGGCACAAAGATCAAATTCATGGCTCTTTGTGTAAAATGTGCCTGGGATAAATTTCAGATTGAGAGGGTATCTGTAAACCCCTTTGTTAAGGCTTCAGAAAGATTTAAGGCAGTTCCTTGTAGACCTTCTCCACTAGGAAAAAAATGACTTCTAAGAATAATAAGGGCATGCCTTCTAGACCCTATCAACTAGATAAAATGTTTTCCAAAGATCTTAAGGATATGTGCCTTAGATTTTCCTGCCTAGAGAAAAGGTCTGCTATGAATCTGAGGGACTTGCCCTTTAGATACTCTTTAGACAAGGACTCTTAAAAATTGTCAGGGTGATCCAACCTAGAGAAGGGACTGTCTCAGAAAGAAATGTGGGTACGGGCCTACTTGTAATGGAACAGACTTATAATTTAATACATAAAAATGAACACAATCTTAAATAATTGTACCAACTTACACTTACAAAGACAGTTAAAATGAAAGATAGCTCAGGCCCTTCAAATTTCTGAGCTGGAAACAGGCTGTGACATTTACTCAGCTAAGAGCCTGGCACATTTCTATTCAAAAATGGAATGCCTCCGTTTGGAGCCCAGAGGATATAGCCAAAATCAGAAGTAAATAAAATCAAGGGAGCTGAACTGGGCCTCATCAACATGTTTCCTGCACTCAAAACAGGGTGAATTATCCCCTAAGCCTAGCTGGATTTCACATTGTTGTATAACATTAACTTCTTTGTGCATACTATTTCCTATTTTGAATGGACATGCTGTAGGGAAGGCCCCCAACCTCCGCGACTTTCCCTACTGTTCTATGAGGACAGCTGTGCACTGCTTCACCCCAAATATGTCTGGCCTTGAGAAACCTGAAAACACAGCATGTTGTACCCATGAGTAAGGAGCTAGAAAAGGGCCTTGAAGACCAGACACCTGGCCATGAAGGCCACATGCATGGGCATCTTCAATATTTATGCAACCATTAATTTGCACTGTAGCAGTATAAGAAGTACAGCTTTATACAGAATAAAGTAGCCTCTTTTGAGCACCCTCCATGACGACTCCCACTGCCTTCTTTGCTCTTCACGTTGCCTCAAAATCTCAGTGGTAATCCATGGACCCTGACACATACCTACAGCATGAATCATGTCCCCTATTCTGTTACTGTTTCAAATCGGTTCTTCATCTTCTGGAAGGAAAGAATTCAATCAAGAGACTTAGAAAAATTTCAAGAGGTAGGAATTTATTAAGCAAATAAAAAGCATTCTCTCAAAAGGAAGAGTGAGTGACCTGGAAACCAGAAGCCCCACTATTAGGGTTAGGATTGGTTTTTATTTCCTCTAAAGTAGTGGGAAGTCCCTCCCTGAATCTTACATCATTTAATTGGCATGTTGATTGATAGTTTCAAGTTATATAATCTTTTTCCTAGTGTGCAGGTGCTAACTCATAAGTGCCCAGGCAAACTGAGGTTGGGTGGTGATGCAAGGGGGATGGGGGGAGATTCTAAAACTACAATATAAATTTATTGTGATTATGGTACAATGAACTTGGAGTCACCTCCTGGGTCTTGGTGCACTTGTGCCAGCCTGTGTTACTGGCTTAGAAAGCCCAGTTGGGTTTTTTTTAGACTATTTGGCTCTGAAAAAGCAGGAAATTGAACCACAAATAGGAGGTGTTTAGGGCATGCTCCTCCATCTGATTTCAAGGGGTAGGTGGAGAGAGGAGGACCTTGTCCAGGACACGGTGGGACCCACTCTTGTCTGCCTGGCTACCTGACAATTCTATGTTGAATGCATTGGGAAGCAGGCACATTGTCTTTGATTTATGGATCTTCAGATTAAGAAGCATTTTATTTGAGGAGTCTCATTTAAACATGGACCAGATTTAAATAATGAAATTCTAGACTTAAAGCTTATCACGATAATATAATGAGATAAAAATTTGGGAGTCTTGGCAAGGGGTTAACATCCAAAATATATAAAGAATTTACACGCCTCAACACCCAAAAAGCAAATAACCTGATTAAAAAATGGGCAGACAATATGAAGAGACAATTTTCCAAAGAAGAAATTCAGATGGCCAACAGGCACATGAAAAGATGCTCCACGTCACTAATCATCAGGAAAATGCAAATTAAAACCACAATGAGATATCACCTCACACCAGTAAGGATGGCCATCACTGAAAAGACTAAGAACAACAAATGCTGGCAAGGATGTGGAGAAAAGGGAACCCTCCTACACTGCTTGTGGGAATGTAAGCTAGTTCAGTCATTGTGGAAAGCAATATGGAGGTTCCTCAAAAAACTAAAAATAGAAATACCATTTGACCCAGGAATTCCACTCTTTGGAATTTACCTAAAGTATACAACTTCTCAGACTCAAAAAGACATATGCACCCCTATGTTTACTGCAGCACTATTTACAATAGCCAAGAAATGGAAGCAACCTAAGTGTCCATCAGTAGATGAATGGATAAAGAAGAGGTGGTACATATACACAATTGAATATTATTCAGCCATAAGAAGAAAACAAATCCTACCATTTGCAACAGTATGGATGGAGCTAGAGCATATTATGCTCAGTGAAATAAGCCAGGCAGAGAAAGACAAGTACCAAATGATTTCCCTCATTTGTGGAGTATAACAATGAAGAAAACCTGAAGGAACAAAATAGCAGCAGACTCAGAAACTCCAAGAAGGAACTAGTGGTTACCAAAGGGGAGGGGTGTGGGAGTGTGGGTGGGGAGGGTGGGAGAAGGGGATTGTGGGGTATTATGTTTAGTACACATGGTGTAGGGGATCATGGGGAAAACAGTGTAGCACAGAGAAGGCAAATAGTGAATCTGTGGCATCTTACTGCACTGATGGACAGTGACTGCATTGCGGTATGGGTGGGGACTTGATAATATGGGTAAATGTAGGAACCACATTGTTTTTTCATGTGAAACCTTCATAAGAGTGTACATCAATAATACCTTAATAAAATTTTTTTTTTAATTTGGGAGTCTTGGGAGGGGCTGAAGATATTTTGCAGTTGGGAGGGAGGAGAAAATTGGGATCCAGATTGGAGACTGTGGAAGTTAGTCTCTGAAGAAGTCTCCCTACCCCCTCAGTAAACCATAGCTCCCAGTGTTCACTTCCCAATGTGTCGGACCCTCCCACACTGAAACTTAGCAGGTGCTGTATATTCAATAGACTGCAGCAGGAATTAAATTCATGACATCCCAAAACATCTTGTACTTTAGCAGAGCTCTGTTAGAATGTTTACATGGGGATGATCCATTTAAGGATCCAGATGCCATGCTGTAAGAATATGAAGTGTAAGCCACACAGAAAGGCCAAGTGTAGATTTCTGATTAACAGTCCCAGCTGAGCTCCCAGGTGACAGCCAGTAAACATCACCTGCCAGCCATGTAAATAAACAATCAGTCAAGCTCAGTGGTTGCAGCGCAGTCAAAAAGTGTCTACCGCCACATGAAAGACTCAAAGCAAGTGAATTATCTGAAGTAGGTCAACCCACAGGACACTGGGAGGTAATTGTTAAGCCAGAGAACAGAACATTTCTTTTTCTGTAAAGGCCATGTAGTATTTTAGCCTTCTTGCAAGCTACACATGGTCCCAGTCACATATAATTTTTTGCTTTATAAAAAAAATAATAATTACTTTAAAACATAAGGATGATTCTTAGCTCATAGGTCACACAAAAACAGGCCATGGGTCAGATTTGACTAATATGTTAACTGTGCTTTGACCTGCTAATATAGAGTGTTTTGTTAAACAGCAAGGATACGAAATGGTCTGCAAAAGAATTAGCACACAGAGTCAGCTTATGGGAAGTAGATATGCCTAAAAATACCTGTGTAATTACACTGCATATAGCAGAGTGGGCATGCCATAAATATTTGTTACCTACAATTCCCTTTAATTATTAAACATGACTCTGTTTTGAAAATAAATTGGCAAAAATATCCTGCTTGTAGCAATTTTTACCTTTATGTTGATTAGAATGAACTCTAGAGCAAAAAGGAGCAGACTACTGATCATTCTACCATATGGATGAACCTCAAAAATACTATACTAAATGAAAGAATTCAAGTGCAGATGATTACATATTTTATCGTTCCAACTCTATGAAACTTCCAGAAAAGGCAAATGTAGAGATAGCAGAGGAAGGGTTACCCAGGGCTGGGGATAGGAGCAGAGTTAACTGAAAACTGGTGGGAGAGAACTGTGGGTTTGATAGAGTGTTCTAAAACTGGAAAGTAATTGTAGGGGCAAGGGCAGGCAGCCCCTATATGTACTCCTTTGGCAGGCAGATTATTTTGAGTTGAAAACAATTAAGACCCAAAAGACTTGGGAAGAAATTTGACCTTCCCCCTAACAGCCTAAAAAAAATTTAGATAGAGAACATGCTCCAGGAAGAGGGCTATTACTATATATAACCATCTTATAATATAAACTAGGTGTGGTGGATAGGGAGGAACCTAACAAGGCCTGTTTGATAAAAATTCTTTCTATGTCCCATTGTTTTTATGAGGCCCAGCAAACATTTGTTTACCAAACATTTACTCTTTTTCATCTTCCTGTGCATAGTTTTCCAGAGTCCCAGACCCCTATCGCCTTCTCCTTAGTGCAGGATGGCATATACCGTACTTTCCCTGCTCTTGGAATCTCATGTCTATGTGAATTCCCCATACATAGGTAATTAAATTTGATTTTCTCCTGCTAACCTGTCTCATGTCAATTTAATTCTTGAACAAGCTATAAGAACCAAGAAGGAGAGAGGAAATTTTTCCTCCCCAACACAATGACAGTTGCATAACTCTATAACGTTACTAAAAATCAATAAATTGTACAATTAAACTGCATCAATTTTATGATATGTAATTAAATTATGCCTCAATAAATGGTTTAAAATATATCAAATATCCATATTTTAAGTGTAGTAATAGAGTATAAAGGCCAAACTCCTTTGTGTCAATTTGAGAAGAAAAAGCGCTAAAAAATTATTTTTAATATAAAGACATATTTTGTGACATAGTCAAAAGTAGATTTAATGCTCTGCACTACACTGTTTTGCAGTTCAGAAATTGTTTCCTTTGAGTCAATATGCCCTGCCCACTAATATCACCACTATATCATCATTACTAGATAAATAGCATATTGTGGAATAAAGATTTTTATTTCTAGTTACCTCCCTTTAATAATACTGAGATTCTAGAGAAGTAACAGAAGCTTTTTAGGCTTAGAAATTCTAGCGGAAAATGTACAGTTATTTCTTGCCAGTCATTATTCCCAACCATTCTTTAAAATAATTGTAGGGATCACATTCCTAATAGAAAATTAAAGACATTTGTTATTTGCACCTCTGAAGCCCTGAGTCAGATTAACAGGCCCTAAAAGCTGCAAATCATGTTTTTATAAATACAAATTCTAAATATGTAGCAAATATCAAAAAATCAAGCAGTGTATAAAACCACCATTTGTAGATAAAACAAAATCAATAATCTTATGAATTTTTAGTGATTCCTTCCCATCAGAAATACATGCAAAAGTAACAAATTATAATCCTTGTCTTTGCCAAGTACAGATCAGCACACGCACAAGGGGAAACTACTTAATTTAGGAAACAACAACCAAAAGGAGGAGACAAAAATCCCTAAAGCTCACACAAGGCTGGGAATAGTTTGTGTTCTTATCAGCCAGAGTGGCAGGGCGGCGAAGCTTCGTAAGACATGGGACACTGAGTTAAATTCACAGAAGGTTGTACTTTGTGGCAGTGTTTAAGAGCACCGAAGGCCAAGAGGAATGTCTTCAAAGCAAACCACAGCTGATCCAAGTAACTTAACTGTATACCAGGACAATGGCCAACGTTACTGAAAGAAACATAAAATCCCTAACTGAAAATCCCAAGGCCTTGGATCTGATCAAATATTTTGAAACATGAAAGAAAGTAGAAAATATGATCCATAACCAGGAGATAAGTCAAGCAATAGAAACAGACACAAATGACTGAGATAATGGTATTAGCAGGCAAGGATGTTAAAACGATTACAAATATTCGTTACATATTTAAGGACATAGTATAGAAATGACTTGCCTGGTATAGAAATGGCTATGATGAGGAAAGAAATGGAAGATATTTTAAAAGACCCAAATGTAAGATATAGATATAAAAAGAATTCAGTTACTGACATGAAAAAATGTACTGAATGGATTTAACAACAATTTGGAATCTGTAGGAAAAAAAATCAGTAAACTTGAAGCAATAGAAGTAGAAATTACTCAAAGTGAAGCATGGAAAGAAAAAATACTGAGAAAATGAAAAAACAGAGACTGAGTGGACAATATCAAACCATTAACATATACATAATTTGAGTATGGGGGAGATGGAGAGCAGAAAATATTTGAAGAAATAAGGGCCAAAAACTTGCAAATTTATAAAAACTATAAGCCCACACATACCAAAGTAGAATAAACACAAAATAAAACACAAGTCTCACTATTATCAAATAGCTAAAAAGCAAAGATAAAAAAAAAATCTTCAAGCAGACAGGTAAACAATACTAACAGAATGCAACAGAGATAATGACAGATTTGTCATTAGAAACAATTCAAACTAAAAGACAATGGATATTGTATTTTATGTGTTTAATTTTTTAAATAAACCTGTTTATCTAGGATTTTATATTCAGAGAACAAAAATCTTTCAAAGATGAATGTGAAGCAAAAAAATTTTTCAGAAAAAAAGAAAAACTAAAAACCTGAAGTTATTTGTTTCCAGACCTGCCCTGCAATACATGTTAAAAGAAGTTTGTAAGGCAGAAGAAAATAGATAGAAGATGAAACCTTGGATTTTCCCAAGGGAATGGACTCCACAGGATATTGGAAATATGATAGTAAATATTTTCTCATTTTAAAATTATTTAAAAGATAACTGACAGCTTAAGGCAAAAATAGTAAGAGCAAACTGTAATATATATAAAAGAAAAAATACATAACAGCAAGCACAAGTATTAGGAGGAAAATAGTATATTGTAAATTTCTTAAAATATACAGAGTTGTACCATATTATTTCATGGTAGGCTGTCATAAGTCAAAAATTGATAATATAAACTCGAACTAAAAAAAATGTTACACAATAATGGAGAAAAAAATGTAACATTAAATAATATCAATCAAAAAGAAAGGAAACCCAATCACATTGATAATTAAATTAAAAGTAAATAATCAAAACACTCCAACAAATGACAGTGATGTTCAGAATTGATAAAAAGTAAAATAGATGTATGCCTTCATGCAGTATATAAGTAACTCACTTGAATGATCAAGTCAAAGAAAGGAAAAAATTAAAAGATGTCCTAGACTGCCACTAAGTAAGAGAATGTTGAAATAACTACTTTACTACTGAATAAAAGAGATGTCAGAGCAAAGAATGTTACCAGAGATAATGAGGGAAATTAGTTACTGACTATAAAGTTAAAGCATTGAGAAGACATGACAATATTTAATGTGTATGCAGCCAATATCAGAGATTTAAAATACATGTAGCAAAAGTAGACAACCTCCATGGAGAAAAATTTAGAATCATAGTTGAAGATTTCAACACGTTTTCTATGACTTACAGAAGTAGACAGAAGACCAGTAAAGCTGTGGAATAATTAAACAACACTATTAACCAACCATCTTACCGTGACTGACGCTTACAGAACACACCACTAACACACATTTACCAAGTACAGCATAATAAACTTTCTTGTCAGGTGCTACTGAACATTCACCAAAATTGATATCTGAGCCATAAAACTATACAATGTAAGGGAATTGAAGCCATAAAAATGATAAAATTACAAACACAAAAACATAAGTATAAGAACACAAATATTTTGGAATGTAGCTAAAGCAGTCTTTAGAGTGAAATTTATAACACATTTAATGCTTATATTAAAGAGCAGAAAAGTTTACAAATCACAGATCTAAGTGTCTACCTTGAGAAGCTAGTATATAAAAAGCAAATTAAAAATTAAACTCAAGAATATAGAAGAAAATTATTAATAAAGATAAGCATAGAAATCAGTGAGTTAGAAATATGGAACATCAGCCTAGACCTTCCCAACATTAAAAAGATAACAAGGTACATTTTACACAACCTAATGCCAGTAATTCAGCAACTTAGATGAAATGGGAAAAAAAAAACCAAATATGAAAATTATCAAAGAACATGGATCCATGATCCTACTCCTTATAAACATACAGTTTATAAACCTTATTAAACAAAGTTAACATAGATGTGGAGTGCTGTGTCCAGAAACCCCATTTATGAAACTCTATTTAGGTTGTAAATCAAAGCTGTTTACGACAAAGTGGCTTGGAGGCTCCCAGCAAGAGTGGAATGTTCCTTTCATATTGACATAATTTCAAACAGCAAAGTTCCTAACAGCCTAAGGTTTTGGAGAACAACATTTCTCAGTGACTAGGAAAGCAATAATCATTCAAAAAGGAGGTAGTTATGACCCTTACCAGCTGTAGCATGTTCTTGGGAGAAATAGTTTCCTATTAACTTTGCAGCAGGCTTTATCTATGTGTATTACACCACCCTTATCAATGGTAAAGCAATTTTTTACTTTCTCAATTCCCCTTTTAGGCCAAAACCATACAAATCCAGCTGGTCAGTCTATTTTCATGGCAGAGATAAAATGACTAAAATCCTACATTCATGAGGAAACTTTAAAGTCATAGTCAAGGATTTTTTTAATGCATGTCCTCCATTCCTATTACCTAATTCTTTCAAGACTGTAAAATGGGATAGAAACTGGAGCTGAAGCCTAAAGTCCCCTTTCAATATTTACAGATGGATATTTATTTAATTACCCCTGCTAATTGAGTATAAATATGTTTGATCACTCTATGCCTATTTTCAGTTTGGACCAAAGTTTGGCAAAAAAAAATGTTGCTTCACTTTGTGTTTCATATCTGAATCTGAGATACCCTTAATTTTAGTCTCTCTAGTGATAAACGTACTTCCCTAAACTTGTGACTCAGAATTATAAAATGCTACTCATTAATCTATTGCCAATATTATTCTCAGTCTTCAGTAAGGTAAGAAGAAACAATTAGAACTTTCGAACTCAAATTAACTGAGTTTGAACTTAATTACCGAACTGAACTTAGCTGAATTTAATTACAAAACCTCCTAGCGTTTTGTTAATGTCCCTACATTTCAAACTGTGTTCTTACTCTGAGGGTAATGTTTTGTACTCTATACTCAGCAACACTGAGCCCTCCCACTTTTTAAAAAAATCTCTGCCAATAAATCAAAAATATACTTACTTTCTATTTTTCTTACCTATGAGGTTGAATTTTCACTTATTTACTGAACATTTGCATTTCATCTTTTTGTCAATAGCCTATTTGTGACTTTTCCCAATCTTTCTATTGATAAATTGATATCTAATAATTAACATAATGTGGTTATTAAACCTTTCTTCAAAATCATTTTAATAAATACTATTTCTAACAACATACAATAAAATTCTCAAACTGCAAAAGAAATTGCTTAAAATGGATTCAATAACATTTCAGTATCAAAATGAGTTCAATTTTAAGTATTGGGATGTTTCTGCCTATTTCCAATTTGAGGGACCATAAAAATCATTAATAGCAATAAACAATTGTAGAATATATTGTTGGATTTCATTTTATCTCTCAAATATGTTGAAACAGAGCACAGTTATTACTAGAAGCATAGAAAGGAAAAGTATTGTCATTTATGCCTTTATTCTGACTAGTCATTCAAAGCAATGAATGCAACTCATACAAATTCCCCAAATTTTTCTCTCTGTACCTCAAATTTTTCAAAAATCTGGATTTAGCCTTTGTTCTTTTCCTCGTCTCAGGAGAAACAAACGTCCTGTCTCAGGCCACTCTCCTGTCCACCCCAACACATCTAGATGTTATTCCTCCTTGTCTTCTCCTGGATTTGTTCATAAATGTTCCCTCTTGGTGTTTGATCACTCCCTTGCCATTGGGTCCTTGGGTCTTAGCTAGTAAGATTTTCACATCCCCCATGGACCCTCAAATGATTTAGCCCCCCTCAAAGTTGTATCCAACCTTTCATTTTCCTCAACACAAAATTTTCTGAAAGAGAATACTGCATTTTTATCTTCTGCTGATTCTATTCCCCTTCTCTTTTCCAGCCATGTAGCTGAGTTCTGATCCTACCTTTCCAAAAGTGTCATCTCACCTCTACAGCTTTAAATACCTTCAACAACTATCCCTCATATTTTCCTTTTATGTCAGCTTCTCTGAAACATGGTTGTCTTTCTCCAGATCTGGTTACTTATTCGCAAACCCTTGTCCTGGCACCTCTTACTGTGCTCACCCTTTTCTGGATCCTGACAATTAGATCTCTCTTCACTTTCACCACTTAATTCCTTGCAAAATCACCAAGTTCCATTATTTAGACATAAGCCCTATATGAATGGTTCTCCCATTTTGTATTTTCACTGCTATTATTGTTCCTGAGCTCTTAGTTTCTGGTTATAATAAAATCTACTCAGTCCATTATTGTCAGAGCTATGTTTCCTAGGCATATAAAGTTCTTTTATACATATAAAGACTTCTTTTAGACTTTAGAGTCTTTTAAACTCTCTGCCTGGTGTTCAGAATTATTTTCAGTAGAGGTATCCACATGCTTTATTAATATTACCTCATTCTCATTCATTCTTCTATATACAGTTATTCTCACAATGTATCTAGTGATCTTCCAAGCTTTTGGTTTTGTTCAAAGGATTTTACTTTAAAGTTTTCCATAACATCCACTTCTCACCCTTATATCTGTCAGTTCTTCAAAACTTAGCCATAAACTCTAACATGATCTGTCTAGTTTTCCCTGGTCAATAATAAATGTTCCTTTCACAAAATTCTGTTAGTAACTTTTTACAGCTATGGAAACACCAGGTATCTTGTACTTGAATTCAATTTTAAGATGCTTGTGCATTTCTTCTTTAATTTTAGATCCTTGAAAAACCACATCATGATGAACCTTTATTTCTCCAGTTCCTGGAAATGTTCTTTTGCATAGTACAATCGATTTCAAGTTAGTTGAATATTAAAGCTGCAAATGTCACTGACTGATCTTTCGGTCATTTGATCTTGGAAATTATAACTAAATAATCATCTCAAACAATGAAAGATATCCAAACTTCAATAATTTATTATTTTGAAATCTGTAAAATCAGTGTGGTTCTAGAAATAATAAAATAATAAAGATTTCAGAAAGTGCAAATGTCTACAGAGTTAGCTGGAAAATGTATTTACATATTTAAGAGTCCAAGAAAAAATGAAATCATGGGAGCAATTTATTTGGGTCTGTGGTTATACAAAAGTGTTATATAACTAATCTACAACTTGATGCAAATATGTAACCAGTCCCATCTGAAGTAACATTAATGAGAATCCAGTCTCTGTCTTTGAATCTTCGCATTGTCTTTAAAAAATTGAGAGGCTACCCCCAAATTATATAGTAGGTACTCCCAAAATTTGTTGAAATATATAAGCTTCCAAAGATTTATAATTAAGTATAAACATGTTTATAAATCAAAACAATGATATTTACATTTTAAGTTAAGAAATTTATGAATATTTGTTTTTGTATACTTATACTGTTTATGAGAATTTTAAATATTAGGGTAGTAGCTTTAATAACTATTTTAAAATGTGTAATTGAATTATTACTTTAAACCTATGCTTTTAAGATGAAGTTCAACCAATTTTGACTATTAGAATATTAAGTGAATTTTACCATATTTATAGGCTTCATATATTGGATTGATTAAAAATTATTTAGTGCTTTTGAGAGTTTGTCAATCAGAAAACTGAAATATTTAAAGGATATTCAATATACTATATTTATACATGATATTTGAATAAAGCTCTTAAGAACTAATATTAAGTTTTTGAATGGGACCAAATATTACTCAGTCACCATTGGCAGTACTTACTAGAATATGTTGCATTTTAGTAGAATAAGAAAATTTTTGTCAAACTTGAAGCTTAAGAATTAGCTTTTTGTTTAGAACTTCAAAAACTCAAGATTAATTTCTTAAACAAAAATTAATTTCTACTTAATATTTTATATATTGCTTGCTTCATGGAAATTCACTCTGAAAGTTTACAACCTTTCCGATCTAAAATATCACAATTTATATGTCAGATGATCGCATTCATATAGGCTCCTTCTTCTCATTCTCTTCCATTAGATTAAAATTAATTAAAATGTGAGAAAAAGAAAGTCAAATCAGGTATCTCAACCTTAATCCTTAGCAAAATTATTTAAAACCAATGCTTCTTAATTTTTGCTGTTCCTCTCAAAATATAATCATGGTATCAGATCTGAGAGGCAGTGCATTCTTGCTCTTTCCTGCCTAACTAAATTGCTCTAAACCATAGTTTGCTATATTTCTCGTCGTTTACATACATACTCTCTATCAGAAGTGACTTTCTGTAGTTCTGTGCTCCAGGCAGTATCACGACCCCAGTGGCACATGCAATAATACACAGTGCTAACTAACCAAGAGGAGAGAACCTAAGGCATTATAAATTTGGCATCACAAAAAGGTCCAGATGCAGATGCAGTGTGTGGTCATTCTCTACTCGCCCATTAACATCCATCCTATCCTGATAGTTCATGAATGACCTACGTTATAAAACTTACTTTATAAAAAAAAAGCCAAATCTTCTCAGACACGGCAATTAAGTGAGACTACATTTGCACATAAACCTAATGCACTGATTGGCATGTTCATTTAGATCTCCAAATAGCATCTACACCTGTTTCTCAGTGTGAGGAACAAATACTTACCTTTGCCTCCAACTCATTTTAATGAATTGTATGAGATGAAAGCTCACAAAGTAAATTTTCTTTGGAAAGTTCTAGATTATCAAGACAATGACTTTCACTGAATACATCAGATGTGTTTGGCTTTTCAGAAGGGTCTTTGGTGTAATGAAATCTCACTGCCTTCCAGACCAGGAAGGAGGAAATGGAGGAAGAGGAGCAACAGGGAGAAGGAGATAATATTTTACATGAAGGAAGGACTTCCAAAACTATGTCAAAAAGCTTTCTGAGGAAATAGATGTGAATTTACTGTCTGAATGGGTCTGACCTCTTCCATTACCTTCCAGTGAATGACAGATGATTCAACACAAGATGTTTGCTTTTTCCATGTTCCTATATTTGACACTTAAAGGAGACAGAAAAACACAGAAGTCCTTCAAAGACTACCCTTTAACTACAGCAACTCATCCTGAAATATATGTCAGTGAAAGAAAGAAAGTTTAGAAGACTACTTTCTGAAAAATATGTGGTATTTTTTATAAGAAAATTAGATCATGAGGTATTTCACTCACCTTAGATAAATTCTAAATCATTAGAGTCATTTTTATGACACACTGAATTAAATAACACAAATTACATCATAAAAGTCATTTGCAAGAGATAATAAATTAGGAGGATTAAAGATGGTGGCATGAGAGGTGAGACAGGGGCTTCCTCCTAAAACCGCATATAATACAAAAATATATTTAATACAACTAATCCTGAAGAGCAACAGGAAAGAGGACTGTGCCAGATTGCATACACCTGGAGAAAAAAGCAGACCTCACAGAACACGGTAACTTACCAAAGCTGTGGCCCAGCAGGATCCAAGCCCTTTCCCCACCCCAGCTCACTGGTGGGAGGAACAGAAACTGAGCAGGGAGGGAGTGGAGAACTGGGACTGCTGAATACCTAATTCTGGAGATCTGCTCTGGGAGCACAAACATACAATTCATGGTGCTTGCATGATACTCTCGTGATTAGGGGGTTGGAAAGCTAAGCCAGGCAGAATTCCTGGAGAGACTGAGATTCCAGCTGCTTTTGGAAAGCAGGGATCTGTATCCGACTTCTCTGGGACAAAAGAAAGGTGGGTAATCTGAGAGACTTCCTAATAAGGAAGCCCTTAGCAAGAGGGCTGCTAAAGGGGCAAGGACTGCACAGAGCTTACTGCTCAGGAGAAAGGACAGGTAGACAAAATTGTCCGGGTGCACTCTGCCCAGGAGGTTTGGAGCTTTACCATATAGACTCTCATATTTAAAGAGGAAAAAGAAATCTTCCTCCTTAGATGATCTTCAGGTGCTCCAGCTCCCTGGCTGGCAAAACAGCTCCAAGGACCCCCTCCATGATGTGCAGCCTACTGGGCCATTCTCCCAGCCAGCCCCACCTGGCTCGCAAACCAGAAAACTGTACCATGGCATTAGCCCAGCCAGAGGGAAGACCTGTCTACAGCAACTACAAATGCAAAGCATAGAGGCTTGTACCTGTGTGCTCAGCCCACTGGTTCAGGCAGTGGAGACAGGCATAGCAGTCTGGTGGCAGGAAACAGCTCTTTCCTCCCCCCAGGCATCAGTACCACTCCCCTGAAACCCCTGACATTGATTCAGGGGCTGAGCAGCTCCAGGGAGTACAGCTTCTAGGAACTAGAGGGCGCCATATACAAATATGAAATGCCAAAGGAATCTGGTTCAGAGTAAAATTATTAATACCACTCCTGAGAAATATTTAAATGACATCGACCTGATGACGCTTCCTGAAAGGGAGTTCAAATTAAAAATTATTAACATGCTCCTGGAGGTACGGAAAGATATTCAAGAACTCAGGAATGAATTCCGGTCAGAGATCCAATCATTGAAGAGCACAATGGACAGTATTAAAGGCAGATTGGATACAGTGGAGGAGATGATAAGTGAAATAGAAACTAGAGAAGAGGAATACAAAGAAGCTGAGGCACAGAGAGGAAGACAACACCAAGACATGCAGTAATTAAAATGGCAAAGATCAAGGATAAGGACAGAAAATTAAAAGCAACCAGAGAGAGAAATAAGATCACATATAAAGGAAAGCCCATCAGATTCTCAACAAAAACCTTACAGGCCAGAAGGAAGTGGCATGATGTATTTAATGCATTGAAGCAGAAGGGCCCACAAACCAAGAACACTCTACCTGGCAAGATTATCACTGAAATTTGAAGGAAGGATTAAACAACTTCCAGATAAGCAAAAGCAGAGAGAATTTACCTCCCACAAAACATCTCTACAGTGTATTTTGGAGGGACTGCTATAGATGGAAGTGTTCGTAAGGCTTAATAGCTGTCACAAGAGGTAATAAAACCACAGTAAAGAAAATAGAACAGCTAATTACTAAGCAAATGAAAAAATTTAAATAACTATCTCCAAAGTCAATCAAGGGATAGGCAAAGAGTACAGAATAAGATACCTAATATATAAAGAATGGATGAGGAAGAAAAAGGAGAAAGAAGGAAAAAAAAGAAGAACCTTTAGATTGTGTTTGTAATAGCATATTAAGTGAGTTAAGTTACACTCTTAGATAATAAGGAAGTTAACCTTTGGTAACCACAAATTTAAAGCCTGCAATGCCAATGAGTAAACACCTATCATAATCACCCTAAATGTAAATGGACTGAATGCGCCAATCAAAAGACATAGAGTCACTGAATGAATAAAAACGTAAGACCCATCTATATGCTGCCTTCAAGAGACTCACTTTAAACCCAAAGACATACACAGACTAAAAGTGAAGGGATGGAAAAAGATATTTCATGCAACTAATAGGGAGAAAAAAGCAGGAGTTGCAGTACTTGTGTCAGACAAAATAGACTTCAGAACAAAGAAAGTACAAGAGACAAAGAAGGACATTACATAATGATAAAGGGGTCAATCCAACAAGAAGATATAACCATTATAAATATCTATATGCACCCAACACAGGAGCACCTACATATGTGAAACAAATACTGACAGAATTAAAGTAGAAATAGAATGCAATGCATTCATTCTAGGAGACTTCAACACACCACTCACTCTGAGGACAGATCAATCAGACAGAAAATAAGTAAGGAGACAGAGGCACTGAACAACACGATAGAACAGATGGACCTAACAGACATCTACAGAACTCTACACCCAAAAGCAGCAGGATACACATTCTTCTCAAGTGCACATGGAACATTTTTAAGAATAGATTATTTACTAGGCCCCAAAAAGAATCTCAGTTAATTCAAAAAGATTGAAATTGCGCCAACCAGTTTCTCAGACCACAAAGGAATGAAACTAGAAATATATTATGGAAAGAAAATGAAAAATCCTACAAACACATGGAGGCTTCACAACATGCTCCTAAATAACCTACGTATCAAAGACAAAATAAAAACAGAGATCAAGCAATATGTGGAGACAAATGACAACAATAATTCAACACCACAAAATCTGTGGGATGCAGTGAAGGTCATGTTAAGAGGAAAGCATATTGCAATACAGGCCTACCTCAGGAAAGAAGAACAATCCCACATGAGCAGTCTAAACTCACAATTAATGAAACTAGAAAAAGAAGAACAAATGAAGCCCAAAGTCACTAGAAGGAGGGACATAATAAAGCCTAGAGCAGAAATGAATAAAATTGAGAAGAATAAAATACAAAGAATCAATGAAAGCAGGTTCTGGTTCTTCAAGAAAATAAACAAAGTAGATAAAGCCCTGGCAAGACTTATAATGAAAAAAAGAGAGTCTACTCACATAAACAGAATCAGAAATGAGAAAGGAAAAATCACTATGGGCACAACAGAAATACAAAGAATTATTAGAGAATACTATGAAAAATTATATGCTAACAAACTGGATAACCTAGAAGAAATGGACAACTTTCTAGAAAAATACAACCTTCCAAGGCTGACCCAGAAAGAAACAGAAAATCTGAATAGACCAATTACCATCAGTGAAATTGAACTGGTAATAAAAAACCAACCTAAGAACAAAACACGTGGACCAGATGGCTTCACCGCTGAATTTTACCAAACATTTAATGAGGACCTAATACCCGTCCTCCTTAAAGTTTTCCAAGGAGTAGAAGAAGAGGGAATACTTCCAAACTCATTCTATGAGGCCAGCATCACTCTATACCAAAACCGGGCAAAGACACCACAAAAAAAGAAAATTACAGACCAATATCCCTGATGAACATAGATGCAAAAATACTCAACAAAATATTAGCAAACTGAATTCCAAAATACATCAAAAAGATTATCCATCATGATCAAGTAGGATTTATTCCAGGGATGCAAGGATGGTACACATTTGAAAATCCATCAACATCTTCCACCACATCAACAAAAAGGACAGAAACCACATGATCTTCTCCATAGTTGCTGAAATGCATTTGACAAAATTCCGCATCCATTCATGATAAAAACTCATCAAAATGGGTATAGAAGGCAAGTACCTCAACAAAATAAAGGCAATGTATAACAAACCCACAGCCAATATTATACTTAACAGCGAAAAGCTGAAAGCTTTTCGTTTAAGATCGGGAACAAGACAAGGATGCCTGCTCTCCCTACTTCTATTCAACATAGTACTGGAGGTCCTAGCCACAGCAATCAGACAACACAAAGAAATAAAAGGCATCCAGACTGGCAAAGAAGAAGTTAAACTATCCCTGTTTGCAGATGACATGATATTGTACATTAAAAAACCCTAAAAAATCCACTCCAAAACTACTAGATCTAATATCTGAATTCAGCAAAGTTGTGGGATACAAAATTAATATGCAGAAATCTGCTGCATTCCTATACACTAACGATGAACTTCCAGAAAGAGAAATTAGGAAAACAATTTGAAAAAGACATATGCACCCCTATGTTTATCGCAGCACTATTTACAATAGCCAAGAAATGGAAGCAACCTAAGGGTCCATCAGTAGATGAATGGATAAAGAAGATGTGGTATATATACACAATGGAATATTATACAGCCATAAGAAGAATACAAATCCTACCATTTGCAACAACATGGATGGAGCTAGAGGGTATTATGCTCAGTGAAATAAGCCAAGCGGAAAAAGACACGTACCAAATGATTTCATTCATATGTGGAGTATAAGAACTAAGAAAAAAAACTGAAGGAACAAAACAGCAGCAGACTCACAGAACCCAAGAATGGACTAATAGTTACCAAAGGGAAAGGGACTGGGGAGGATGGGTGGGAAGGGAGGGACAAGGGGGAAAAGGGGGCATTACGATTAGCAGATGTAATGTTATCGGGGCTCGGGGAGGGCTGTACAACTCAGAGAAGACAAGTAGTGACTCTATAGCATCTCACTATGCTGATGGACACTGACTGTATTGGGGTTGGTGGGGGGGACCTGATGAAGGGGGTAGTTTAATCAGCATAATATTGCACATGTAACTGTAGATTAATGATACCAAAATAAACTATTAAAAAAATGGCAGAGAATATGAAAACAAAGTTCTCCAAGGAAGAAATTCAGACGGTCAACAGACATATGAAAAGATGCTCCACATCACTAATCATCAGGGAAATGCAAATTAAAACCACAATGAGATATCACCTCACACCAGTAAGGAAGACCAGCATCCAAAAGACTAAGAACAACAAATGCTGGTGAGGATGCAAAGAAAGGGAACCCTCCTACACTGCTGGTGGGAATGTAAGGTAATTCAACCATTGTGGAATGCAATATGGAGGTTCCTCTAAAAACTAAAAATAGAAATACCATTTGACCCAGGAATCCCACTCCTTGGAATTTGCCCAAAGAATACAACTTCTCACATTCAAAAGGACATATGCACCCCTGTGTTTATTGCAGCACTTTTTACAATAGCCAGAAAACCAGTACCATGGCATTAGCCCAGCCAAAGGGAAAACCTGTCTACAGAAACTACAAATGCAAAGCATAGAGGCTTACAACCAAGAATCTACCCATCAAGGTTATCATTCAGGAGAGATTAAAATTTCTGAGATAAATGAAGTTTAAAAAAACTCAACACCACTAAACCAGTCTTACAGTATATGCTACAGGGACTTCTTCAGATGGAAATGTTCTTAAGTCTAAACAATTTTCACCAGTGAAAAAAACCTACATTAAAGTTAGTAGACCAATTATTTACAAAGCAAGTATGAGGAACAAAAAGAAAAAGTAAAATCAACTATACACAAAATCAGTCAAGGGATACACAAAAGATGTAGATTATGACATCTTACACATAAAGTATAGAGGAGGAGGAAGAATAAAAAATAAAGTATAGAAGAGGAGGAAGAATAAAAAGGTAATACTTTTAGAATGGGCAGAAAACAATAATTACAAGATCTAATTCATACTTATGAACCAAAAGTATTTATAGCAAAAGAGGCAGAGGTCTCATTTTATCTCTAGGAGAAAAACATTGCAGAGTTCACTGTTAACTCCAGGTCTAAAGTGTCAATGATATAGTCACTTAAGGCACATACTGAGTTAAAAAATGACCCACTATACCAGACCCATTAACATAACAATCTTATTTTAGAGTTTCTACTACATAGTGAAAATTCCCTATAATATTCACACTGGCCTTTATACATGCCTTTTTACAGACATAATCATTTCACAGTCCACATGGTTTTACTTTGGTCAGGGCACAACTAATAAGTGGCTCTTTGTTCCCAGAAACATCTCCACCCTTAATCCAAATGAAGAGCTTATGTTACAAGTACTTAAAGAAAAATTATTGGAAATTCAGAAGTTTATGGATTCAACCTCCGGCTGTGCAAACTTAGAAAAAACGTTTTATCAAGTTGTGCTTCAATCGCTACAGCTTTAAAAATCAAAATGTGAGTGATGGAAAAAATAAACATAAAATCCCCGATAATATTCAGAAGCCAAATCTGAATTTTGAAAATCAGAAAATGTCGTAATTTCAAATACTCTGTATTTACACTATATTTATACATTCCCTTACAGATTGCAAATTTTTCTCCCTGAAGACTCTATACCTACTTGATTGTTAACTCTATTCCTTACTCCTGACCCCTCCTAAGAATACTAGTAACAATTCTACTAACAGTAAATTCCCTCAGTTTTTCTCATCCATGTCTCCAGGCTTATCTTCATTTATTCTCCTTGTTGAACACTGAGGATAATTTAGGAAATAAATGCCCATTACATGCCCCCACTTTAAATTTCTCACTTTAGTATATTCATAATCTTGTTGATATGCACATCCACAAAGTATTCCCTATCTGGGAAGGAATTTTACACTTCATTCTGTGCTAATATGCATGCAGTTCATCTATTCTTTCCCATTATGTAAGAACCATAATCATTATCTTGACATGTGTCAGTGGCTACTCTAAAAATCTACTTTTAACTTGGCTCACAGAGTAAAAGAAGTATAAATTCCCCCATCCCAACCTCTACCCTCTGCCTTAGACAATTTGAGCAAATTACAAAAGAATAAAAAGGGGTGACTCTGAATTAAACCACTGGTTTAAAGAGAGCCAATGAAATCTGTAAAAAATGCATCAGGAGTTTGTGTCACAGAACTGTGAAACAGAAATCACCAGAAAATGGGTTTGTGCCTTTGTCATCAGCCAGTTTTACAGACTTTTAACATCTTATCTGGCATTACAGTATTCTTCGATAAAGTACTATATTCTGTTTTTTTTGTCACTTTTGTCAAAGTGCCTCCCCCCCATTCCACTAAACCCACATGAGCATCCATTCAGTATTTCCATCTGCTGAGACTGTCTGAGCTAAAATCTTTTATGAGAGCCTTAGAAAAGAAAAACATGCTACACTCCCCTGCAAGTTAACCAATTCAGAGGCTATGTTATATTTTTATTTTAGAAAAGTGCAGTAAAACTGCTTAAGCCTTGGAGCCAAGAATAATCTATTTCTTTGATGTCCTCAGAGAATCTAATACTCTGCCAGCATGCACTGTTTACCCAAACTTACAAATGGCATACAAACTACTCAGTGGCATAAATCTGAAGCATGTGGCATTATACTAATGCTGTGTTCCCTAATGCCTCCTGTGTGGTGGTGGCCAGAGACAGCACTGCCATGGAGGGGAAAACATCAGTCAAAAATGAACTAATTAGTTACATTTTAAATGTGAGTTCCTGTCATGAAATTTAAGAGAAATCACAAATGGATTCAGAATATGTCTTTTAATAGATTAAAAAACATATCATCTGGAGATTAAAGATGGCGGCATGAGAGCTGACACAGAGGCCTCCTCCCAAAACCACATATAATATGAAAATAGAGTTAATAAAATTAATCCTAAAAGAACAACAGGAAAGAAGGCTGCACCAGAGAGCATACACCTGGTGAAAAAAGAACAGACCTCACAGAACAGGATAATATACCAAAGTCATGATACAGCAGGACCCAAGCCCTTCCCCCTACCCCAGTTTACTGGTGGGAGGAAGAGAAATGGAGGGGGAGTGGGTGGAAGCCTAGGACTGCTGAACAACCAGTCCTGGAGATCTGCTCTGGGAACACGAACCTCCATTGCATGGTGCTCTGGAGATAAGTGGGATGGGAAAGCTAAAACAGCTGCAAAACATGGAGAGATTGAGATTCCAAACACTTGTGGAAAACAGGGATTGGCATTCAGATGCTTTGGGACAAAAGAGAGTGGACAGTATGTGAGAGTTCCTAATGGTGAGAGGGCTGCTAAAGGGGCAAGGACTGCACAGACCTTCCTATGCAGGAAAAAAGACAGATGGACAAAATTGTTTGGGCTCACTCTGCTCAGCAGATTGGGAACTTTCAGAAGCATCAGGTGCTCCATTCCCCTCGATGACTACACAGCTCCAAGACTCCCCACAGTGATACACAGCCTGCTGCGCCCTCCTCCCAGCTGGCACCGGCTCGCAAACTGGCAGCCCCTGCCCTGACGTCAGGTCAGCCAGAGGGAGGACCTGCCTATGGCAGCTACAAACACAAAGCATAGAGGCTTACATCTGTGCACATGACCCACTGGTTCTGGCAGTGAAGACAGGCACAGCAGTCGGGAAGCAAGAAACAGCACTTTCCTTCACCAAGACACTACCCTGTGACAACTGACATCACTCCATGGACTGAGCAGCTCCAGAGAGTAGAGCTTCTGGGCACTACAGGGTGCCACACACAAATATGAAACGTCAAAGGAACCTGGTTCAAGCTAAATCCCACAAACACCAGAAAGAGGGCCAAGTGAAACTGAACTCATCAATCTTCCTGAAAGAGATTTCAAAATAAAAATCATAAACATGCTCATGGAGGTACAGAAAAATATTCAAGAACTCAGGCAAGAATTCAGGAGAATTCTTCATTAAGGATGAAGATTCAATCATAAAGGAATTCAATATATGAAATGAAACATGAAATGGAGGGATTTAAAAGCAGATTAGATGTAGAAGAAGAGATGGTAAATGGAATAGAAATTAGAGAAGATGAATACAGAGAAGCTGAGGCAGAGAGAGATAAAAGGATCTCTAGGAAGGAAAGAACATTGAGAGAACTGTGTGACCAATCCAAATGGAACAATATTCGTATTATAGGGGTACCAGAAGAAGAGAGACAAAAAGGGATAGAAAGTGTCTTTGAGAAGGTAATTGCTGAAAACATCCTCAATCTAGGGAAGGAGATAGTCTCTCAGGCCATGGAGGGGCACAGATCTCCCAATACAAGTGACCCAAGGAAGACAACACCAAGACATACAAAAATTAAAATGGCAAAAATCAAGGATAAGGACAGATTTTTAAAAGCAGCCAGAGAGAGAAAAAAGATCACATACAAAGGAAAACCCATAAGGCTACAATGAGACTTCTAAACAGAAACCTTACAGGGCAGAAGTGAGTGCCATGATGTATTTAATGCAATGAAACAGAAGGGCCACAAACCAAGAACACTCTACCTGGCAAGATTATCACTGACATTTGAAGGAAGGATTAAACAATTTCCAGATAAGCAAAAACTGAGAGAATTCACCTCACACAAACAGTCTCTACAGTGTATTTTTAAGGGACTGCCATGAAGTATTCCTAAGACTAAATAGCTGTTACCAGATGAATAATACCACAGTAAAGAAAGCAGAGCAGTTAATTACTAAGCAGATGCTAAATCAAATCAACTACACCCAAAGTCAGTCAAGTGACAGAAAAAGAGTACAGAATATGATACCTAATATTGAGGAGGAAGAACAAGGAGGGAAAAAAAAGGATCCTTTATATTGTGTTTGTAATAGCATACTAAGTGAGTTAAATTAGCCTCTTACATAGTAAGGAGTTACCCTTGAACCTTTGGTAACCACGAATCTGAAGCCTGCAATGGCAATAAGTACATACATATCAATAATCACGCTAAATGCAAATGGTCTGAATGCACCAATCAAAAGACATAGAGTCAAAGAATGGATAAAAAACAAGACCTGTCTATATGCTGCCTACAAGAGACTCACTTCAAACCCCAAGACATATACAGACTAAATGTGTAGGGATGGAAAAAGATATTTCACGCAACTAATAGGGAGAAAAAAGCAGGCATTGCAGTACTTGTACCAGACAAAATAGACTTCAAAACAAAGAAAGTCATAAGAGACAAAGAAGGACATTACATAATGATAAAGGGGTCACTCCAACAAAACAATATAACCATTATAAATATCTATACACCCAACACAGGAGCACCTACATATGTGAAACACATACTAACAGAATTAAAGGGGGAAATAGAAAGCAATGCATTCATTCTAGGAGACTTCAACATTCCACTCACTCCAAAGGACAGAGCAACCAGACAGATAAAAAGGGAGGAGACAAAGGCGCTGAACAACACATGGGAACACACATACCTAACAGACATCTACGGAACACTCCACCCAAAAGTAGTAGGATACATATTCTTCTCAAGTGCAAATGGAATATTTTCAGAAGAGATCATATACTAGGTCACAAAAAGAGCCTCAATAAACTCAAAAATATAGAAATTGTACCAACCAGTTTCTCAGACCACAAGGTATGAAACTCGAAATAAATTACACACACAAAAAAACATGAAAAAGCCCACAAACACATGGAGGCTTAACAACATGCTCCTAAATAACCAATGGGGAAATGACTGATTAAAACAGGAGATCAAGCAATATATGGAGACAAATGAAAACAATAATTCAACACCGCAAAATCTGTGGGACACAGCGACCTCTGTGCTAAGAGAAAAGTATATTGCAATACAGGCCTACCTCAGGAAAAAAGAATAATCCAATATGAACAGTCTAAACTCACAATTAATGAAACTAGAAAAAGAAAAACAAATGAGGCCCAAAGTAGGCAGAAGGAGGGACATAATAAAGATTAGAGCAGAAATAAATAAAATCAAGAAGAATAAAACAATAGAATCAATGAAAGCAAGAGGTGATTCTTTGAGAAAATAAAAATAGATAAATCCCTAGCCAGACTTATTAAGAAAAAAAGAGAGTCTACACACATACACAGAATCAGAAATAAGAAAGGAAAGAATCACTATGGACACAACCAAAATACAAAGAATTATTACAGAATACTATGAAAAATTATATGGGAACAAACTGGATAACCAAGAAGAAATGAAGAAATTTCTAGAACATACAATCTTCCAAGTCGGTCCCAGCAAGAAACAGAAAATCTGAACAGACAAATTACCATCAAGGAAAATGAATCAGTAATCAAAAAACTACCTGAGAACAAAACGCCTGGACCAGACGACTTCACCACTGAATTTTTTCAAACATTTAGTGAAGACCAAAAGCCCATGCTCCATGAGGTTTTACAAAAAGGAGAAGAGGAGGGAATACTTCCAAACTCATTCTATGAGACCAGCATCAATGTAATACCAAAACCAGGCAAAGACACCACAAAAAAAGAAAATTACAGACTAATAGTCCTGATGAACATAGAAGCAAAAATACTTCAAAAAATATTAGCAAACTGAATTCAAAAATACATCAAAAAGACCATTCATCATGATCAAGTAGGATTTAATCCAGGGATGCAAGGATCGTACAACATTCGAAAATCCATCAACATCTTCCACCACATCAACAAAAAGAAGGACAAAAAATATATGATCATCTCCATAGATGCTGAAAAAGCATTCAACAAAATTCAACATCCATTCATGATAAAAACTCTCAACAAAATGGGTATAGAGGGCAAGTACTTCAACACGATAAAGGCCAAATATGTCAGACCCACAGCTAACATCATACTTAACAGTGAGAATCAGAAAGATTTTCCTTTAAGATCAGGAACAAGACAAGGATGCCCACTCTCCCCATTTTTATTCTACATAGTTCTGGAGGTCCTAGCCATGGCAATCAGACAACACAAAGAAATAAAAGGCCTCCAGACTGGAAAGGAAGAAGTTAAACTGTCCCTGTTTGCTGATGACATGATATTGTATATAAAAAACCCTAAAGAATCCACTCTGAAACTACTAGATCTAATATCTGAATTCAGCAAAGTTACAGGATACAAATTAATACACAGAAATCTGCTGGATTCCTATACACTAACAATGAACTTGCAGAAAGCGAAATCAGGAAAACAATTCCATTCACAATTGCATCAAAAATAATAAAATACCTAGGAATAAACCTAACCAAGGAAGTGAAAGACCTATACACTGAAAACTACAAGACACTCATGAGAGAAATTAAAGAAGATACCAATAAATGGAAATACATCCTGTGCTCATGAATAGGAAGAACTAATCTTGGGGAAATGGCCATCCTTCCTAAAGCAGTCTACAAATTCAATGCAATCCCTATCAAAATACCAACAGCATTCTTCAATGAACTAGAACAAATAGTTCTAAAATTCATATGGAACAACAAAAGACCCCGAATAGCCAAAGCAATCCTGAGAAGGAAGATAAAGCTGGGGGGATTATACTCCCCACATTAAGCTCTACTACAAAGCCACAGTAATCAAGACAATTTGGTACTGGCACAAGAACAGACCCATAGATCAATGGAACAGACTAGAGAACCCAGATATAACCCAACCATATATGGTCAGTTAATATATGATAAAGGAGCCATGGATATACAATGGGGAAATGACAGCCTCTTCAACTGGTGTTGGCAAAACTGGACAGCTACATGCAAGGAAATGAAACTGGATTATTGTCTATCTCCAAACACAAAAGTAAACTCAAAATAGATCAAAGACCAGGATATAAATCATGAACCATAAAACTCAGAAGACAACATAGGCAAAAATATCCTGAATATAAGCATGAGCAACTTCTTCCTGAATGCATCTCCTCGAGCAAGGGAAACAAAAGCAAAAATGAACAAATGGGACTATATCATGCTAAAAAGCTTCTGTACAGCAAAGGACACCATCAGCAGAACATAAAGGCATCCTACTGTATGGCAGAAAATATTTATACATGACTTATCTGACAAGGGGATAACATCCAAAATATATAAAGAGCTCACATGTCTCAACACACAAAAAGTAAATAACCCGATTAAAAAATGGGCAGAAGATATGAACAGACAATTCTCCAAAGAAGAAATTCAGATGGCCAACAGACACATGAAAAGATGCTCCACATCACTAATTATCAGGGAAATGCAAATTAAAACTGGTGTGAGATATCACCTCACACCAGTTAGGATGGCCAACATCGAAAAGACTAGGAACAACAAATGCTGGCGAGGATGTGGAGAAAGGGAAACCCTCCTACCCTGCTGGTGGGAATGTAAGCTAGTCCATCCATTTCAGAGAGTAATATGGAAGTTCCTCAAAAAACTAAAAATAGAAATACCATTTGGCCTGAGATTTCCACTCCTAGGAAACTACCAAAAGAAAGCAAGATCTCATATTCAAAGAGACATATACAACCCTACATTTATTGCAGCACTATTTACAATAGATAAAATATGGAAGCAACCTAAGTGTCCATCAGTAGATGAATGGATAAAGAAGATGTGGTACATATACACAATGGAATACTATTCAGCCATAAGATAAAAACAAATCCTACCATTTGCAACAACATGGATGGAGCTAGAGGATATTATGCTCAGTGAAATAAGTCAGACGGAGAAAGACAAATACCAAATGATCTCCCTCTTTTGTGGAGTATAACAATGAAGCAAAAGTGAAGGAACAAAATAGCAGCAGACTCACAAACTTCAAGAAGGGACTAGCTGTTTCCAAAGGGGAGGGGTCGGGGAGGTCTGGTGGGGAGGGAGGGAGAAGGGGATTGAGGGGTATTATTAGTTCACATGGTGTCGGGAGTTTCATGGGGAAGACAGTGTAGCACAGAGAAGAGAAGTAGTGACTCTGTGGCATCTTACTATGCTGATGGACAGTGACTGCAGTGGGGTATGAGGGGGGACTCGATAATATAGGTGAATGTAGTAACCACATTGTTTTTCTTGTTAAACCTTCATAAGAGTGTATGTGAATGATACCTTGATAATAAATAAATAAATAAATAAATAAAACATATCATCCCATTCCACAGAGACATACACACACCTACCCAACATAGGCTGATTGCTCATGTAAATACACAACTCTAGTACGAAGTAAAGTAAATCATGTCCAGTAATTCCTTTTTTAAAAGGACTTTGTATAAAATCTAGGTGTGTCATATAGGTCCATATAATCTGTAAGGACTCTGTGATATATTTTAATTGCATAGTGTTGATGAATGTCTATTCATTATATTATTGTTTTAGAATCTCAGTCACAAAGCAAGAAAATAAATATAACAAGATATGGGAAACTGGGCCCAAGCATCTTGAAAGTCGAGAATTTTGTTATTCTCAAGGATCTGACATTGAAAAACTTTTCCTCCTGTGGAAAATAATATTTTACTGAGTTTACAGTTCATTTGAAATTTGTCACCAGCTAGCCTTATTGCACAAGTTTCCACATGACATTTCCATCCTCCTGCTATTACCTCTCTTTTCATCTGCATATAAAGAAGTTTCCTAAGTCAAATACAGTGCTAGTAATCACTCTCATAATTATTATTTCCTCATGGCACCTCACATGGTTCCAATTTCTTATTAAAAATGTGTTGAACACACAACTATTGTACATCCCTAATAAATACTTTTAAATTTGTAGCATTCTATACTGTGCGTTTTTGATGAGATTTGTTTTCCTGAGGCCACTCTAGTTATATAGGCAGATCTGCTGTTAGCTCACTCTACATGTAGTCTATGTCCTTGTCTTTGTCTCGTAATTCTGGCACATAAAATGCAATTATAGATAAAATCCCTCTTGAGACTCATTTTTCATTGTCTCTGCAAAGTACAGTTTCTTCATGCATTCAATCATATCCCAGGACGTCCCACAACATGAGCTGTAGCTTGGATTCTTCTTCCTTGTGTGTCGAAATAGCCAATTTATATTCTCCCTCTAAGACTTCTGAGTTCCATTCAATTCTCCTGATCTATTTGTAGTTGCTATCACATTTTTAAAAAACAGGGTTCTTAATATAGGTAATCAAACATGGTTTACTTAAAGTAGAAATTTGAATGAAACAGATTATTTGGAAATTAAATACTTGCAGACATTTTTAATCCTAAACTTTCCACATTTAAAAAAATATTTCTCCCCTTCTCTGTTCATATTGCTGCTATCAATTCTGTGGCTTTTGGCTATACTGTTGTGTTGATTTTCATCTAATCTGTATAATAACTATTTTATCTTTCTTGTTATACGCCATCTGGCCTTTGAAGTTTTGGTTATTACCCCATATTATAAGTCTCACTCAATATACCCAGATGATATTTTGCTTTAGTTTTAGTGAATTTGTTTCCCCCTCAGGAAAATAATTATTCAAATAGAAACAGGTATATAAAAAATTGTGATCTTTTCCTTTTGCATTAAAATTGCATTTATATCTTTTGCAGGTAAAAGAGCTATGTTACAAATTTCAAAAATCCGATGAGTTTTGTTTCTAACTAAATATTATCACATTATTAAAAGCTTTTTAAGTCTTTCCCTCTTTCTCTTTTTCATCCACCCTTCCACTATCCCATCTTCCTTCCCTTACTTTCTTCTTTCTGTCAACAAATATTTATTGAACATATTTTTTACCAATAACGTAGTAAGTACTGATGATATATTTGAAACTAAGACAAGCGCCCTCATTGTCTTAAAAACTGTTGTGATGTGCTGACATATTTTTAAGTGTTGGGGTCTAGTTTTGGAATACTTTTATTGTTTCTTATAAATCCATTGCATTTTAAACTAAAGCTAACTATATGATAATAGGTTAATCCAGATCAGATCATGTTGGAATCCTACTTTTCATATAGCCTTTATTTCAGAAATACACTATTATTATGTGGAAAACGATAGACCTTGATGGGCTTTATCTTCATGATATTTCAAGGTGCACACCTAAGTAATTATGAGAGCAGATCTGGGTGAATAAGTTAAGAAGACCCAAAGATACTATAATTATTGCCTCTATCTTTCCCATGAAAGAAGTTCAACTGGGCCATCAGGTCTATGAGAATCAGGTTAACCACATACAGCAGTCACAAAGATGAATGGAATGTGAAAGGTTATGTCTCTCTATCTGCAAAACGAGGCACATTTTCTTTCACACAAAATGTTAACTGATGGCCTATCCTTGCTCCTAACAGCCTATATCATCCAAGAAGCGGACTTTTTTTTACTTATTTCCTAGCAGATGACCTCCAGGCTAATAGTATATCATGATTATATCATTGAAAGTTTATCTTCCTTCCTACCAGTTGCAAATCATCCCTAAGTGACATCTGGTTTTCGTTACAAGAGTGGAAATGGAATGACTATTTGTTTCCCATCTTTGCAAAGCTTGGAAGCCAGAACAGAACAAAGGCAGGAGCTCAAAATAATTTTTTTTTTTTTTGGCAGTCCAAGCAGCCAGCTGTTGACTGGAGTTCCACAGGGCTAGGCAAGGGTGTTAGTAGCTGACTCTGGCATGACATCTCAGGATGAAATCTCCCCTCTAGTTTCTTGGCAGCTTAAGGATCTCAAACTGAGAATAAAATATGGCTCTCAATACCTTGATGAGTTGCTAGAATATTTTGGACCTATTTGAGCCAATATGAGATTTGTGCACATCTCTGATTTTCAATCCAGTCTTGAATTGATATTCAACAACCAAGAAGAATACCCAGTGAAAAACATCTTTAATTGGTTCAAAGGTCCAAATTTCCATTACCTCTGAAGAAAGCATATTTGTGGAGATTTTTCTGATCTTCCATCTGCCCATGATTGCTTTTCCTAATCAAAAGTAGCCAGGTAAGAGTCTTTCTCTTTTACTGTTTGAGATACAGTACTAATCTTTGGAGGCAAGCAGAGGGAAATTATTCTTTTCACTAGCAATAACATTTTACATTTCAAATATTATACAAAAAGACTGGTCCTTACTCTGTCTACAGCATTTTAACCCTTTCTAGTGGCAGCTTGCATATTGTATTACAGTTAAAAAAAAAAAAGCAGAAATGTAGACTTAGAATGTTCAGCTTACAAAATTAGTAAAACAATGATTGCTATTAGGACATGTCTGAAAATGGGATAGGAGATGAATAGGTGAATCAAGCCACCATATGTCCAGTCTACTAAGTAGAGTCCTGGAACACTAGAAAATGCTTATCTGATTTAAATTGAAAATGCATAAAAATTATTTGCCTAAAAATGCAAAGAAATGAAAATAGAGATTAAATCATACATTGCTGACTACTTAGAAACAGCCGAAATGTTTTACAACTCTGGCATAAAAACATTATATCAGGAAAAGCAAATAAATTTTACAATTACTTTTGAAAATTCCTTCTTATATCAAGGCCTTGTAGAAAATCTCACCCATTCATATGTATATGACATACACATATATATTATGTGTGTGTGTAAGTATATGTTCATGATTACTAATAAATATAAATATACTTCATTGTTAAAGTATAAACTCCTGACAGTGAATAGACAGTATGTTTAGAAAAACCTTTGTTCTACTGTAAAACAAAGAATATCACCTGCAATATTTTGCATTTGTAGTTGAAATTATACATCTTAAAGAAAACACGGCTAAAGGATTTTTTTTTTTTTGGTCTGGAAAACTAGATCTTCCCTTTAAAACCAATTTTATAAGAAAAATACCATTTAAAGGTTTTTAAATATGTGTTATTTCACTCTATGGCATTCTATGGGAACAACTACATAGCCATATGCTGATGGCTTATAAAATGATGTTTTTGTCTATAAAGTTTAAGACTCTATCTTTACCCTCAGTTTTCTTGGTTTCAATTATTACATTATATAAATTTTAAAATAACTTACTGAGCATTTACTATGCTAGGCACTGTGCTAAGGAATTTATTGTATTGCCTTATTTCATTCTCACAACAATTCTGTCAGATTCTATGATTATCCTTACTTGACAGATGGGAAATAATCTGAAAAAAATTTATGTAACAAGCCCAAAGCCATACAGCTAGTTGTTCCACACCTTATTAACTCTTAATCCAAAACTATTAAAAACAACTGTGTATATCTTCCTCATAATTTTCATTCATTCTGAAAATTGTCTTTTAAAAAGCAGAATATCAGGGTTTGGTTTATATGAGAGACATCCAGATCTACTACAAAGCCTAGCCTTATGACAGATGATCGCTCTGTGCAAGAGAATTATGATGACTTATCATGTCTTGTTCATGTATTTAGGAATGAGAAATACAGGACTCACATATGTCTACTCCATAGACTGAGAATTAAGAGCAAACATCCCAGTAATGCATTTATCTAATAATCCCTAATGTTAACTGTGCAGCCAGGGCCCTGTGGCCTCAGTGGCCAGTGATGAGAAAGGAGGCTGGAGAAGGAGGGATCAGTGTTGAGATCACATCCTTTCAACTGGTCAATACAGGCAACTTGACTCCCCTCTGCTGGATCACCTTCTATCCACACCTGATCCAGTGAAATACAAATTCCCTCCGACCAGCTATTCTTTACTTACAGTGGGCTTGATAGAGAGAAAATTCATAACCCAGTAAACATTGGTTGAAGTGGTAGCCTGACTAATAAAATTAAGGTTAAATAATCTAAAATACTAACTTTAAAATATCAAATAATTAAATGTTTATTTCATATGACAAACCTCAAAATTTTTGTTTTATATGTTAATGAGACCTGTAAATATCATAACAATAATGTGCTATTAATTTTCAATATTTTTAGAATTCGTGTTGTAACATTCTCAAGTCAAGATGGATGCTCAAAGATTTATTAGCCATTTTATATATAAATAATGTCCATATCTGTTTTACTTTGAGCTACAGGTATTTTACAGTTTGGAACAAAGGCCTGACCTTTTCAAACAGACAGGAAATTATCCTTTTCTTTAGCAGTTTTATGTATATTCGATGTTTACATGAGTCACTTTTTATACAGTATCTTCTCTCCAGATTAAAGATGTATCGTATTCACAGCTTTCATTAATCTCCCTTAAATTTCATCATGACTGCAGAATTCAAATGAAAATATATATTCAATTGCCTTTGCTGATAACCTAAAAAATGTCATTTCATTTTTGGATATAAAACAGGGAAAAGTTACTTTAAGAGCCATAAAATATTTTGACCTGGACATTAAATCTTCTCAAGTACATAGGATAAAAAACAAAGTCAAAAACTGTTTCTAGGGCTGTTTATATTAGATGATAAAATTTCACTAGAACAACAGGCAAGTTTCATTTTTCTAGACATGATCCAAAAAAGAAACTTTCCCCAGTATCTCAATATAGAATGGAAATCCAAAGAAATGTATACTGTTTAATCAAATAATTAAGTTTGCATGTCTCTTTTAAAAATAGTTCACCCAATTTTCCAAATGGATTGTCATTGTCATCCTCAGCACAATTGAATTTAAGCACACTGGAGTGGAATATTTAAAATTAGAGTTAAATTAATAGCAAAGAAATAATAGATGATTCAGTTATTTTTCAAATAATGGAAGAGTGACTTTTCTTCTATTCACTACTGAAAAAAAAAAGAAAATCCTGCAAAAAATTCCCCTTCAAATGAAGTACCTTAAACGCTGAGCTCTAATCACCCATTTCTCCAGTCTGCCAGTCTTAAAATATTGCAGAGTTGTCTTCCCAGATGCCAGCTGGCAGCTCAATTTAAAGAAGCAGCAGCCTAGAGAACTGTACAAAGGAGCTTATAAGGTATCTCCATGCAGCATGTCATGAAGTCTGCTGCCATCTCATGAGCATTCTACAAAGGACATACTACAAAGAAAGAGTTAACTAGGAACTTCGGCCAAAACTCATGTGGCATCACGGCGCTCACTTCCTTTTAACCCTATTTGTTGCAATTTTTGTAATATTCTGTTGGAGATTTCAGATTGAATAATAAATTCATTTGATGATTTTCTGAATATATTCATATCCTTCAATTAGATGAATAATTGAAAACGCCATTTCTCTAAGAATGGATTTGACAGGAAATTTTACTTGTTGGTCTTTCATCAAAAACACCATGGCATTTTCAAAGCAACTGTATGAAGAAATCAGTTAAATATCTGGGTTTTATATAGGCTTCTCATTTTTGGGTTGCTCAAGGGAAATCTGGCTACAGTATCCTACTGCTTTGGAATGAACAGAAGCAAGGGAATATAAAGGTAATTTAACTTTAAATAAACCTACTGCTCAGCAATGCTCAGCAGACATAAATGAATGCATTTTTTAGAAGCTGTGAATACTTTATCACAGCCATTGTTCTTTTTAATGTATTTCAGAGGCACTGCAGGAATTATAATTCCAAATGACTGCCACTTAAAGTTTCACCAGATATAGTTTGCACTTAAACTGAAAGACTAAGAAAAGGTCAAGATGAGCACGATCATCGCTCTACTAAAATACAGAATAATAAAGGCCCTAGATTCGCAGTTTGTAAGAATGCAAATGGTGTATACATGGTAAAGGAATGTAGGATTAACTAGATGACCAGAAAAGTATTTAGGGCTAATTATCAGGTTTATTAGATAACCATGTTTCTTTTTAAATTTCTCTTTATTCTGGTTCTCAGGTTGCCCAACTTGGGCATATTTTATTACATATCAGCTTGCCCAACAAAGGAAAAGATAAAGGAGAGATATCTCAGTATTATTGTAGCCTTATTAATCAGATAGTAGGTCCATATTTTCAGACTAGCTAATGGTCCAAGTTATGTATTTGAGGTACCTTCAGATTCGAGTCAAAATTAATCAAGAGTCACCATTCATTTGTTCATGCTGAGAAACAGTACAGAACAGTAGCTAGGAGTGAGAACACTTATTTGTTTGAATCCTCGCTCTACCACTTATTTATCATATGACCTTAGGTAAGATGATTAACTTTCCTCTCTATGCTTCAGGTTATAATCATAAAAATGGGGACAATAATAGAACCTTCCATTTAAGGTTTCTAAGAGAATTAAATAAGAATTCCATATATATAGTACTCAATTAGGCCATGACACAGAGAAAAGCTCTTAAAAACATTACTTTTAATTATGTAACCTTTTCTTTCCCAGTTACTATATAAAAGGCTATATTAGAAGCTGGGGATACAGACCTAGACTATGTATGATGCAGACCTTCCCTCAATAAACATAGCCTAGTCAAGGAAACAGACACAACTAATTAGAATAGAATATCTGTGATAAAAATATGCAGAGTTTTATAAATGTCCTTCATGTAATCAGGGGATAAAAGGAAAGATTCCAGAAGATACCATCTGGGCTTATTTTTAAAGCATAAAACGTTTCAAACTACTTTTATTTAATAGGATCCTTTATTGCTACTGGAAGACTTGGTCCTGTTTTCCAACCTCTTTCCTGTCCTCTAATATTTCACTCACCTACATTAGCAAATAGCTGAAAGGATATAATATGAGACACAGAGATACAAAGAAGATAATAAAGAAAGTAGACAGAAAATTGCTCTTAGGTAATAGTTTGCATCCCCCTTTGATATAACCTCCATGTCTTAGTGATAGGCTTTCCTAGGCTTAAAACAGCTAAATGTAGTATGTCACAGAGTTACTCTATAAAAAGTGACCCAATATAACTTTCCAATAAAGTTAAGAGAAAAAAATTCGTTGGGAAAAGACATGAAATTTCTATTGTATGACAAACACTCTGAAAGACAGAGAAAACTTTGAAGTAAAGACCTGGGGAAAATAATTTCTTTAATATGGGAAAAAAACATGAAATCACAGATTCCCTGATTCCAAGGGTTCTATAAAGTTCAACCTTCAGTATACTTAAAGTTCTCAAAGTCCTCAATCCAATAAAATTGTCAAAAATAATAACTTAGGAAGTAGTCTTAATTGTCATGTTTTATGTTAAGATTAAGTGTCTACAGATTACTTCAGGAGAGGACAAATGGGGACAGGTAAAATCATATGAAATTCGCCTTCCCTGTTGGAATAAGAAATTTCTTATTCTTAGAGTTTTCTGAGGGTTAATGCTTAAGAAAGGATTGATTAAACCATTATGGTAAAGGAGAAGAGAACATAGAATATATGGTAACTACACCTTGCTTTATCTTGGTCTCCTAGCGCAGCACAAAACTTGGTCTGAACAGTCAGAAACTTTTATATGCCATGCTACATTTATGCGATCTCTTTTGTAGAGGGATTTGCCACAGCTCAGTCAATGCCTAAAAATGATAACACTACAGTTTCTGAGGCTAAGTCTCCTCTCTGTATAGAACATCCCTAAAGCCTAGTACAACATTCATTTCCATTTTACAAACAGCTCTTCTAAAATATATTTAAATAGTATTGTGCTTTGAGACAGTGACTGAGGAACTTTTGAGATCCTATAAATTATTCCTCACTAGTCAAGTACATAGAGTGGTGAGGGAAGCAAAAAAAAAAAAAGTATCAAGGGGAATTTCATAAGATTTCAAAATCCATATAAGAAAGGGGTAAGAGAGGCAGGTATATATGTATAATATGAAAGACCTAAAAGAAACAGCTTTTTTTACTGAGAGTAAAAGAATTCAGCAACATGTAACATACGGGTTCAGTCTTTCCACTAAAGGACTAAGACAAAATCCTGCTCTATCACATATGCTCTGAAGAAGCAGCTTGAATTAACATTACTGATGTTATTAGAAACTTCTGAAAAAAAATATTTTAGAGTGAGAACCAAAATATACTGTTGAGAGTTGGAGGAATTTGGAGGTTTTGGTACATGTAGACTGAAGATTAAAATCTAATGGCCACATTTACATTGGTGATGGGCACTGAATTTGGGGAAAAAATATATAGTTGGCAGCTGGCTAAATGCTGGGAATAAACTATTTCTGCAATTGGTGAGGAAAACAAGAGGAGGGGGGGTACTAAGGTTTGGAAAAGTCACGAATGTAGAGCACACAAGAAGACAAGAATCAGTCATTTCTCCTCCAGTTTCAAATGTCAAGGACCATGGTTTAAGAAAGAAATGTGTTGTTTGAGCTGGTCAGGGCCTCAAGACCATGAATTCACCACTGCACAGGCCTTGAGGCTCAGAAAGCAGATTTTCTCAGCACTGAGAGGAATTTGTGTACAAATTAATCAAGTTTACAGGAACTGATTTCTGAAAATCAGAATGCTCTAGCAAAGAACAGAAATAGGCAATTCACAAAGTAGAAGTAAACATGACAAACACAGCCAACAACAAAATAAAATCAAGAAACGCAACTGTTAATTTGCACGTTTAAAAAACATAATTAATGATAAAACTGAACTGTTGTCCAGTGTGTCAGGAAACGAGCATTCTTACTCCTTTTGAGCACATAAACTGATGTAAATATTCTACAGGGCAGTTTAACAAAATTCACCAAAATACTTCTATGGGTATTTCTTGGCTGAAATGTAGGAAATTATCTTGTTAGAATTAGTTGAAACTTATATAAAGCTACACATAAAAGGATACTCTTTAAAATATTGTTGAAAAAAGAGAAAGAAATGAAAACAACCCAAACTTAAAACACTGGTTTAGGAATAATCTTAGGGAATAAACTGGGAGAAGTATAATGTCTTAATAGGAAGCTTAATTTATGTTGAATTCTCTGTTTGGAAAAAGACTGACTTTCTTAGCACAAGGCAGATGGTCTGCCATGGAAACAGAGAAAAGAGATCCATTGTGATCCAAGAGTGTTGGATAAAGGAGGCAAAGTTGAACACTATGGCTATGTCTAAAATATCTATTGAGGGAAAACAGTCTCAGGAAAACTTATCTCAGAGACACTCTTAATACCTACCATATGACACTATTTTCTGATTACATGTCCACTAGACATATTGCTTATAATATATGTATTTTTTTAAATAGAAAGAGATCATATGATCTGATCTTCTAAGGATTATGGTCTGCTTGCTAGTTGGATTTATTCTTGAAGTTAAATTTAATGTCATTCGTTTTTTTTTAGCCATCTTTGCTTTGAATAGTTTCAGATTAACAGAAAAGTTGCCAAAATAGTATAGAGTTCTCACATATCCCTCAATCCAGTTTTCCCAATGTTAATGTACTATATCAACACTGGTATATTGCTATTAACTAAACTACCCACTTTATTCATGCTCTGACTTTTTCATTACATTTATTTAAGAAGGAAATAACGTGTTTAATCTTTTCATGTTATTTCTTTGTTCAATATGCTTAATATAAAGTATTAATAGTTACTCAATCTTCCTGTTCAAAAAAAAAATCTCAAAATATTTTCTTTATTCCTTAAAAATGTGTATAAATCTGTGTACAGAGTACTCCAAACAGTGATATTTAAAAACTTGCCCCCAAATCCCTGCATTGAGAGGGATAATTCTGCTCCAAAAATCAGGAAGTGACTTAAGTAAAATAATTTTAATAAATTAAGAGATTTATTTTAAGGAATTGGCTCACACAATTGTGGAAAGTGACAAGTCTAAAAATCCATAGGGCAGGCTGGCAGGACTCAGACAGGAGTTGACTATAAGTCTTGAGGCAGAATTTCTTTTTCTTTGGAAACCAAGCTTTTGTTTATAAGGCCTTCGACTGATTGGATAAGATCTACCCATATTATGAGGGCCATATCCTTTACTTAAATTCAAATGATTGTAAATGTTAACCACACCTACAAAATACCTTCACCTAAATTAGTGTTTGATTAAGTCAGCTCCTGTATCCTAGCTAAACTGACACATAAAACTAACCATTGTGGCAGGGCATATAATCTCTTACCACATCCTGTTAAGTAGAACCCAGTCAAAAGCTGGAAAGAAGGAAAGACTGTAGTTATGGGAATTAAACAGCTACAAATAAATATTTTAAAGTGTTTCCTAAAGATAATAATTTTAAAGAAATTCAATTTTCAGACTAGATCATCAAATAAAAAGCAGTAACTATCCTTATGTAGTCAAATCTTGCAGTTTCTTGGTGAATTGCTGAGGTTCTTGATGGATATTAGAATCACTTAGGGAGCTTTTAAAAATATCTATTCTAAATTAATCACTCTGGGGCTAAGATGGTATTTAGCATTGATCTTTTTAAAGCTCTTCTAATTATTCTAATGGGCAGCCAATGCTGAAAGTTCTGAGGCAGTAAAAAAGGAAATGAACACACACTGCATACTGAACATATTTGTTTGCCTCATTCATTCCTTCTCTGAGTCCCAGTGACTGCACAGATGATGAGTCCATCTTGCTCCTGACAAGGGCTTCACTCCTTGCATGTATACTACCTAAGATTTTATTCTTCATCTTATGTGTCTTGTGTGAAAACCTTTTATCTGATTTGTTTCACTATTCAGAGTTCTCAAGAATGAGGTGGAAGAGTAAGTCTGAGATTATCAGGACCTGAATGTTTGTCTCTCATTTATTATTGTCATTTAGCAAAAAGAAAAAAAAAAGTTAAAATACTGTGACCATAAAAATAGAAAAAAAAAATCCACCAAATTAATATCTCTTGAGTCAAGCAAAGAGGTATCTCTATGTCTAATGTAGACAAGAAACATTGATATTAAAAGAAAAAGGGACTCTAGAAGAACATAAGCCCTGCCTTAACTTAGCAGAAAGAAATCAAAAGACAAAGGATAAATTTGTCTAACAGAATAACACCCTCCAAGGATGTAGCATCTCTGTTCTGCCCAAAATTGCCCTTACCACAGAAAGACATTTCCATGCAATTGGCAGAAACACTATATTCTATATTTAGTTGACCCTATAACCTTTTTATTAATCTTCCTTGGAATAATAAAAAAATATCAAGGGTAAGAATCTAAACTGCCCCTCAAACTTCTGCCTTCATTTCAACTACTTCCTATCTCAACCACTTCCTATCTGTCTAGGACATAATACTACAGCCAACATGCTTTTCTGCTTAGAGAACACTCCAGTGAATCTGCTGAGACAAAACCTACTTTAGAAATGGGATGCCCCTATTAAGTTTAGAAGAGACAGCCACGTTCTGGACAAAAAGTCCTGTCTACAGTCGGATGATAGCACGGATTTCATTACCTGAAACCTCCTCTATTAATACCTTAAGCTCTGAATCTGTCTTTAAGAGCTGCTGGGCTGAAAACAGTTCAGATGCAGGACACATAAATGAGGCTGAACCCTTAATGACCTCAATCAATCTGGCTGAGCATCTAGTGAAATTAGCCCAATACCCACGAAAAAGAGACTACTCAAGGGCTGTGGCCCATTATGTCTGTGCACCTCCCCAAACAACTCATCAGTCCCTGTATCAGCCTTCATGTTAGCCCTGTTTTGCCCATGAAAACAACAAATAGTCACAGCTGCTGCTTTGTACAAGTTTTAAAGGCCATTGAAAGGTTGTGCTTCTTTGCTTCCAGTGTTCCTCAACCCCAATATCATCTTATCCTTGATCACTGACAGAGCTATTTACTTTATGCTGTTAGATCTATGCTCAGCATCCGTTAGTACACACTTATACCCAGACTTATGGTATCTATTTGTGTTCACTTGAGAAAATCAACAATATGCTTGAATAGTTAGGCCCCAGGGTTTACAAAAGTATCAGCTTAACTCCCTGGAATTTATCATAAATTTATAAACATTCTTACAATCCACTTACAGACAATATGTTAATGATCTTCTACTATGTTCTCTGAGACTCTTATAGAATTAATCCTTCACTTGTGAATAGCATTACCATATAAGAAACACAAAGTGTCTACCTATAAACTCCAATTTATCAGACCTAAGTGCACTGTCTGTAATATCGGAAAGTCTCTTTTCCCTTAAAGACTGGAATCTATTCATGACTTTATCTGGCTATTTACTAAAAAGATTTCTTGGTCCCATAGTATAATGTAGATACTGGATTCCTAACTTTTCTGATGTGATAAATGCTGACACACCTCAGCCTTTTCCTTGACAGACACTGGGTCATCTTTTATAATTTAAAATAATAACCCACAGGTTATTATAAATCTTTTTCTCTGTGTGCCCCTGGAAGATCAGTCCAACTTTGGGGTGCTAACGCCACATACGAACCTATTACTTAACACAGCCTCTCACACAGCCTCGAGTGAAAGCTCACCCTCCAATTCTTGCACAATGGCAGCAGCACCACTCAGCTCCTGATTTCATTTAAAAATATCTATTTTATCTCGAGATTCTTCACATACTTACACCTTACTCTTGACTGAACATATCCCCCATTCTTCTTCTAGACTGACCTCCTATGTAGGAACCAAACAAGGAGACAATGAAGTCGGGCATAAATCTCATCTACTTGGTCCTGCTCTGATCTAACCCTCTGCCAGAAGTCAAAACTGCACAATTTGCTGAAACCGTAGCCCCTACTTGGACCTTCCAGTCAATGGGAACAAGAGAACAGATGTGTATACAGACTGCACAGATATGCTTTCAGGGAGCTCCATGATGTTTGAATGCTTTGAAAGCAGTGCAATTTCATAAATGCAGATGGTACTCTTAGTAAACATGACAATCATACAAAACCCCTCTTAGAGGCCTTCTTTTTTCTAAGGGAATTGGCTATAGTGAGCTGGTTTCCAGATATCCTATGCATCTGTGGATCTCATCTTTTCTTTGACTCTGCTACTTTATAGATTAATATGGCCTATGTCAAAAAGGTTTAATGTGTATACTCAAGGTTACCATCAGTAAGTATGGATGTCATTTCATATATAAACCACAAGAACCCCTGAATGACCCACAGCCTGGAAATCTGGTTTTCTGCAAAAAACACCACTGTAATAATGCTCTTAAATTGTATTGGAGGGTACATTATTAGGTAGGATTAGCCACCAATGCTACAATGACACTTTTGGAATCAACCCTTGAATTCATACTTCCCAGTTAGAGTGAGAAAGAGAGAATTTTTTTTTTTAATGCATAGTCTTAAATGCATTGTTGGGAGATATATGTATATGTGTGTGTATGTGTGTGTGTGTGTGTGTACATATATATATCTTTGTATACATATAAAACTTTGTGTATATATATATATGTAAAGCTTTGTGTATATGTATATATAACTTTGTGTATGTATATAGATACAACTTTGCATATAAATATATATAGATACAGATATGAGAGTACATATATATATGTGTGTGTGTGTGATATATACATATATATGTGTGTATGTGTGTATATATATATATTTAAAACATTGCATATATAAAAAATTTTGTACATATACAAATTTGGCTATATACTAGGGCCCAGAATAAAGCTCAACAAATTTCTAAGGACTAAAATCAAACATGGCATATTCTTTAGCTTCAGTGCAACTAAAATCAGTAACAAACATATAACTAGAAAACCTGCATATTTTTATGAGTAAGAAACCATTAAATGACTCATGGATCAAAGAAAAAATTATAACTGAAAATATTTTAAGCAATAACAAAATTATGCAATATCAAAGTTTTTTAGATACAGCTAAAACTTTAAATAGAAGGAAATTTACAGACACAACTGCAAGCACTGGAAAATAAGAAAAACTGAAAATCAATGATCTTAGTATCTACATCAAGAATTTGGAAAACGAACAATAAGCTACATCCCCCAAAGTAGAAAAAAGTAAACAATGAAGAACAGAAATCAAAGAAACAGAAATAAACATGCAATAAAAGGATCAATAAAGCTAAACATTGGTTTTCTGAAAGTACCAAAATAAACTAGCAATCTCCAGTAATGATCAACAAAAAGAGAGAGCACAGACAGCCGGTATAAGGCATGAAGAAAGAAGAGCTAACTATTGACTCTGCTGATACTAAAGAGATAAGAGAATATCTTGTGTTAATATTATGCATTAATATGTTAAATAACTAAGCAGTAAATTAAAATTTCAGATAAAACAGGCATTTCTAGAAAAGTATGTTACCAAACTGATTCAAGAAGAAAGAAAATCTGAAATATTCTTATAAGTCCATGGGCAACCTCCCCCAAAACTTATTCTCAAACATTTAGAAAGTCATTTCTATCTTAAAAAACTCCTCTAGAGACTAAAAAATGATGGGACACTGCTTGTTTCACCATAGGGAGCTAATATAATCTTTATGAAAACCTATAAAGGACAACACTAAAAATGAAATTTTCAGTTTACTCTAAGTCAAATACATACAAAAATCCTAAGCAAAACTTGGTCAAAATGAATACAAAAAAATAAAAAAGGGATAGTATAGCAGAGCCAATTTGGTTTATTACAGAAATGAAAGATTGATTTACTATTAGAAAATCAACTAATCTTATTTGCCACATCAGCAGATTAAAGGAAAAAAGGTATAACATCACAAAATGGTTGCAGAAAAAGGGTGATAAAATTCAATATTCATTAATTATATTTCAAAAAGAATCACTTTAGTAATGACATGCCAATTGTTAACAACTGTTCATCAACTCTTAACAAGAGTACCACTCTGTCGTGGGATGTTGACAGTCAGGGAGTGCTATGGACTGAACTGTTTGCCCTCAAATTCCCCTAACCCCCAAGGTGCTGGTGTTTAGAGATGGGCCCTTGGGAGGAAATTAGGTTTAGTTGAGGGCATGAGAGTGGAGTCCTCATGATGAGATTAGTGCCCTTGAGAGAAGAGACCAGAGAGTTCATGCTCTTTCTCTGGCCCCCCTTCTCTCTCACATTCATGAATGTTCCCTTCCAGAACTTCACTTTCTCAGCTACACCCCTATTTGTGTAAATTCTATTGCTGTAATAAATCTTTTATTTTCATAATATCACAACTGTCCTGCTCCCTTAAAGGAACCCTAATGGATACAGTCAATAAAAAGTGAAATGCATTATTAAACTGTGGGACTTCTGTATGGACAGCATATCTGACAGTAGAAGGAAGGAAAACTTCAGTTCATGAAATGAGTACCTGCTGTCTTTCAAGTAAGTCACAGATCTTTAGTTTGAGTCTGTCGAGGGATTAGCATTATAAAAAAGAGAGGCAAAGGAGTCTTCCCTCTGGACCAAAGTACAGCAGGTAATTCACCTTAGAAAACATTAGCACAAGCACACATTGCTCCCTAAGAAAACAAATTCTCCATCTGATAGGAATTTCTTCACAAACAAAATATCACAGGATGAGGAAAGTAAAGGAAATTCTTCAACAATGGATTATACCAATATTTTTTTTCAGAATATAAAGCACTGTCATACTTCCCATTTATTGAGCTCTTACTAGTGCCTAGCATTGTGCTAAGCATCATTTCATTTAATCCTCACAAAAACCCCATGGAAAGCAGACCTAGCTCCTCACTTCACACATGAAGAGGCTGAAGCTTTAACAGCTGAAGTGGCTTCCCACAAATCACACAGCAATGGATCCAGGAAGGTGACCCAGAGCCTGCTGACTGCTGTCTGCCTCTGACTAACAGGGCATCCAAGGTGACACAAAATGCAATATTTTAAGTAACTAGAGTTTGCCTGGCACCACGATTAATCTCTGAGTTGTGTTCCATGACCCTTGGATTTTGCTATTTGCACAGTATTCACCATTCTCATTTGGTTCAGGGAAACCAGGCTCCCACCCTTGGGAACAAATACATAAAAGATATGGTATAGGGAGAGTCAGTGAATCACAGAGGTTTAGGCTCCAGGCTCTCCAGCTGGATGGTTCCAGACCTGCACCCAGCTCTGCAGAAAGAGAAATGGAAGGAATAAGAGGGGAGAACTCTTTAGCAGCTCTGGTGTTATATTATTACATCTGAAAAATGATGAGGTAAGTTAATCTTAAAAATATGAAATTCCATATCTAAAAAATTTTTCTTGCTATTTGCTCCTGGAGAGACAAAATATTACTTTGCTGAGATAATGGATTTACTTTTTATTTTCAACTTTTTTTTCCATGTACTCCTATAGCAAACCTTTTTATAAACCAGGTCAAACTGCCTTCTCCAAGAAGTCCAAATTAGATAAAAATGCACAGTATATGAGAGGCATGGGTCGCACTAAAGGCTCAGACCATGGCAGAACTATGAGGTCAGTGTCGGGCCGGGTCTGGGACGGCAGTGGACACATCAGGGAAGAGAAGGAACAGGTTAGCCCAGAAGGAGACTAAAGTAAAAACTCCATCATGTAATTAAATCCATAGATTAATACTAAGTTAAGTACTTTGAGAAAACCACATCAAGGAAAGTCTAATGCTAGAAGTTGCATGTATTGGGGTGAAAAGGCCATCAGCCATCATTTCATGCTGAATCCAAATCAGAGTCTCTCTTCAAATAGCAACAGAGCAGTCAGCTAGCAGGGGTCCAGCTATAGGCAGTGAGAGGACCTGAATAGGCCAATGGGTATTACAAGAAAACTATTATCTCACTGAAGGAATTGTTAAAGCAAAGGTTAATCAGAAATCCTCTGTAACATATCCACTTTATGCTCAAGGACTAAATTTTCACTCCCATCCTGAATTACACCAAAGGACATTGTCCAAAGGGGCCTGGCAGGGATTCTTCAGTGAGATCAAATAACAATCTCAAGAGACTCCAACAATGGAATAAAATATGACCATTATAAAAGATGCTGCAAATTTGAATATAAAATCTCTTCCATTGTTAAATTTTCTGTGAGAAACTGAATCTACTAATGAAATCTTTTTGCAAAATAAAGAGCAAATTTAAAGGCCTGAACAAAGTCCTAAGTATTGTGCTTTTATGAATTAATTAATATTCAATAATTATCCCCTTCCCAACCTTCTAATTCTGTCCCATTATAGTCAAGAGTCTTTCCACAGCTGAAACCTTGGCTCTTCCACTGGAATCAGTATAGTCTTTTAGGAATTAAGTTGTTGAATTATTCAGTAAGTTTCTTTTGAGCCTTACTTTGAAGAATTCAAAGCACTAGTAAGGCATGAGATTTCTTCTATCTCTTACCCATTACCATCCAAATTTAGAATATAAGCCAATTCCCAGCCCATAAAACCATTATCATAGTTAATAGTTCATAGAGGTCAATGTTGAGAAAAGTAGGTAAGAAAGAAGCTGGAGTCAGTTTATGGCAGTGTTTTTTTAGAATCCAAGAACTATGAACATAAACTCAAATGGAAGACCTAACCATAAAGAGTTTGATTATGCTAGTATGTTTACCTTGCTTTAAATGTGGTAGGAGTCCACCAACACAGACTATTTATTCTCTTAGAGAACAGCATGGGAAACATTACTGTCTCAGTCTATAGAAAATGTACATGATGATGGAGGACACTCCCTGGCTCTCATTTGAAATGCTTTTCTTTCTCGAGCACTGCATTACCCTCCCATACCGAATTAAGTGGAGCTCCACTAGGAAACACTGTGTCCACTCTCTCCTGAGCAGGCGTTTTTACTCTTACATCCCAGTGGCTATTTCCCCTGCCTCTTGTAAAATTTTGCAGGCCTCTCCCACCTGCCTCCTATGAGTGTGTCTCCTTCATGCAGCCTTCCCTGTACCATGATATGCTGTATTACTATGTTGTGAATGGGCTACTCATGGACTGAGTACCCCTCTCCTCCAGACAAGTCATAGCCTGGTACATTTACTCCAGTGAACAGCAAAAATATTATTGTGTTCAATATGTGCAATGGTACGAAAAATGTAGGGAGGCCAGGAACCAGTCAAAAGCCAAAGAGCACCCAGTGAGGTATCTCTGGAGCCTGTGAACAAGCAATATGGGTATGAGATTATATCCTCTCTTAACCCTCAATGCCGTACACAAAGAAATGTGGTTTGGAGCAGCCCAACTCACTGTGCATGACTAGACCTGCCGCTATCAACTTACATCTGGAATTTCACCAAATCTCTACAACCTTCACAGGACCTACCTGCTCTGCAAGTCAAATGCAGCAAAAACTGTTCTGCATTTAACATAATCAGAATACATTTTCCCTCTAATGAAGTCCTTACCCCTGTTGCTTCAGACTCAAAGGATTGATGATAGGGTAACCATATAATTTATCATACAATGTTGGTCATAAAATGGAGCCCTAGAAAACATTATCTGAGACTTCCTGGAGCAAACTGATTCATCAGTCACCCTAGTCACTGAGGAGCAAGCCAACAATGAGGCAATAAGTCAATAAGGTTAAACAAGATCCTGCGAATACGAATTACTGACCTAGAGACAGGATTGCTTCCCTATTAGAGAGTCAAGGCTCCAACAACAGATGGAAGTTGAGTTGCCCAAGTTGGGAAGATTATCACACTAGAAAGAGAGGTAGTTCACCAATGGTTAGTTTGCCACCTTTATTTTCTAATTCTCAACATTTTTTGACATTTTTGATTCTTTTCTCTTTATTGAAAATCTTCACGTACTGGTAATCACAGTTACCAGATTTTCCTGCTACTTCCCGGCTCTCGCCTTCTCAGTTGCCTTTGTTGCCTGCTCTTCCTCCCATCACACTTACATGTCAGCTTGCCTCTAAGGTTTCCTGGATTCTTCTCTTGGGGATCGATTTGTCTGACTTCTCCTTACATCAAATATCTTTATAGACATTTATGCTGATGATCCTTCAGCTTGTATCTCCAACTTGTATAGACTGACTAGTTCACCTTTGCTCCAGGTTCATAAACTAACTGCTTACTTGCCATCACCCTGCAGCCTAATAAAACCCAGACAAAATAGAAATTGCACCCTAGGGGATTCACTTAGCCTCAGATCTTCTATACTCAACAAATGACACATCATTCACATGGCTTTTCAAACCTAAAAACTTGGACTGATCCTTGAGTACTGTTTTTATTTTTTTCTCACACTCATCAACCAATCCATCACTAACTCTTCCTATCTCTATATCAAATAAACATTGCCAAATAGGTCATTTCTTCCCTTTTTGATTGCTATATCTTAAGCCAAATCACCATCATCTCTCACCTAGAATAACCACATTCACCTCCTAAGAGATCTCCTGTCTCCTACCCTTAATCCCCAGTGATCCACCCTCCACAGTGTTTTCATGGGCTCACATCACTACCTCTCTCCTTTCCAAAGCCTTGCCAGCGTCATCCCATTGCAACCAGAATGAAACCTTACTATGGCTTCTAAAATCCTATACAATCTGGCCCTTGCCTACCCCTCTGATCTAATCTCCCTTTGCATTCACTACACTCTAGCCATGCTCTCCTTATTTCGGTCCCTTTAACAGGCAAAGATCATTCCCATCTTCTTTGATCTTGCGATTTCTTCTGTTACAATGATATTCTCCAGAACTTTTACACACCATCTCCACATTACTCATCATCCTCAGAGATACCTTTCTTTACCATACTACTAAAGCTCTCCCTTCCTCTTGTATGTCCAATGTTTACTTTATATATATATACTTACCAATACCAGAAACCTGTGCCAATATAACCTCCTGTAGGCATGTACTCTGAATTATTCACTGCTTAATACAGTACCTGGCACCTGGAGAGTACTCATTAAATAGTTATTGATGGCCAAATATGAAAGTGTCAGTCTGAAAAATATAACTAAAATTCATTGAAACCATATCTCAAAACTGTGGCTTTTACATATATTTTCCCTGATCTTTATTTCCACAGTCAATGTAAACTCTGAACACTCCCCTGCATGTTTCATCTTCTCCCACAAGTCTAATATAGTGTGCTTTATTTCAACGGTCCCAAAATCTATAGTCATGGACTAATGTTGTTTATCAGTTGGTGAGTTTATAATATGCTCTTTTTATATACTATCATACTTAAAAATGGTCCCTCTTTCTCCTTCATGTATTTGAATATTGTTAGTTGACTATAGACTTAGGTCCCATAGATCTCCTTCATGAAATTCAATTTCTCTGTCTTGTTCCAATTGCCACCACATTCCCCCCTTGCCTCCACACTACCCATCACTTCCAACATCTGGCAGTTACAGGAGAACAAGGAAAATTATGCCTTTCTTATTGTGTACCTGCACTCATTCATTCCCTACCTATGGCAAAAATGTCTGGATCTCAGGGATGCAAACGCCCACACTCTTCTCCCAGCTCTCACCAACACTTGTTTTTTTCACCTCTGGTTTCAAAAATATACCTGGGCACCTTGGAAAGCTAATCCCTTATTACCACTTGAAAATTACATGCCTTAAATGTCTGCTTCACATTTTTGCAGGGTGGAATAAGACTTATTTTTGCAATGCCGAAACAGTATATAAAAACAAATTTGCTTCCGAAGTCTTAGCTACTAGTTAAATAGAATCCAGGTTATGAAAAAATTATACAATGCATTTCCTACTTTTCTGTAGTTCTTGTTTTCTTTTGCAGAGATATGAACCAGACTGCTTCCTGGGGAGCATATTAGAGGAATTAAATTTAGATTAAATTAAATGTTATGAAAAATCACTCATTCCAAATAAACTACAATAGAGTAGGCATTATTCAAGCACAAAGTTTAATCAGACTATAGCTTCTGACTTCAGCGGACTGCAACTGCAAGCAGATTGCAAGAAAAACATTTAAACTATGTATCAGCACTGTAAGAATACTTTCATTTTATTCTTTGCCTTTTCATTTAAGGGCACTGTCTACTTTGGCAGGAATGTGGCCAATTTACATTTTTCTAGTTATGTAAGGAGCTATGTATAGAAACTTGGCTTAAACAGCTCTGTTTCATTTTAGTGATATTTCAGTTTGTCTTGTAGATGGTGTCCTGAGCAATTGCTATTCAAATGTCCTGCCCCTAAATCTAGCTCAGGGTTTACCACCTTGCCCAGTCTTCGCTTCCTCTACCACAAATTGTACCGGTGTGCAGATACCCTTAAGCTGGTCACACACAGCCAAACACCCCAAGGTTGGCATTTCTGCTGTCCTAAGCCCAACTCTCAGAATACATTTTATGCCTACTTGGTATATTGAGTATAGAGTTGAAAGCAGCTAGACCAATACTCAGGAAACTTACAGGACAGAAGACACTGAGAAATGTCAGCAAGTGGGGAGCACAGTTTCAAAAGGAGAGGAAAACCAGGACATGAGAGTGGAAAAACATGAGACCAGAGAGAGACACAGAGTACAGATAGAGATAGGAGAAAACGGATTAACAGAATACAGAATCAGACAAAATTCTTAACATAGTATTAGTTTTAGATATAGACGACCTAAATAATAGAAATAGAAAATTAATTCTAAATTGATACAATTGTTTAAAACTCATGATAATCAAATCATATTCTTAAACCATATACTATTTGTCTAATTATTTTGTCGAAAAATACTATATATTGTTAAATGTAAAAAAATAAAACCTGAGCAAGTTTTAATTGATTAGAATGAATGGTAAATGTATTGTTTCTGTGCTCCGTCTCCATGGCTTCAGCATTTGCCTCTCTGAATTGACTCACCAACTAGGACTGCACCTAACTGAAAGAAAGTCTGATTTCACTACAAAACCACAGGAAGGGTGCCCATGCAGAGATGAAGAATTTTTAAATAACCATCCAGTTGATAAAAGCAGAATACAAAAAAATTTAAGTACAAAAAGGGAATTGTTGAGCCAAAAAAAAAGAGAGAGAGAGAGAGAAAGAGGAAATTGGTTTCAGCTTTAGTTCAAGTTCCCAAACAGCAGAACTTGTTAGTCATTTCAGGTATTTCGTTTCTACAAATGTCAAATCCCTTTATTTCCATTAGCTTTCACATAGATATCTATAATAAAAGAAGAGGATTATGATAATCCATTTTAATGCTATACTACGATGATAGGAATCTTTCTACCTCAGCAACCAGTTTCCCAACTGGAAAAAACATACTATAAAAAACCAGAAACGCATATAGGTGAGGAGGTAAATGGTAAGGAATGAAAGGACAAAAACTGCTTGAAAATACTTCTCCCCTACACTTTTCATTATCTCAGCTATAAGAAAGCTGTATTTTCTATCCCTCTTTTACGAAGCCATGCTTATTTCTTCCTAGTCCTTCATCTCTTCCAATGGCCACCATTTCATTTAAGAAAACAAAAATGCACGCTTGAATAACAGTTTTTCATAAATGTAGAGTCCCATTAATCCAAGACTATAAGAAAATAAATACATTTCAAGTTACAGTAAGTGCCTTTAAGATTGCTGAGCCTTCTTGATTCTTGTTAAATCCTAGCATGCTTTGTGCACATGTGCGTATGTGTATCTGTATCATATCTTATTCTTTAAAGCATAAATTGAAGTGCAATAATTTAAAGACTTCATTGGAAAAAAATCTGTGGTGCATGGTTGAAAATAATGATAGTGAACATATGCATGAAATGTAGCAACTGTTAGTATTATGGCATTTCTAATACACTGGATGTTTTACGAACATACCAAAGCCTGCAAAACTTAAACGATGCAGACCACAGAATAGAATCCTGACCCAAACTTCTGAATAAAAGTGTATTTATAAAATTAGAATAGATGCTCCTCTTTTCTGTGACTCTAATGCCATTAGGAAACTGTGAAACACTAGAACTAAAAAGGAATGTACACTGTTTCCCTGTATATTCTGGAAAAGAAAGCACCAGAAGTATAGGTGAATTTGGAGCAACACTTGAACATCACATACAGAACCTGGGTGAAAATCTCGAGCCTGAAACCAAGCATCCACACCTGTCATCCTCAGGCAGAGCTCCTCGGTGTTTCTTAGCTGCATTTCAGCATTCTCCATTTCCTGACTTTATCAAGAATCCAGTCATATCCGGCATATCCTAGGCATGGTGCATCAAGTGAAGCTGACCAACCCAGCTCCAGAGGTAGCCCTCATTTATTTCAAAGCACCTCCATTGCGGCCACTTACCAGAGACTGCTCCAGTATGGCACGTGTGATAGACAGCCAGGCTTGCTGCATAAATCTTGTGTGGGCCTGCTAACATAGTAAGAAATACAGTATGGCCAATTTACCTGAATACTCTTATGTCGTAGTAAGTGGAAATGAGTGGTACATACTCCACCATGACCCAGTATAAAAAACAGCAAATTCATCTGACTTGGCAGATGTCTCACTCCACACAAGCTTCAGGGACTACTAAACTCTGGATATGCAGACTTCAAGAAAAAAGCAAAGGGAAATATTGAGACCTTATACACTTGGGGTATACTTTATGGATATCTTCTTCATTGCCTGTTTGCAGATACAAAAGTCACCAAACTAAAAGTGACATAAGTCAAGTCCCATTATCATTGTCACCATTTCTTAAACATTAAACTAATTATTTGATCTGGCCCTGCTCTTGAAGAGTCAAAGAATTGGTAAGAACAAGAAAGGACTGAAATAAGGCTGAGACCACTAAACTGCCTGGATATCCTACTGCTAGGATCAGGAATCTGTGGAATCCAAGGGAAATCTTCTAGGAAGACCAAATTATTTAAGGACTAGCCTGTTAAGACAAAAGATTGGCCAGCTCTGCCAGATCTCTCCCATCATCCCCCATCATCCCTTTGCTACTAAACTGTGGGCATCTTGAAGGAGATTGAGAAGAGTATAAGTGTGGAACAACCAAACCTAAGTATGCTTGTTATGAAGGCCTGGGTTCAGGACCCAGACCTGGGGATGACTGGGAATGTAAGCTGGGTCTTTCTCATAGAATTCTTCAGCTATTTAGAATTCATACAAATGCTCAGGTACATGGGAACCCAGAAGGATGGGCCCTCTGGCCATAGGTGCTTTCTACTTTCTGGTGCTTTTCTTAGAGGGATCTAAGTGGGGGTTCCCAGCAGCAGGTCCACCCTGGGACCACAGGTCCAAATAATGTCTCACTCCAGTTGACCTGACAGGTAACTCAAGTTAATGTGGGTTCCAGTTCAAGATACCGATGTAGGAGGATCCTGAACTCACCTCCTCCCATGGACACACCAAAATGATAGCTACATAAGGAACAGATTCCTCTGAAACAAACCTAAAAGCTAGCTGAGAAATTCCTGTACATCTGGCGAATGAGAAAAAGCCCACATCGAAATTGGTAGGGGAGACTGAGACACAGCCTTGTCATAAGTCCCAGCCCTGGCATGGCCACCCACAATCCAGGGGGAGCTCACAACTCCAAGCTTCCCCCTGAGGAGCAAAGAGTTGGAACCCCACATCTGGCACCCCGACTTTTAAGACCTGCCCCTGAGAAATGAGCCTCCCAAACATCTAGCTTTGAAAGCCAACAGGTTTTGTATCCACGAGACCCACAAGGCTATTGTAATCCAAGAAACAGTTCTCAGAGGGCCCATGAGGACTCACTGTGCACACGCTAAAGCCCAGAAGAGGCGGCCAACTGAAGTACACACAGTATTTCTGTGAAAGATGCCTATTTTTCATTTAAAACTCAGGCATTTAATTCAACACACATGTAGGAGTCCACTGAAACTCTCCAGAGATGGGCAGTGGGTGCCCTCTTCGCTGCTCTCTCCCTCTGCCTCCCTTCCAGTTGCAGGACAGACTTTCTGTGACCCAGTTTTAGCAGCTGCCACCCCGGGGATGCTCCTTGATTGCCAGGCTCTGGTGGCCAGTGGGATTTATATTTGCTGGTCCTACAAGACTATAAGAAACAGAATGAATTCTTAATTTGCCACCTCGTGGGGCTGAGCTGACAGGCAGCAGACTGAAAAGCCCAGTTTTTCTGTGAAAGGGCATTAGCTCATCTTCACAGCTGCAGCCTAAGGGGTAGGCTTCTAATTAAAAACACCTCTAAGGGCAGACAGTAATCCCTTCCAAAGGCTTTGAGGGAGGGTGCTATCTTCCCACTGCCTCACTCCTTGATCTGAGTCACCACTCCTCCTCCTGCCTGGAAGCTGCTCCGCATTGATGGAGCCGAAACAATGCGTCCCACTACCAAGCTGTAGAGATTTTAGGAATGAATGTTAAGGAGACAATGGCAGGCTATGCGGTGGGCTTCACAATCACCCAGAATCCTAGCATGAAAGGGCAATTTGCAAGGCTAGTTAAAGAGGCATTAAGAGCTTTGGACTCAAGACATGTGGTACTTAGTTCTGGCCAGGTTTGGCAGAGAACAGTGGACCTCAGTGTGTTGAACTGGTGGGATAGAATATTAAAGAAAATATTCTTCTCCAACTTTAGAGGGAAAATCTCTGTAAAGAAAGATATTTCTTATGAATTTATATGGAAATAAGTGGGAGAGGTAAATTACCATTCTCAGTAAAAATGCCCTTATAAGGTCTACTTAATTTAAACTTAAAGGAACTGTCCTTCATGGAGACCAGTAAAATGAAGAGCTACCAAAACGGAGGGGTGCACATGAACCACAATCCACTAAATATCATTCTTGTTAAAGTTCAACAGCCAAGACCGCATTGTCATTTGTACCAGTCCTTAAACCTGGATCAGCCTTTTGGTCTATCTCCCACTCTAGACAGATGAAACATAAATATATAGCTTAGATTATTAGCTTTTTGTGTGCGTGAAGTTTCTTTCATCATTAACTCGTATTGCATTTTCTAGGTGTTTAATTAAAATTATATATTTACTATTTTGTATTACATAGATGCTATCTCAGTTGACATTTTTAAGTGTTTTCTAAACTGGCATATTTATTGCATTGCATAGACAAAATCTTTTATTAAAGGGTAGCGTCTAGCCAATAGTTATAATAAAGATGGAAAAGGAGGAAAAGCTAGAATCAAATAAATCTGAAGAATTAAATTGAAGAATTCTGTACAAATACAATTACACGCACAAGGGAGCTTATCTAATTTGCTAAAGTCACTTGTATCATCTGTATTTTTCTATGAAACAAGTAAAGAGAAGATAAAGTAATTTCACACTGATTTTTAATCTATCAACAAATTCATAAGTACTCAAGCATAGTCTATCTTCAGATAAGCATGAATTATGATTGTAGTTTATTCCAATAAGAACCTAATTTTAAAAAGCAAGAGCAAAAATCTCATTATTTATATTTAATTAATAATGATGGTAAGAGACAAAAATTAATCAGAAATAATTTTATTATTACATAATCAAATCCATCTAAATGAATGCAAATCCCTTATGAAGAGATCAAGAAAGAGTTCATACTCCAGTGTAAAGTTCTTAAGTTTTTAAAACAAATGCTTCATTCTCTGTTTAGCATATTAAGTTTTTTCTTTCTCATTACTGTGTCCAGGAAGCAATTTTGATTTTTTGTGTATTTTACTATTAACAATGTGCATAGCTTCTGAAATAAACTGACAATTTATATAGAGTAACAGCTGTCAATCCACTAGGTGATGGGCAGACTGATATAAAGGCTTTCCATATTTAGTGTTTCCAAGGAAACCCCTCTTTCTGTATATGTTCATTCAATATGTGAACTTTGAAGAAATTGGATCATCTCTGTGCATATGAGATGAAAGCAAAATAAAGGTGTAAGTTAAAATCTCTAGAATGAAACGTTAGTTCCATGACAATGAAGGGTATTGAAAGAATCAGCTAACCGTATTGATTTGACTGAACACAAGCAAGATGATGTTTGAAAAAAGGAAACTAGAAGAAACAAATATGCCCTAGGGAACCTGGTTAGTGAACTATTTCAAAAGGGAATGCCACTGTCAACACCACCAGAATGACAATGCAAAGAGTGGTGAGAAAAGAAGGCAAAATAACAGCAACTAATAAGGAACTGAAACTGAAGAAAAAGCAGAGGCAATAAATGAAGAAAAGCATATCTACCTATTTGAGCTTATCAGTATTTATTTACCACAACACTAATATAAAGAAAATAGGCCAATGTTGTCAATTCCAAAACCTACAGCAGTTCTAGAACTTTCACAGTAATCAAATCAGTTCACACTACACTACACTGAAAAGTGAAGTCTGACTTCTTTGGTGTACTCAGCCACATCTGTTATCATTCATCTACAAGAATTATGAGGGCTTCTGAAATGCTAAGATATGCATATGGGACTACTTCTCAATATAACCATTTCATTAGAATGTCTTGTATGCTTTTATTTGTCTTATGTGAATACTTAACAATTTTAACCCTTAATTATCACATTTAATGTTGAGTGAAATGCATATATATACAACCACTTTTTCACTGAACATCTGAAATATTCACACACACACATGCACGCACGCACGCCACTTGAAAATGCCAGAGCTCTACTGATACACCTTGCCCTCCAAGGAGACCCTGCAGGATGAAGTGACCAGCCTTCCTAGATCCACCTCCTCACAGCAACATTGTAGCTCCTAATATACTGCAAGTCACTATGTATTTTGTCTTCTTTCATAGGTGTCCAAAGTATACTCCAATTTAAGTGTAAAAATTATGGGTAGGATATGTCTTTTTGCTCATAGATGCATCTTCATCATAAAGTAGCTCTATTAGCAAAGTCCATGTCAAGACTTCAAATGAAATTTATGCTGACTTCACTTTCAGAGAAAACCAACCTGCTTCTTCCTCTCACATCTGTGGCGTGGACATAGGAATGCTAATGCTGCGGCTTCCTACACCCACAAAGCTTGAAATGCACACACTGCTAGAATGAGTGTTACTATATCTGAGAGGCTTTAGGCCAGTATGTTAGCCTTTCCACAGTAAGGAGCTAAGAATTTGATGTGTGTATGTTGGATCTATGATACTCAGTGATTTTTAAATTCAAAATAAAGCTGTCCTCTGTGGAGTAAATATATATGCATGACCTCGATATGACTTGGTTCATATAGCATGACCTCAGTACTGTAACCTGAAAAAAAATTGTAAAATGAAGAGCTTAGTATACCAGGGTTTGAAATGACAAATCATCACCCCCTAAAATAAAAAATATCATTCAGCTAAACAGTGATAGGACTGGGATTCAAACAAATTAGGAGAAATTGGTATCTATGTTGCAGTGGCATGATGAAAAGTATATGTTATTTTGACAATTTAGTGTTACATTTCCCCTTAACACAGATTTAAAAGTTCTCTAACAATAATGGCAACCAATCTGCACTTTGCTCCATTTTAGCCAAAACACTTTCATAAGGGTTTAGGTCAGTACCACAAATGGGGCAGCTAAGAAGAGAGAGTTTTGAGATTCAAACTGAGATCTTTTCCCTACACTTGAGGCAATATCCAGTATCCAGACCTATTTTTCCCATTCTTGGTACTGTATTTTCACTTTATTGATGGCATAATTTGAAGCAAATATATTTATAAATACAGTCAACTATATTTGGATGTAAATATATATATATATATTATATATAGCCCAATTTTTCTATTTTTCTTTCATTGCTTGTGTTTTTGATATCATATCTATGATAGCCTAATTAGAAGTCATGACAATTCACTCACATTATCATCATATAAGTTTTGAAACTGGGAAATGTGAATCCTCCAACTTTATTCCTCTTTTCTGAGATTACCTGGCTATTCTGAGTCTCTTGCACTTCTATATGAATTTTAACGTCAGCTTGTCAATTTCTGCAAGAATGTTTTGAAAGGGATTATGTTGACTCTATAGATCAATTTGGGGAGAATCACCATCTTAATGATATTGTCCTCTAATTCAAGATCATGAAATATCTTTCCATTTATTTAGGTGTTCTTTCATTTCTTTCAACAATGTTTTGCAGGGGGTTTTTTTTCAGTGTATAAGTTTTACAATTCTTGGTAAAATACTTAGGAAAAATTAACAGTTTGTAATGTTATAAACTAAATTATTTTCTTAATTTCACATAATTGAATTTTCATAATGCTAGTGTAATTTTAAACAATCACTGTAAGGTCACTGCTTTGGGAGAATATTCAGCTATGTTATCTTTCTGTACTTGAATTTGTATTATAGATATTTGGTGTGAGAAGAGGGAAGGCAGTTTTTCTTTGTCAGTGATTAAATAGGTATTTACATACCTTACTCTTTATTTTTACTCAATTTTTTCAAAGCACAGATAGGAAAGGAGAGCACAGATGGGAAATGGTACTAACCAAGAGCTTCTCAAGTCTGGCTGCACTATTCTTTACAGGAGAGGCACTTGACATTGGTTATCAGATTCAAATGGGATACCCTTGCAAACACATATGTGGAGAGAAACAAGACTGCATGACAATATTTTGTATACTTTCAGCCCTTTGACCCCTTAAGGCTTTTGTCAATCTGCCTAATAGAACATGTTGCTACGGGGTCAGGGGTGTGGAGTAGCTATCCATACTTTGTTATTTTCTTTCTTAAAATTCCCCAGATGTATTGAGGGTTATGTCAAAGTTCTGCATGTTATAATCCACCCAAACATGAAACATTTAAGCTGAGAGATATTCCTTTGCGTGACACCAGCTGAACAGTCTTGCTTTATATTTATTTTTTTCAAACCTTTTCCTTAAGCCTTTGTGATGACTGAAAACGACAAAAGAGAGAGTGAAAACAAATGTCAGCCCGAAGAGAGTTGAGTGGAGTAAACCAAATGTTCTTTTCTAAAAGACTTTTAAAGTGCAGCAAATACACGGAGCGAGAGATGAGTTATGAGTCAGGACTTGCGCTCTAAATCTAACAAAACTTTGAACATATTATAAACAATGAAAAAGGAGGCTCAATAAAAACTACCAAATACCTGATAGTTTTGCTGCTTCCTTCTGTGTCTTTTAGTCTTTGAGATTTTCTCAGATTCTGCTACCTAGATAAACCAAAGAAGTAAAGCAGATGTATGAATGTACATATGTATGTACATAGCCATGTCATACATAACATTATCTCAACCCAACAAGGACTACTTTGTATCACTATTATTAACTGTTTTCCTAAATACATTAAATATTTCTTACTATTAACTATGTTTTCCTAAATCTTTCAGTAACATTGATTATCTAGAGAGATACATAAATTTCATCCTGGGGCTTCTAAAACTCTTTGCATATTACTATGGGTCCAGTACGGTATGAGAACTCCAAGTACATATATTGCACATCTGCACCTGTGTTGTGAATACATGTTCATAATTTACCTTAGTTGTTTTAACTTAGAGTTTTTGTTGTTGATGAATGCTCAACCACTTTAAATAGTTCCTGGCTGAGCTTCTTACGCTCTTCTCCTTTCACCATCGTTTGTGGGACTGGTCGAAATGTAAACATGAGTACTTGAGCCCATAATCACCAAGACACACACACAGCTGGTCATTTAAAAGAAATCTGAAAGTTTTTTATCCTTTACTCCAGTTGCTTTTTCAACCTTTCATTTATCCTGCAATATGCACATGAGCTTAGAAAATCCTTTTTTAAAAACAAATAAGTGGACTAATTCAGGGTTAATGACTCTTTAAGATAAAGAGCAAGACAATAGGACAGGTCTTTTTATTTTTTATTCGTCTAGTTAACCTCTACTCAGCCTCCAAAACTCAATTAATGTTAGTGTACCAAGTAAACACTTTCCAGAATATTGCCCTATGTCTCACCACTCTCAGTTTAGACTAGGTACTACTTTGAGTTCTCAGAATACCTTGTACTTACTTCTATTACAGCATTTATCACATATTGATAAGGTAAATCTCTGGTTCCAGATCTCCTCCCTGGAGAGTGACTTAGTTCAGAGACCATGTCTTTCCCTTTTGAAAGTGAAAACCCTGTGTTTATGTTTGGTAAATAATAATTAAAGACTTGATACATTCAAAACCATCAATTCCCTGTCCTTCACTCAATTTTTGTTCTTTTGCTCTTCTATTACTTCTTTTAAATGGATGTGGACCAGGATCCCATTCCAAACGACTGTTCTTGATCCCACCTAGGATTCTTATTTGGCCTTTACTGGTGGATTGGATTGGATTTCTATTCATCTTTCAGTTTAAGGATCTTCTTAACAGAAAACATATACTTTAGATACAGAGCAATCTCCTTGTTTATTTTTTTTTGTTGTTTTTAATATAATTTATTTTATTATCATTAATTTACAATTACATGTGCAATATTACGATTATTAAACTACCCCTTCATCAGGTCCCCCCCACCAACCCCATTACAGTCACTGTCCATCAGCGTAGTGAGATGTTACAGAATCACTACTTCTCTTCTCTGAGTTGTACTGCCCTCCCCGTGCCCCCCCAACATTACATCTGCTAATCGTAATGCCCCTTTTTCCCTCTTATCCCTCCCTTCCCGCCCATTTTCCCCAGTCCCTTTCCCTTTGGTAACTATTAGTCCGTTCTTGGGTTCTGTGAGTCTGCTGCTATTTTGTTCCTTCAGTTTTATTCTTTGTTCTTATACTCCACATATGAGTGAAATCAATCTCCTTGTTTATTATGTATAATCCACTTAAATTTTAATTCAGGAAAAGAGGCTACATCTCATGTAGAATTAAGTTGATCTCTGGTGGATGACTTCAGGGGCGGGGCGCAGCAAGGATCCCAGTCAGAATCTCCTTCCTGTGAGTCCAGCATTGGCCAGTCCAGCTTTCTGGTTTTACAAGTAAAATCTGAGATGTCTGACCCCTTGTCAGTGACATCATCTTAATGTGAATTTACTTTACTGCCTTTTTCCTAACATCTAGCCCAGATGAACTGCCCTAAAGATTGAGGTTTCACTAGACCAGAAGTAAAAACTAGAAGGTGCATTCAGGAGCCTGTGGCACTGACCTCGGGGGAGGGAAGACCAGGGGATGGTTCCTCACCAGCAGTCTGTAAAAAGCCAGACAGCAGCAGAGACCACTGGTGCTGAGAGGGAAAATATGGAAATAACCACTGCTTGTAAGAAGCTGCCTTCCAGGCATTAAGGAAAGATAAAGGGGGCAAAAGACAAACTTCATCAACTCTAAAATGTAAGTGACCTGTGCAACACTTCCCTCTGCCCACCTCCTAAGGACAGTGACAGAAGAGAGAAGATTAAGTGGCCAATTTTGTCCTCCAGCTCTAACCCTACTGTACTCTGGGAATTTGTAAATACCCTTGCAATGCAGTATTTTGGCAACATGTCTTCACATAGAGTAGATGTGCAATCATGTAAGAAATTAATGCATTTTCATTTGATTGGATGGGATTCATGCAAAGTGAAAGGCAGCTTTGCATTACAAAAATAATCCTTCATATAGAATATCCTCATAAGGTTACCTTAGACTTAAAGTTCACCTCTTACCCTACCAAAGCCTACCAAAGCCTAAGTGTCTGTGTATCTTCTCGGCTGGAATGACTCACACAAATATCGACCACTGATTCTGGTGGCATTCTGATGTTGATGCTATTATTTCATTTTAAACTGACAATAAAAATCCTGCTGAACAGTTTATGACATGTAATCAAATCAATGTTGCCAGAAGGATGAGGAACAATTTGTAATTCAGACCCTAGGAAGTCATGAGCTTCTCCGGGTTTGTAGAGGACTCGAAATGAAGCACTATGGACACTAAAGATACAGAGACGCAAAGCACCCATAGCTAAACCACAATCTCTTCTTTTCAGACTATACTAAAAACAAACCATCTTACAATTTGATTTTACTTTGGTTTTACAACTACCTTGAAAAGTAATCTTAATTGTATTTATCTTAATTGCACAGGGGCAAGATGAACTTGTTACACAATTAGTTGTAATATACAAGAGTGTTACCATAACTTGTCCTGTATTTTACTCTATTGTTCCTTCATTATAGTTTCACCAGAATCCCTCAGCTGTTTTGCTTGCTGATCTTGGAAGAAGCACTCCAGATTACAAGTTCCCAAAACTTCACATATCACAGACAAGGAAAAAATTAAAAAGAAATGAAACAAAAAAAATGAGAGAGACTAACATACGGTTTCAAAAGCTTTATTATTCTAAACAAGCACCTCTCGTCAACATGAAACAATGGAGATATTTCCATTTTCGACAGGCAGAAAGGGCAACAACCCAAAATAAAAGACTTTCCTGTAAATTGGATAAACTTAACTTCTTAAGTGGAAAACTCCCTATCTTAAGTTTATTTTCTCATTTTGCCACATACAAGTGAAAACTCCTGCGTGGACAAGTGTATTGGAAATCACTTTTGAGATACCATCAGTTCATTGTCGGCAAGGTCTTGACCAAGGCTAAAAGGATTTCATTCATTTTAATCCAACAACCACCTATCGAGTACCTCTTATGTGCAAGGCATTGATCAGACCTTGAGTAAGATAAGGATCACAACAGTCCAATCCCTGCCTTCAAATAGCTTATGATCTAATAAGGAAGATAAGAAACAACCAATATAAGGAAAGATTAAGAGAAGTACCATAAGAGAAGAACAAGCCAAACTGTAAAGGTTGAAAGAAAAACAGAATAATGTTTACTTAAGGGAAGCAGGAAAGGCTTCCTGGAAAAACTGGAAAAGAAAATGGCCCTCAAAGAATAGGTCATACCTCAGAGACAGAAGAGAAGGAAAGAGGGTGTGTGTGTGGCTGTGCGTGTTTTGGTGCTGGTGAAAGAACAGGAAAAGAAAAAATGTGTGTGTGTGTGTGTGTGTGTGTATGTGGTATGTGTGTGGTGTGTGTGTTGGAGGAGGTGAAAGAATAGAAAAATAAAAGGAGCAAGGCACATGGTATGAAGTTCACACCACATCTTAAAAGTGAGCATTGAATAAAATTATAAAAAGTTTTTAAAGGAAAATACTACAGAACAAAATGCTTCCAGGAAAACCAGTTTTAGGTTTTTTTATTTAAGAAAGTTATTGGAGTATATATTATTTCAAGTACAAGATTCACTGATTTCCAAATTTCAGCCATTGAATTCACAATCCAAGAGGCTAAGAAAATAGATTCCATAGAATAAAAATCTTATTATAAGACTTTCCTTGCATTTTGGTGACCCAAAAGATGTGGCCCTGACACTGGCTTCCAGGATGAGGAAAGAACGTATCACTGTAGCATAGACCACAAGGTATGTGGGAGGAAAGGGATCTGGGGTAGCAGGCTGACTTATGATGACAGGCCACCAGAAAGCTGAGGAAGATCCAATAACAAGGGCCCCACAAGTGGAGACCAATTCCCTACAGGTATGAAAAAGTCAATCCAATTATAAGAAGGCATCACCCAGGTGCCCAGAGCCAGTGGAAACCTGCACACGAGTTGGTACAAATGACAAAAGTAAACAGGCACCTCATACCTTTTCCTACTCTTCAAACACAGGTGTTGCAGACACAAAATAGGGGGTTGTAAAGCCCCAGTTACTCCACAGACCCAGCCTAAGAGAGTCAGACTAATTGTAATTAGTAAGTCTGTAACTAAGGGTAATATTCCAGAAGGTACCATCTAATAGCATTGCTGTTATCAACAAAATCCCAGAAGTTTCAGTCCTTGGCTGCAGAAGAATAGCAAAAACTTATCTTCAAAACCCAAATTCCATTGCACCAAGATCCACACACCTCTTTCTTAAAAAGCAAGACAGTCAGGAGATGGTGGAATTCTCATCACAAATGTCATTTATAAAGGTAGTTTGGGTCCAAGCACCAATGTGGTAAAATCCTGGTTTTATTTTTAATATCTTCTTGCATATTTTTCTGTGATCAGCTTAATCTGATAATTGATCACATTTAGGATTTTCATTATTCTTTTTTTTTTGCCAAAGAGATTTCTATTATCTTACTTTCTTTTCTTTCTAATCAGCAACTGATGTTTTATAACACCACCCTTATCTTTCCTTTACTTCGTTTATCTACAAGTGGGACTTATATGAAAATATTTATTTCCATTTATATTTGATATAAATATCACTTTTACCCATGTTAGATAGAAGGCATAGTATTCTTCTGTTTGGAGCTATTGATTTATAGGCTCTGATTTTCCATCCATTCACTTAACTCCTATTATGTAGATAGCAAATATGCAGAGAAGTTTTAAGACTACATCCCTTTTATAAGAGTCTATCTTAAATGCTTTGATGGTTAATTTTATGTGTCACCTTGGCTGGGCCACAGTCAATCATTGGTCAATCATTATTCTTGATGTTTCTGTGAGGGTGGTTTTTTATTTTTTGATGAAATTAACATTTAATTTGGTTGACTCTGAATAAAGCAGATCGCCCTCCATACTGTGGATGGGCCTCTACCGATGACTTGAGGGCCTTAACAGAACAAAGACCACGCCTTCCCCTAAACAAGAAGGAATTCTGCTAACATACATCTTTTAAACTCAAACTACTACTCTTCCCTTAGTCTCCAGTCAGGGTTGGCCTACCTCATGAAAATCTGGATTCATCAAGGCTCCACAATCATGTGAGCCAATTCTTTAAAAATATCTCCATCTCTCGCTTCTTCCCTCTCTGACTCCTTCCTTAAAATCTTTCTCTCTCTCCCTCTCTCACCTGCTCTGTCCTCCTTTCTGTCTCTCCCAACATAGACAATTGTTTCTGTTTCTCTAGAGAATGCTAATAGATTTTGGTACCAGGAGTTATCAGCCCAGCTACCTGCTGGCAGGTTGATTGCATTAGATGACTTCTATCATGGAGGGAGCAGCATTTTTTTCTCAGTGGAATACATACTTATTCTGAGTATGAATTGGCCTTTCCTGCACATAATACTTCCACCCAAACTATCATCCAGACTTACAGAATGCCTTATACACCATCATGTTATTCTAAAGAGCATTGCTTCTAATGAAAAAACTTGCTTCATTGCAAATGAAGTGTGGCGATGGACTCACGCTCATGGAATTCATTGGTCTTACCATGTTCAACACCATCTTGAAGCAGTGGCTTTACAGAAAGGTGGAATAGACTTTTGAAGACTCAGTTACAGTGCCGGCTAGGTGACAATACCTTGTAGGTCTGGCACAAGGTTCTCTAGGAGGCTGTATTTGCTCTGAATCAGTGTCTAATATATGATGCTGTTTCCCCTTCAGCCAGGACTCATAGGTCCAGGAGTCAAGGGGTGGAAATGGGAGTGGCACCACTCACTGTTACCCCTAGTAGCCCATTAGCAAAACTGTTGCTTTCTGTTCCTGTAGACTTTCGTTTTGTTGGCCTAGAGGTCTTAATTTTAAAGGGAGAAATGCATCCACCCAGAGACACAGCAGTGATTCCACTGAACGACAAGTTAAGCTTGCCACCAGCCACCTTAGGTAATTCATGCCTCTGAATCAATAGGCAAAGGAGGCAGTTACTGCCTGGCCAGGGGGATTGATCCTGACTACCAAGGAAGAGTTGGCTGTGACCAGTTATGGAAATGAGAACTGTAATTATCCTATTTCTGCCTTATTTTGTCATGAATATGATTATGTGTGTTATGCAGATATTTTTGTTTTCATCCCTCTCTTATCCCCTTATCATGTAACATAAAATATATTTATTTTACATAATAGAATTTAAGTATCATTACTTTACATCATAATGTTTAAGTTATGGGATATCAAGGAGTAGAGCAAACACCACCCAAGGACTTTGCATCCTCTCCTGAAGAAACGGTAAGTTTTCAGTTGTATATAGGATAGTAATATCAAGTTAGGCAGAGATATAACTTGTTACCTTTATTTGGAGGTTAAGTATGGTTTAAGGAGATACATATGGGTGCTAAGTTAACAAGCGGTGGACCTGTGATGCTTAATTTTATGTGTTAACTTGGCTGGGCCATGGTGCCATGATATTTGGCCAAACATTATTCTGGATGTTTCTTTGAAGGTACTCTTTGGATGAGATTAACATGTAAATTGGTAGACTTTGAGTAAAATAGATTGCCTTTCATATTGTAAGTAAGCCTTATTCAATCAGTTGGATATTTTAACAGAACAATGACTGACTTCCCTGAGCAAGAGGGAGTTATGCCAGAAGCCTGCCTTTGGACAGGAACTATCATGCTTTCTTGAATCTCCAGCCTTCACATTTTGGATTTGCCAAGCCTCCACAATCACATGAGCCAAGTCGTTAAAGTAAATCGATTAATCAATTTTTCTCTCTCTGAATGGATCAGTGTAGATATACACACACATGTTATGTGTATGTGTACATACACACACACACACACTCACATCCTGTTGGTCCTGTTTCTCTGGAGAGCCCTAATATAGATACCTCTGAGCTGTAGATATACATAGAGATACAGACATGATGAAGATATAAACATGCATTAGGTTTAGCAAACTTAGCAGGATAAAACAACACACATTTATTCCATTTCTGTAGATCAGGATCTGGGCATATCTTTCCTGGGTCCTCTGCAGAGGCTCAGAAACCCCAAACACCTGGGGGTAGGTGCTGTGGGCTTACATAAGCCTTAACTGGTGAAGGACCCAAGTTTTTGCAGAATTCAGTTTCTTGTGGTTGTAGGATTGAGGGCTTCCGTCCTACTAATTGTTGGCCACAGACCATGCTGTCTCTAAAGACTGACTTCAGTTCCTTTCTACATGGGTTTTCCAACATAGGCAACCCATGGCTTGGCAACATTCTTCCTCATAGTCAACAAAGGAATGAGTGACTCCAGCAAGACAGACACTGCATCTTATGAAACATAATCACATAATCACATCTGTCCTGCCACCTTTGCATATGCTATTATGAGAAGACCAAGTCACAGGTCCTACCCGTACTCGAGGAGAGGGTGCCACACAGGATAGGGACACCAGGGGCTGGGAATCATGACAGCTACATTACATCCTGTCCGCTACACTTTTTTCTCCGGGCTAAGCAATTACAAATAAAGACTGCCACATTTTTCAGTCAAGTTGTTCTTTCTCGTCTTTTCATGAATATGATGAAACTGAGGTTGTGATCACGTGTAAAATCAATTATATTCACTTCATTTTGGAAGTCAAGCTATCCAACATTTTGCCTTTAAAAACATGACACCATTAAAACAGTGTAATTCTGAAACAGTCAGGTCGGGCCAGTTGTTGAGAAGCCAAATATCGTCTCTTAATAGTGGCTGTGTGGCAAGCTTTTATTGTTTCCTTGTTTCTTTCTTATGTTATTGTTAATTTTCACTGAAGTGCCCAGAAACAAAGTGCAGTGTTTCTGGAAATAAATGTTTGTTCTCTCATTTTACAAATTTCTATCATATTTCTCTTAAAGAGCAACACACGTGAAATCAAAATTCAAAACTTTATTCTTAAAATATTAGCTATGCGATAGCAAAATATGTCCACCTAGCAAGATGTTTCTGCCAGAGTCCAGCTCCAGCTTGTCCAGGAGTCCCTGAAGGATGGACAGCTGTCGGCGGCTGAGTAAAATGAATGAGGACACAGACACTAGCAAAAGCTGAGCCTGGCCTGTTTTATTGAAGTTTAGCAAGGTTATATATGTTTTGAGTATGCAGTTTCACAAAGATTAGATCATTTGATTTTTTTCAGAAATAATAATTACATGAAGGTCAATTTTTAAAGATTAGATTATTGGCACCTTAGCAATCACTAATTTTTTGCACTTATGCTTGCTTGGCTTCCTTGGCAGTTTTGGAACAAACATGAGTTAATTCTTAAAATGTTTCCTCATGCCTAGTTGGCCTGAGCCCTACTTGCAGTTTCCTTATTATTGATTCTAAAATAGCCACGGTTACTATTCATCTGATTAACAAGTATAGCTAAGTCTATTTTTCTAGGTCTATAACATTATGTGCAGATTTAAAGAAAAACATCCAAACAGTGTATCATGAAAGCAGTGTAGCAAGACTAAGCTAACTACAATTGCGGGGACTGAAAAATCTGTACTCTTGGGTAGGTGCCCAGTTTCACAGAGATGAAAGCATTGCACCTGAGGTAAGGGGATGACCACTGAATCAGAAGGCATAGAGACCTAGTCGGGTAACTTCTCTTCCTAGTGGGGGGAAGACAGCGGCATGTCTGCCTTAGAGTTTCCTTAAATCATTTACAATAATATCTATAACAATAATCTTTTCTATTGAGAGAGTCTCTGCGATCATGCCAGGCCCTTTTGCACACAATCATTCATGCTGACTTTCCGTTATTGTTCTATTTTTCCCTGGGACCCAACAGGTCTGGGAGTCATTTAGAAATTCCTCACCGGCTGAGTTGGGTGGGAAGAGGGAACTGGAACCTACTCAAACAATTCTTATTTATTATAATTTTGATACTTGTTTCCAATATCTTCTCTGCATCCCCCTCCTAATATTCTTTAATAACATGTTGAAGTAGTAGGTAAAAGTAATAAAGATTAAAGTTTCTAATAGAGAGCTGATTAAATCTTGATGTAAAAATAAAGATGGAAAGTAAAGTTTAAGGCAATAAGAAAGCAAGTGTAAACTGTCAGATCCATGCCTACAGGCTAAGTGTTGACTCAAGCGAGACAAGGGCAACAACAGCCTTGGGCGCAGGAGATTTCTCTCAAAACTGGGGGGTGAAGTTCTGAGCCTCACCTCTGTTGGCCCCCTATTGTTCACCTGATGGCCCCCCTGCGACTGTGCCTGTCTTAGGTTGCTCCTCCCTTGAGGAATCTTACCCATCTCTGGCTAACCAGCCATCTTCTGCGGCCACACAGGGAGATGTACAGTTGGTAAGTGAGAGAGAAGCAATGTTCTTTGAAAAGGTTAGCTCTTCTTACTCCTTTGCAGATTTATACCCCGTGGCTTCTATGCCCAGCAGTTGTCTCGAGTTATCTTTGCCACCTGGAAGAATTAGGGGGATCTTGCCTCTGGCATTTCTCCCAGGGTATATTAAATTTGGTTTTCCAATTTAGATAAAAGTGACCAATAACAACATTTCCAAACACCATAATAATAAGGAGAGATAGCGGGGATGTTCTTTTTCAGAGGTCCGCATTGCAGTTCCTTCTTTTCCGGGTGTCTGGGCTGTGCCATGAGATGGACAGATCAGACTGGCTCCCGACATGTTTCTAACATACATACTTTTAAACAAGGTCATAACCTCCTTCCTTTTCAAGCTCCTTGCAATAAAAAATACTAAAATTTATTTGTTAATTTTATTTTTCTTCTGTAAACATTGTCTCCATATTTTAAAATGTTTGACTCTGTATATGCAACTTCTTAGGAACACATACACATTTCACAAAGCAAACAGTAATAAAATAATAATTCGAATTCTATAGAACTGAACTTTGTCACTGACCTTGGTATAAGACCCAGATTTTATACTGATTGAATTTCATATTGTTACCCATTTTGTCTTTTAATCTTTCTTAAAAGTGTTACTACATATCACAAAGACCTTTTAAGAGATTTAACAATAGCAATTCATTGTAGAAAATCAAATTAATGACAAGTTACCATTGTAAAGATAAGCTACGCTAAAACAATGTATCATTAAGGAAGAAACATAATGGAACAAATATCCATTAGGAGAAGATACTGCTTACTTTTCCTGAATACCTTCTTCATAGAGTAGGTTTAAACTAATGTGATTTGACCTTGACTTTTACAATGCTTTTAATGTCAGATAGAATATGTTGATAATTAGAAAAATATATAGTAGACTCCTATTAAAATGACTAACTTCCTAATGAAGATAACAAAGCTGGGGCAGGTGATGTCTGGGTTTTGAGAATAGTTGCTACGTGTTCATTTCTGTACCAGATGTCCAGTCACTCAAAGCCACAGTTTCCCTTAGGTGGTGACTGCCCAATCCCAGGACCTAAAGTACCAGAGATTTGGAGAGAAACAGGTTGAACATTCTCCTATTTCCACACTAAAGAGGCTCCAAATCTTTATTCTTCCACCCTTATGTAAACATATTCTGCCTTTAAGGGTTACCTGAGAGGTGCACAGTGGAAACTTGGAACACTTACCCCACTCCATGAGGAATCTAATTCTACAAGTGTGTTCACAGAGAGCAATGCGAGAATGTGGAACAATATACTATTTCAGCAAATGTTGAGTAAACATCCAGTGTCCCCACTGTGGCATTAGAGAACAACCAAGAGAGGCATCTATGCCCTTGAGTCTATGTTTCACATACAAGTCAATCATGAAAAACTGAAAATGTAGTCAGTTGGGGGGCGATCCCAGAGAAACTGCTGCTTACCTGCCTCATTCCCAGGGACGAATAGCACATGAGAATATGTCATGCATGCGTACATACCACAAATGCGCGGTAACATCATCCATGAGAAGTGCCCAAGAAACGTTCCAAATTCAGACTAAACCCCCGTTTCAGGGGGAGTCTGGGAATGGGCCTGGTCACTTTAGGGGAGACTGATGACCAACACTATCCTCAAGAGCTTAGCACTTTTCACCAGCTAGCCTTGAGGCCACCTTCCTGGCCACACACAGATGCCGTCTGTCAAGTTTAAGGACTTCCATGCCCATTCATGTCATGCCTTGCCCAAGAACCCATGGCTCATGCACCCTTCCACCACTGCTGGGGTGAGAAAGAGCAAACTCCTCGGCATGATACTGCAGCACATTGATGCTGACTCTCTGGGTCAGAGTCGTGGCTTATAGCTTTGGGACTTGAGCAAGTTACATAATCTCTCTAAACCTGTATCTGCAAAATGGGGAGATTTCGCATATATCTCACAGTGTCCTAATGAAAATTAAATTAGCAAATGGATGTCAATCTCTTAGCACAGTGCACAAGATGTGATGTGTGTCCTCTAAATATAAGCTAATCTTCTGGTTGCTGTATTATTAGTCTCATCACCATTACTGGTATAGAATGGTAAGGATTTCAGCCTTGTAGTTTCTGTACATATAGTCTGAGTTCTAGCAACCATCCTAAATTAATCTCCTTCTATTTCTCCCTCTTCTCAAAGACATAAATTTGTTATCTAGCAAAACTCAATTATTTGCTATGTTAGGTTGAATAATAACTTGCAAAGTTGCCCACATCCTAATCCCCATAATGTGTAAATATGTTACCTATGGTGTAAGGTCTGAGCTTAAGTTTCAATATTATGTATTGCCTTAAGATGTGATTAAATTGGGAGCACCTCACATGGTCTCACTGCCGAGTGTCCTCCCCACTCCACTCCTGCAGAAAATGTTCCCTAATCAAGCGACCCTCTTTATCTCCGTTTCCAGCACAGTGCCCGCTCCCCCAAGTAGTGGGCTTCAGTTCCCCGCCAGTCCACAAAATTACACAAACAAGACAATGATATTCTCTCACGGGAGCCAGGGGTCACCCAGCCTCATATCCTACCTCCCACAGCCCCTGCTTGGTCACTCTATTCCCAAGTGCAACCTCTGAGTGACCCAGGAAGATATGCAGTGCCCTCAAAACCCTCCCCCCAGCTGTATGTGACTAATAAAGGTCTGTCTCCCTCACCTGTTCAGTGTCAAGTGTCATGTATTTGACATCTTCTATTATTTAGGACAGAAAATCCTCCTTAAGCAATGAGGTGAATAGGAGACAATCAAAACACTACTTTCCATAGCAAAAAGGATTTTGCAAAATGTGATTAAGAATCTTGAAATGGGGAGATTATCCTGGATTATCCAGGAGGGATCAATGTGATTATAAAGGGTTTATAAGGGGGAGACAGAAAGATCATAAGAAAGGGGAAATCTAAGGATTAAAACCATCAGAGAGCAGAGAAGGTGTTATGTGCTGGCTTCAAAAATAGAAGAAAAGAGTCCATAAGCCAAGGAGGGCAGGCAACCTCTAGAAGATGGACAAAGCAGGGAAATGGAATCTCCCTTGACACCGCCAAAGGGAAGACAGTCCTACCGACACCTGTATTTTAGACTGTGATGTTCAAAACTGTGAGAGAATAAATTCATGCTATTTTGAGCAACTCAACTGTGGTAATTTGTTACAGCAGCAATAGGAAATTAATATACCGGTTATTTTGAAATATACTTTCTGTCATGTCTCCATGTTTTTGCACATATCTCTGTTTCAGAATAGGCTTCTCTTAGGAGATCGGCCTGATACCTATTTATCATTTCGATCAGCTCAAGCTTTACAGCTTCCAGGAACACTTCCCTGATACCTCCCTTTGCCCCACCCTCCGGCTCAATGAATGCAGCCTTATTTACACGCCCCTTGCCCAGCATGCTGTGTCTGCTGTAACACTGAGAGGTGTCCAGCTCCCGGCCTAAAACCTGTGTGTGATATTTTAGGCCCAACCATTGGCAAATACAAAGGCTTTCCCTGGCAGGTCCCATAAGGGAACATTTCTCTTCCCGCATCATTCTTGGTGAACAGCCAGTGCATGGCAGTCTCTGAGGGAGTTACAGTGAAGGACTCAGACCCCTGTCCAGCCATGTCCCCATATGCAGCTGCATTCCCCACCCAGGTGCCTCCGCGCAGAGTCCTCTTTATCTGGGGCCTTCCACACAGATCTTCAGGCACCTCTCTTTATAGCCAAAAATTATTTAGAGGGGAGGAGGAGGGAAACTTGAAGGTACTTTTTCCTCACTCTGACTCGGCACTCAGTAGTTTTCTGTACCGAGCCCTTTCCTCTCTCCTGCTTCCCATCCAGTAAGTCAATAAAAAAGCAGGAGGGGCATTGTTTTTATCTGGGGCAATGAGACTACCCCCACATCTGTGCCAATCACCTGACCCTCCACTGGTGCCAGTACATGGGGGTAAAAGGAACAGAGGGGAACCAGAGCCAAAGACTGTGGAGCCACCAGGTGTTTGAAGTAGCCAGTGAAGACAAGTCAAAATTATAGTAACAGTCTAGCTTTTAACCACTTCGGTCACCTGAGCCCCTGACTCACTGTGACTCCAGGGGGAAAATGTGTTCCCAGCTTGGGGCAGATACACCTCTGAAGAACCCATTTATTGCTCACAAGAAGTCGTCTATTCCCACTTGCCCATGTCTCTCCCCATCCTGGCTGGGAAGAACTAAGAAAAAAAACCTCTCTGGTATTTGCACATGCTCGCCTCTCCACCCATGTAATCACCTATTGATATGGAGATGGATTATTTCTCTCCACCCCTTGAGAACACCTACTGATGGAGATGTACTAAGGTCAGGCAGCAGATTCTGGAAATATTGCAATTTTACCCACATGAACGTAGCACATATAAGTGTAAGATTTTGACAATACATTTTTCTCTTGCCCATCCCAGTGCTGGGTAGCCTACATCACAACACAAACACATCAAATGCTCCCTGAAAGTAATAACCTTGCCTCACTCATTCTGAGTCTTTATAATTAGCTTATGTTTTGGCACATATTTTATTTGGTACTCAGCATATTTTTATAGAACTAAACTGAGTTTTCTTTCTCAATATATCTACACCATTGACTCTATATATGCTTTCAGTGAAAGGTATATGTAACTCCAGGGGGAAAATCCTGGGGCAAAATACCTTTCAAACCAAAATCAGTCAGAGGGAGAAATAAAGTTTAAGAAACCCATGTATTTCTTACAAGCAGTCATCCGGTCTCTCTCAACCAGGCTGCAGCAGAAGAGAGAGCTCCACCCAACCTCTCTGGTCCAGATAAGCCCATCACATACCCCTGTAATTACCCATTGATATGTAGATGGACTAAATCTCTCCATCTCTTGGAAACACCTATTGATATGCAGATGCGCAAAAGCCAGGTGAGAGATTCTGGAAATACTGAAATTTTATCCACAGTATATTTAAAAAGTAATGAGATATGCACATGTTTTTAAGTCACAGATAACTTTAGAGATGATATGAGGAAAATATGTATGATGAAAAAAATACTGTACAAGCTGTGAGCTCTTCTAGTGGACAATGTATGAATATTCAAATTGTTAGAGATTCACAACACCAAAATATCCAATAACTGTGGGTAGTGATTGGAATGCCAGGAGATAATGGCACTGAGCATGCAAAGAGAGTGGTAAGTAGATAAAAGGACAGGTTTTTTGCTGAAAGAATTTTTTAAGATAGTATTGAAAGAAGCAGCAAGATAAGGTTAAAATAATGTTGACACTGTAGAACAATGGTAGGGAATCTCAGAAAGCAGAATGGGTGAATGGGTGGTCTCTGCTCACAATGGCTACATACACCCACACTCAGGAAGGACCCAGAAAATGAAAGAATTCCTTGATACAACAGCAGATCAAAAAGTAGTTCACAGATAGATGATGACAGCTATGTGAAAGCAGGGTTAAACAGGATATATTAGGGTTTGACTAATGATAATGTCACCAATGACCTCCATGCTGTAGAATATAATGGTTAATCGTTGGTCCTCAGTTTATCTGGCCCATTAGCATTTCACTCCCTCCTGCTCACTCGGCCTCTAGGGTACCATCCTCTCTGGGTTTTTCATCACCTATCTCAATACACTCACCCTCAATTTTCTTTGCTGTTCCTCCTCGTCTTTTCTAACTCTGAACACCAGAAGCATGGAGGATCAGTCTCTGATTTCTTTTCTACTTTACCCACCTTCACTCCCTTGGATACCACACTCAGCCTCATGGATTTAGAAACTACCTGCATGCCTAAGGCTTAAAATTTTATCACCAGCCCAGATCTTTCTCCTGAATTCCAGCATAGTTAATCCAACTGCATTTCCACAATTTCATTTTGGTGTCTATGAAAATTCACAAACATACCATATGCCAAATTGAACTTCTGATCTTCCTTGCTCATATACTCTCTCAAAATTTTCCTTCTAATAATGCTGCTCTTTACTTACTCAGCCCAAAACCTTGGGGTCATCTTTGACTCCTCTCTCACACACCTTAAAATTCTAACAAAAAGTGTTGTCTTAACAGGCAATATATATAAATTATCCAACTCACAATCTCTGCTGCTGTCATCACTTCCAAGCCACCACCTGTCATCTAGATTAGCAAAGTCTTCCAACCCATCTCTGTTCAGGCTGATCTCAAGAAAGCTGCCAGAGTGACCTCATTAAATCTCAAGTCAGATTATGTCACACCTCTCCTCAGAACCCTCCAATGGCTTCCCAAATCTCTCAATGGAAAAATCAAAGTCCTTGCAGCCTGCTTCTGGCCCATACCATCTGGCCCCCATTACTTCTCTAGTTTCATCTCTTACTCTTCTACTCCTTGCTCACTCCACATAGACTCCTTACTGTTTCCACCTTAGGGCATTTGCACTTCCTCAATCCCTCCCTTTGGAGCACTCTTCTCCCACCCAGCCCATGGTTTTATTCCCTTATCTCCTTCAGGTCTTTACTAAAATGTCATCATTTCAGTGATACCTTCTCTGGCCAAACTATTCAAAATTACAGCCTCTATCTCAACTCCCTAGTTCTTCTCACTGGCCTGTTTTTTGCCTAGTACTTATAACTATCTACCATTTATTTTACTTATTAATCTTATTTATTTGTATACTCTTTTACTTTCCCATTCATTTGTTTTGTTCACTGTTGTATTCCCAACCCTTAGAACACTGCATGACATATATAAGTGAATAAAAATTGTGGAAGGGAGGACCAACATTTAGTGACTATCTACTTTTGTTAAGCATTATGTTAATCTAATGCAGAGATTATTTTTTAACTCCCCATAACTATCCTGAGAGATATGCCATTATTGTATGCTTTTAACAGATGTGAAACAGGCTTAGAGAGTCTAAGTAAGGTATCCAAGATCACACAGAGAGTAACTGGTAGTAAATTACCATATTCTTTTGAAGCATATTTCATAAGACTAAGTTACCAACAGAAAGGGACCTTTTGGGATAAATTATCCCCATGTCTGTAAAATGTGCTGTCAACTATACACTCTCTGGCAATCTCACACATTTCACATATGTACATATTTATGAACACATGCCAAACAAGTTTCTTATGGAAAAGTAATGGTTATAAATCATACTTAGAATATTCAAAATATTGTAACTCCCACAGGGAAATATTTTGAAGCACAGTAAATAGTTATATAGTCTTGCCACAGTATTCTTCTCGTTTCCCATTAATACCTATCAGTTTACAGGTATCCTTTCTATTTTTATAACTCAGTAGAATATGACGATCATTTGGGTATCTTAAAATTGGAGGATGGCAGAATTATTCTGTCAAGTTTTATTCTGTTTTAATAGTTGAGCTTTCCTAATCTTGAAATGAATTTGAGCTTATTTGGTTGAATGAAATTTCAAAAACATTCATTAGTTTGTCTTCTTAGAAAGATGACAGAAATTACTCATTAATCAAGAACTATTGATTTGGTTTTGAAACTATATTTTTATATGTTCTATATTTTTAGCTAGTTCTATCAACTTGAACAACTGAACTCTGAACTATCAGTTCAGTTAGGGAAATCAACATAGATTTTTGTGGGTGTTCTCTTTTAGTTATAATTTCTATCTCAACAAAGTAGTTGATAATATTGTCGTTTTATTTTTCATCAAAATGTAGTGAATGATCAAAGCCATCCTCAAAGCCAATATTGAAAAATATAGTAACCATTATTAATATTTAACAAAGGTTTCATTTTCCTGTAAGGAACATCAAATTTTGTCCATATTTGACACTGTGCTTCATCTCTCATTGTGGAGACTATCAGAATTGTTGGAAATGTGGTAAAATTGGTATTATCTGTAAGCAATTTAAAAATTTTACACTATCTCCCAACTCTTAAATGTTAAATGGGTTTGATCCTTAAGCTCAAATTGAGGAAAAGGTACAAAATGTAAATATAGAACCAAGCCATAGGGCTTGATAATATATTCCTAAGCAGAACTGAAAACATTTATTTAAAATAACACCTGAAGATGAGAGAAGTTTAGAAAATACCTGAAGAAATTTTTAAGTGTTGGGAAGAGTTAGATTCAGTACAGCAGGGAAGCTGAACAGAGTGAACCAAAGTCAAGAAAGCAAGCAGGCAGGTTTAAGCTCTGTATCAAAGCAGACCCCAGCCTAATGTCGGACAGTGCTCAGGGAGGGTTTCTTTATATGTGGTTTGCAAAGGGTTTTAGGCGCAGTGATCCATACCAACAAGCGCAGATTAACAGCTCAGTAGCTATGTCTTTAAACTGGTTGGAGGCATCTGTGGTCATCTGACCCCTCCTCCTGCTAATGTCTAGCTTCCTGCCTAACATTAGGATCTGTAAAAGTCGATAAGGTAATATGATGCCTGAAAAACAAATTGGTTTATAACCAGTATTTAAGGGTTCCAATAAAGTTTCTTTTTAAGAGTCATATTTTTCTACTTCATTTAACTCACAATTTTATTCATTACAAACTCTCAAATTTACATGCTGCCAGGTTCAAATGCAAATCCTTCATCACTGTTGTCAGCTTAAAAAAGAAAGACTTTATAAATTCAAAATACAATTATTTAGCTGCTCCTAGGACCTTTAGATTTATTCCATCTGTCTCAAACATCTTAAAAATAGATAATACACACATAAAAAAGACCAAGCAGAGGTTATTTTGACTTAAGTAATGAATAAAACCTTAAGCTAAAAGAATTTATTCTCTCTCTCAATTATGTTCTTTTAATCTGTTTGTAACATTAAAAAGGCATATGAAAAAATTCACTGGGGTCAAGTATAATTTTTCTGAATTACAAAATAGGGTAGCTATGATACAATAATACTCCCTAAAAGTAAGGTGTATAATACCTATCAAAATAGTCTTTGGCTCATAAAGATGATATAAAAATTTACTATTTTAAATAAACATAGGAAAAGTATATTATTTCTGAAATTTTTAAGTTAATAATAGAATTAAATTTCAAAACTATCAATACCTCAAATTTATACTTCATAGAAAACAATCACTTCAAACTTGGCAACTGCCTTGAATTTTAAAATGTTCAAAGAGAAATCTAATTATGTAAAAATTAAGAAACCTAAAATATTAAAAATTAGAAATCACCTGGAACTCATTTCCAGTATATATTTCTGTTGTAGACCTCATGAGAAATTCAGAGAAAGGTATCCCACTGCGTAATATCCATAATACTATCCTCTCTCCTTCGCTCTCCAACATGTTGTAATCATCTTTACCAAATGAAGTGAGAGGGATTCATTTGAACTCTCATCTGAACCAACTCAAACCCTTTAGTATATTTTCACTTTTTCCCTCATTTCCTGTTACACAATTTTCAAAGGGGTTGACTGATTTTAATCAAATGTGAACATTATTAACTGAAATTATTAACACTAGCATAAATTTGTGAGAAACCCAGAGTTTCAGAAAGGTGATGGGAAAATGACAGGAACCAACAGACCCTCTGTCCGCGGCCCACTAGCATAAATTTGAATTGTGAACTGGGATACTGCCTTTCAATTCAACTCACCAAATAATTATTAAAGACCTGCACTGCATAAGTCATTAGTCACAGAAGTGAGGAATAAAAGTATAAATGCTCTGTATGAGAGTCAGCATTCTGGTATTTATGGCTTTGCAAAATTCACTCAATTTGTGTATGGGCTGAGTTTAGTGATATGGTTCTAACAAACACAATATGGCAAAAGTGATGGGATGTCATTTCCAAGTTAGGTTATAAAAGATTATGAGATTCTGGGAAGATGACGGCATGAGCAGGGCAGCAGAAATCTCCTCCCAAAACCACATACATTTGTGAAAATACAACAAATACAACTATTCATAAAAGAGAGACCAGAAGATACAGTACAACAGCCAGTCTACAGCTACATCTGCAAGAACTCAGCACCTCACAAAGTGGGTAAGATACAAACACGCGACCCGGCAGGACCTGAGCACTCCCCCACGCCAGTGCACTGGCGGGAGGAAAAGAATCACAGTGGGGAGGGAGTGGAAGCACAGGATTGCTAAATAACCAGCCCTGGTGATCTGCAACGGGAGCACAGACACACATCGCATCGTGTACTGGAGATTAGAGAAATGGAAGGGTAGGATCTGAGATGAGGACTGCGAGCAGGTCCCTACAGCCGGCTCCCCTGGGACAAAAGAAAAGTGGGTGCTTTTTTAAAAGTCTTAAAGAGACAAGGGCCCAATAGCGGAACAAAATCATCCCAGCGCACTCAGCCCAGAAGGCTGGGAATCTTGAGGAATTTCGGGCCCATAAGCTGCTGCCAGGTAAGCAACCCCACGGAAGACTCTCAGGCAATAAGCAGCCTGCCATGCGTTCCCCCTCGCTGGCACCGCAAACGGTCCAGGGGATCTGCCATGACTGTGGATCAGCGGGAGAGCAGACAGCCCACAGGAACAACACACAATCTCCTCCTGGTGGGCGCATAGCTAACCGGAAGGGCTGCAGAAGCCAGACCAAGGTCTGGAAGGCACCAAGGGGCAAAGAACGCACCGGCGTGGCTGAAACACCCCGCAGAGCTCTAGGCTAGCCTGAGGGCAGCCCCGCACATAACAGCTCAGGGGATTATTTCAGAGACTGCCTCCCAGTGTGTGGGTAACCAGCACAGCCTGTGGAGAAGCAAGGAGAACAACAAGCAGGAAGGGACTTTATTCTCAAAGCTGACACACATGGCACCTACCTGCAACCACGTCTATAGTCATGAAAAGACAGAAGAATATGGTCCAGTCAAGGATCACCCAGACAACCCCAGAGAGAGGAACAGGTGGGATAGATTTAAACAATCTTCCCGAAAAATAATTCAGAATAAAAGTCATACCCATGCTGATGGACCTAGAGAGAAATATGCAAGAGCTAAGGGAGGAAGTCAGGAGAGATATTACAGAAATGAAACAATCGATTGATGGACTCAAGATCAGACTGGATGAGGTGCAAGAGACTGTTAATAGAATAGAAATAAGAGAGCAGGAGTACAAAGATGCTGAGGCAGAGAGAGATAAAAGGATCTCTAGGAATGAAAGAATATTAAGAGAACTCTGTGACCAATCCAAACGGAACAATATTCTCATTATTATAGGAGTACCAGAGAGAAAGACAGATAGAAAGTGTCTTTGAAGACATAATTGAGGAAAACTTCCCCAAGCTAGGAAAGGAAATAGTTTCTCAGACTATGGAAGCCCACAGATCCCCCAACACAAGGGACCAAGGAAGACAACACCAAGACATATAATAATTTAAATGGCAAAGACCAAAGACAAGGACAGAGTATTAAAGGCAGCCAGAAAGACAAAAAAGATCACCTACAAAGGAAAACCCATCAGACTATCATCAGACTTCTCGACAGAAACCTTACAGGCCAGAAGAGAATGGCATGATATATTTAATGCAATGAAACAGAAGGGCCTTGAACCACGAATAGTGTATCCAGCACAATTATCATTTAAATTTGAGAGAGGGATTAAACATTTCCCAGACAAGTGAAAGTTGAGGGAATTTGCCTCCCACAAACCACCTCTACAGGATATATTAAAGGGACTGCTCTAGATGGAAGTACTCCTAAGGCTAAAAAGATGTCACCAGAGAAAATAAAATCATAGCAAAGAAAGCAGACCATCCAAATACTAACTAAAGGCAAAAAGTAAAATCAACTATCCACAAAAACAGTCAAAGGAAACATAAAAGAGTACAGAATAAAACACCTAGCATATAAAGAATGGAGGAGAAAGAATAAGAAGGGAGAGAAATAAAGAATGATCAGACTGTGTTTATAATTGCTTAACAAGAGAGTTAAGTTAGACTGTTAGTAAAGAAGCTACCCTTGAACCTTTGGTAACCACGATTCTGAAGCCAGCAATGGCAGTAAGCACATATCTATCAGTAATCACCCCAAATGTAAATAGACTGAATGCACCAATCAAAAGACACTGAGTAATAGAATGGATAAAAAAGCAAGACCCATCTATATGCTGCTTACAAGAGACTCACCTCAAACCCAAAGATATACACAGACTAAAAGTGAAGAGATGGAAAAAGATATTTCATGCAAAAAACAGGGAGAAAAAAGCAGGCGTTGCAGTACTTACATCAGACACAATAGACTTCAAAACAAAGAAAGTAGCAAGAGATAAAGAAGGACATTACATAATGATAAAGGGGTCAGTCCAATAAGAGGATATAACCATTATAAATATATATGCACCGAACACAGGAGCACCAACATATGTGAAACAAACACAAAAAGAATTAAACGAGGAAATAGAATGCAATGCATTCATTCTAGGAGACTTCAAAACACCACTCACTCCAAAGGACAGATCAACCAGACAGGAAACAAGTAAAGTCACAGACGCACTGAACAACACACAAGAACAGATGGATCTAATAGATATCTACAGAACTCTACACCCAAAGCAGTAGGATACACATTCTCCTCAAGTGCACAAGGAACATTTTCCAGAATAGATTACATTCTAGGCCACAAAAAGAACCTCAGTAAATTCAAAAATATTGAAATCCTACCAATCAACTTCTCATATCCAAAAGGAATAAAACTAGAAATAAATTGTAAAAATAAAACAAAAAGGCTCACAAATACATGAAGGATTAACAACATGCTCCTAAATAATCAATGGATAAATGACCAAATTAAAACAGATTAAAAAATATATGGAGACAAATGACAACAACAACACAAAGCCACAACTTCTGTGGGATGCAGCAAAGGCAGTTCTAAGAGGAAAGCATATTGCAATCCAGGACTATTTAAAGAAGGAAGAACAATCCCAAATAAATAATCTAAAGACACAATTATTGAAATTGGAAAAAGAAGAACAAATGAGGCCCAAAATCACCAGAAGGAGGGACATAATAAAGATTAGAGAAGAAATAAATAAAACTGAGGAGAATGAAAAAAAGAAAAAATCAATGAAACCAAGAGCTGGTTCTTGGAAAAAATAAACAAAATATATAAACCCTTAGCCAGACTTACTAAGAGAAAAAGAGAATCTACACACATAAACAGAATCAGAAATGAGAAAGGAAAAATCACGACGGACCCCACAGAAATACAAAGAATTATTAGAGAATACTATAAAAATATATATGCTAACAAGCTGGAAGACCTAGAAGAAATGGACAACTTCTTAGAAAAATACAACCTTCCAAGACTGACCAAGCAAGAAACAGAAAACCTAAACAGAACAATTACCAGCAACAAAACCCCTGGGCCAGATGGATTCACCGCTAAATTTTAATACACATATAGAGAAGACATAATACCCATTCTCCTTAAAGTTTTCCAAAAAAATAGAAGAGGAGGGAATACTTCCAAACTCATTCTATGAAACCAGCATCACTCTAATACCAAAACCAGGCAAAGACAACACAAAAAAAGAAAATTACAGGCCAATATCCCTGATGAACACAGACGCAAAAATACTGAACAAAATATTAGCAAACTGAATTTAAAAATACATCAAGAGGATCATACACCATGATCAAGTGGGATTCATCTCAGGGATGCAAGGATGGTACAACATTCGAAAATCCATCAACATCATCCACCACATCAACAAAAGAAGAACAAAATCCACATGATCATCTCCATAGATGCTGAAAAAGCATTTGACAAAAATCCAACATCTATTCTTGATAAAAACTCTTAACAAAATGGGTATAGAGGGCAAGTACCTCAACATCATAAAGGCCATATATGACAAACCCACATCCAACATCATACTTAACAGCGAGAAGCTGAAAGCTTTTCATCTAAGATCGGGAACAAGACAGGGATGCCCACTCTCGCAACTGTTATTCCACATAGTACTGGAGGTCCTAGCCACAGCAATCAGACAAAACAATGACATAAAAGGCATCCAGATAGGTAAAGAAGTCAAATTGTCACTTTTGCAGATGACATGATACTGTACATAAAAAACCCTAAAGACTGCACTCCAAAACTACTAGAACTAATACATGAATTCAGCAAAGTTGCAGGATACAAAATTAATACACAGAAATCTGTTGCTTTCCTATATACTTATGATGAGGTAACAGAAAGAGAAATCAGAAAAACAATTCCATTCACAATTGCATCAAAAAGAATAAAATACCTAGGAATAAACTTAAAAAAGGAAGTGAAAGACCTATACCCTGAAAACTATAAGGCACTCCTAAGAGAAATTAAAGAAGACACTAACAAATGGAAATTCATCCCATGCTCTTGGCAAGGAAGAATAAATATTGTCAAAATGGCTATACTACCTAAAGCAATCTACAGATTCAATGCAAACCCTATCAAAATACCAACAGCTTTCTTCAATGAACTGGAAGAAATAATTCTAAAATTCATATGGAACCACAAAAGACCCTGAATAGCCAAAGCAATCCTGAGAAGGAAGAATAAAACAGGGGAATCATGCTCCCAGACTTCAAGTTCTTCTACAAAGCCACAGTAATCAAGATAATCTGGTAGTGGCACAAGAACAGACCCACAGACCAGTGGAATAGAATAGAGAGTCCAGACATTAACACAAAAATATACGGTCAATTAACATACGATAAAGGAGCCATGGATATACAATGGGAAATGACAGCCTCTTCAACAGCTGGTGTTGGCAAAACTGGACAGCTACATGTAAGGGAATGAAACTGGACTACTGTCTAACCCCATACACAAAAGTAAACTCAAAATGTATCAAAGACCTGAATGTAAGTCATGAAACCATAAAACTCTTAGAAAAAAATAGGCAAAAATCTCTTGGACATAAACATGAGCAACTTCTTCATGAACATATGTCCCCGGGCAAGGGAAACAAAAGCAAAAATGAACAAGTGGGACTATATCAAGCTGAAAATCTTCTGTAGAGCAAAGGACACCATCAGTAGAACAAAAAGACATCCTATGGTATGGGAGAATATATTCATAAATGACATATCTGATAAGGGGTTCACATCCAAAATATATAAAGAAATCACACATCTCAACTAACAAAAAGCAAATAATCCAATTTAAAAATGGGCAGAGGATCTGAATAGACACTTCTCCAAAGAAGAAATTCAGATGGCCAACAGGCACATGAAAAGATGCTCCATATCGCTAATCATCAGAGAAATGCATATTAAAACCACAATGAGATATCACCTCACACCAGTGAGGATGGCCAACATCCAAAACACAAACAACAACAACTGATGGTGAGGATGTGGAGAAAACGGAACCCTCCTACACTGCTGGTGGGAATGCAAATTAGTTCAACCATTGTGGAAAACAGTATGGAGGTTCCTCAAAATAGAAATACCATATGACCCAGGTATCCCACTCCCAGGATTCTACCCTAAGAACGCAGCAGCCCAGTTTGAAAAAGACAGATGCACCCCTATGTTTATCGCAGCACTATTTACAATAGCCAAGAAATGGAAGCAACCTAAGTGTCCATCAGTAGATGAATGGATAAAGATGTGGTACATATACACAATGGAATATTATTCAGACATAAGAAGAAAACAAATCCTACCATTTGCAACAACATGGATGGAGCTAGAGGGTATTATGCTCAGTGAAATAAGCCAAGCCGAAAAAGACAAGTATCAAATGATTTCACTCATATGTGGAGTATAAGAACAAAGAAAAAAACTGAAGGAACAAACAGCAGCAGACTCACAGAACCCAAGAACGGAGTAATAGTTACCAAAGGGAAAGGGACTGGGGAGGATGGGTGGGAAGGGAGGGACAAGGGGGAAAAAGAGGCATTAAAATGAGCAGATGTAATGTTGGGGGGGGGGGCACGGGGAGGGCTGTACAACTCAGAGAAGACAAGTAGTGAATCTATAGAATCTCAGTACGCTATGGACAGTGACTATAATGGGGGTATGGGGGTAGGGACTTCATGAAGTGGGGAGTTTAGTAACCATAACGTTGCACATGTAATTGTAGATTAACGATACCAAAATAAAAAAAAAAAAGATCATGACTTCTCTTTCTGTCCCTTTCTCGCTCCCACCCCTCCTCTATCTCCCTCCCTCCTTCTTGCTCACTCTGATAAAGCAAGCTGTCATGCTGAAAGCTACCTTATGGAGAAGCCCATATTGTGAGTAATGGAGGTCAGTCTCTGGCCAAAAGCAAGCAATATACTGAGAACCCCCAGTCCAGCAATCTAGGAGGAACTGTGTTCTGCCGCAACTGAGTGTTCTCAAAAGCAGATCCTCCCACAGTTGAACCTTGAGATGATGTAGCCCCAGCTGACACTTTGCACCCTTCTGAGATAAGCTGAGCAGGAGAACCCAGGTAAGTTGCACTGGATTCCCGACACAATGACATTGTGAGATAATAAATGTGTGTTATTTTTTAAGCTGCTAAATGTGGGGGTAATACATGGCAATAGACAACTAAAAACATGGTCTTCTAAAAACATATAATCTATTAAATTTAATGTAAGGTAAGATATGATGTGTCAAGAGTTTTTTTAAAGAACATTATGATAATGATAAGAATAATGATTTCTGAAAAGGAGTATTTATTAGGAAAGAAATTACAAAAAGAAAAAGGAAAAGGAAAGGAGACTTTATTTTTTTAGAGAGAAAGAATACAGATAATGATTATGGGCCCTGAATGTGACCCCAAAAAATGTGACTTTATTCTGTTAAGTGAGGAACCGTTAAAGATTTTTAAGCACAGGAATTATGTGATGAGATCCGTATTTGGGGGAAATTCTGATGTCATTATGTGTGCTGGATTAGAAGTGACAAAAAAAAATAACTAAGCCACTTTAAGGTCCATTACAAAAGTCTGGATGAGAATGAATGGGTGTCTGAGCCACGTAAAAGTGGCAGCAGGAACAGAAATTGGAAAATGGGTGTGAGGTGGCTTGGGAACAAAATTGGTAGGATTTGGTGAACAAAGGACTATGGGGAAATTGAGTAAAGAGGGAAGCTGAAGAGGGCACTGAGATGTTTAGGCTAGTTGACTTGGAGAAATGGCAATATGAAACAAGGAAGGAAGCACAAATGGAGGAATAATTTAAAGGAACAAAGTCTAATCTTTTGAACTGGACTTGTTTGGGTAACAGCAGGATAATAATAAGTCAGTAGTTTCAAATACAGTTATGATACTTAGGAACTTAGAAAGTCTGAATTGCAGGTAAGGATTGGAAATAACTTAGGAGTACTGGTTAAAGACATGAAAAGAAATGAGACAGCCCACTGAGTGCCTAAAAACCTCTGATTACTCTCCACTACCCTCAGAATAAAATACAAACTGATTAGTTACGTTCTTATCTAACCTCAGCTGCTGCACATGCCAACAGACACTCTATATTCCAAACACACAGAATGACTAAGGGGTTTCCCAAGATTCTTTGCATGTTCACACCCCAGGCCTGAGCCCTTGCACTTACCATTCCTGAAATGCTCTTCCCCAGCTTTCCCTTAGCCTTTGCAAAACTCAAATGTCACCTCTTTTGTATTTCCAAAGCACACAGCCTCTATCACATCATATTATCATAAGTTTTCTTACTTTTCTGTCCTAACACACTAATACTAGGGCAGAGATCATAACTTATTGTTTATGCCCAGTGGTGACTTGAATATACAGCATAAACTCAATGTTTAAAGCCAAAACAATTACTAGGAAAACAGGAGGGAAGGAGAAAGATCATTAGAAAAGAAGAAAAAGTGAAAACCATTTACCTTTAAGAGGCAAAGAAGAGGAAATGAGGGAGACAAGGAAACAAAATGGCTATTTGTATTTTTAACAGGGTGAGATCTCCTAATATTGAATCGATTGTTCTTTTCAGTAACCACTTTCGTATTGGTTAAACATGTCTCAAGCTTAATTTTTTTTAAATACAATAAAATTCATCTTTTGTGACATTTGTAAGATTTTTTTTAAAATAAAAATCAGAAACCTTATCAAATCCACCAGGAATATGCACTATCTCTTAAAACGTACTCTGCTCTACTTGACAGAGCTGCTCACTAATGATTCAACTACATTCTTTCCTTAATGCTTCCCATCCTAAAGAGCCATTATTTCAGATAACTCTTCAAGACTCCTTGATTTGCCTCACTTCACTCCTTAGTACACATTTTTGTAGATTCTCATGACAATCCAAATAATTATCTTCAAATCTTATCAATAACATGTCCTCTTAGTCAAACAAGATCTTTAACCTCCAGCCTTCCTCATACCCTAAATCTTTTCCCAAGTGCACTTCTTTCTTGCTCTCCAGCAATTTCATCAACTGGACAGTTAAAATATTACCCTGCACACAAACCACTGCCTTTACTACAACCATTACTTGCCATGATTGGCAGTATATGAAATAAGGCTGTTCTATACACTTCAGCAGGCACAGGCACGATTTTTCTTGCTTGTATTCATTTGCTTGTTTTCAATATTTTATCTGTTAGGGAATATATAATAACTTGACTCTTACTCTCTTTCCTGCTAGGGTCTCTAAGTACCAAAAAGATGTTAATACACGTTGTTCATTTGAACTGTTTATGTACCACAGTAGAATTTTGTTTACTCCTTACTTGGAAAAATCGTATATAACATTTTTACCAATATGGAAGACTACCTACTCTTCCTCACAAGGGCAATTAAAATAACAAGTCATACTATTCAATACCTTTTGTATCCCATTAGAGTAAGAAAACGTACCCTAAATGCTTGCCAAAAAAGATTGACAGCATAGGGTTATTTTTATAGAACAGATTTACCTTAAAATCAGTAGCAGCATGATACAATAAAATAATGCTATAATTACAAATAGTATATCTTAAGCACTTAGTAGGTGCCAGGCAATGAAATAACAGTCTCAGAGAGGCAAGTGAATGGCCAAAGCTGCACAATTACGGCAGAAACAGGACTCAAATCCAGGATCTGCCCTCAAGGGCCAGTATTTCAATTACTGCTTTATAATATGCATGATCTTAACTTATACAGCACCTTATAATTTTCAATGAATCTCTACCATGCTGTGGTCTTCACAGCACCATCAATGGGACGTCAGGGCAGACCATGCTAATTAATGACTTATTTACCACTATGCTTCTGATTTGGCAAAGAATCTATACTTTGGCAGATTGCTAAGAGCCCTCAGAATTGGTACAAAGGTCCCAACTGACGTGATGAATTGTCCATTCACGAAGAGAAAACATTTCCTCAGATTCAAGATCTTGGTTGTTGGTTCTATCCGAAGGCCGTGTATTTCCCCAAATCCCCCATTCCAACACCTTGCCTCTCTTCCTCTTCCATTCAAGGTTGAGAAGCCTAAGTCCCCAGAGACAAAAAGAAACCCTCTCATTCACTTCACATGTGTGGAACACTTTATGTTAGGCAAGGGGATAAAAAAGTTGATGATGTTTATTCTTAAGGTTGTCACACTTTAGAGGAGAAAAATAATCCCCAAAGTGTCACTATGCATCTGTGTGCATTTCTGCACATAACAGTGTCTCAGTAAAAGCTGGGTGATGAAAACTGGGACCAGATATCTTCCCTAGGCCAACCATACCCCTTCTAGCTCTTCCTTGGTGTTTAAAATGGTTGGTTGAAAATTATATTTTTAAAAAATAAAAAAGTCATATTCAGGACTATAATTTTAGATAACAAAAATTAATTGAAAAAACACAGATAAATACAAAGGCAACATATATCGCACAACTCTCTGGGGGAAGAAATCAGCTGGAGGTTTGGCTGAAATCTGTGGTTTATACTAAGATTCTTCCAGGGCACCTTAGGATGAACTGGGTCCTGGGCTTCAGCTGCAAACCTTTGCTGGTGCCTGAGTCCAGTGACCATCCCAAGTCCCACTTGAAGCACAGTCCTCTTCAAACCACAAGGGAGACATGAGATCCTCAAGGCCCATGTGCCTGCAGCTACCACCATAAAGTTGCAGATGCCTCTGTTAGGAGTTTTACTGGGTTCCTTAAGAAGTTACCTACAGTTACATGACAGCTGAGCCATTTCCACCCCTTTCACAGTGAAGTAAATTCTGTGAAGTATTGGCTGTAGGAGTCAAAAGGCTTCTGCCTTTGCTGTAGTTGTACAGTCTCATTGTCTGCTTAGGAAGCACAAATGACTTCAAATGAGAATGCTCACCTCAGTCCAGAAAGAAGGAGCAGAAATAGAAGCTGAAATTTTTAATAATTGTTGTCTCTTTTTCCATCAAAGACATCTCACTGTTAATCAGAGCTTCTGATAGGCAGGAGATACCATTACAGAATTGTCAACTGAGTGGATATAATTCTACCACAGAGAAGATATTTGACAGATTAGTTAGCTCATGTCACCTTATCATGAGAAACAATTCAATTTTTGTTAGACTTTTAAAATGTTTGAAACGTCTCAGAGATTCCCTACTACATCTCCAAACTCCAGGGATCCTAGGAATGAGAAACTGCCTCTGCTAACAGACTGAGAACAAATGCCTCTACATTCAAAATTGTTCCTCAAGCTTCTGAATGTAAAAGAAATGACTTTTGTGTGGAGATTCAAAGCAACGGCCCAGTCAAGTATAACCCAGATGTTTATGTCAGCTGATGTCATCCTCTGCTTCATGACATCCTCTAACACCTGTCTCTTGTCCAGGAGAAAGCCTGTCCCTTTAGAGGGAATTTTGCCAAAGCCTGGAATTTTGTCACCTTTAATTCTGATGTCGTCTCCTGCTAAATTCTCACCATTACTTGTCTTTGACCCAAATAATTTATTCTCATCTCTCTGCTCACCATTTCAGACATGTAACCTTTGCTTTGCTTTATCAAAACACCATTAAGTCAAGAAATGTGTGTACATCACAGATACTACTGAAGTGTGCATGTGATGGAGCAAGGGCCTGATGATCACAGCTTCAAGTAAACAATACCCAAACCTGAGTATGGACAATCCCTTCACCCTCTGTCCGCTACGTATTTCCCACTCTTGACGTTTCTCTACTGTCTGCACTAGCTATGGTGTTTCTGACCCTCTCTTTCCCTTTCCTGGGTTCTCTCTCATCTTCAGGTAACCATTTATTCCTTATTCTGAGAAGTCAGACCATCAGTTGCCCTCAAAACCATACTGTGGAGGTCTGTAAAAAAAAAAAGCCCGTCTACTTTAGGAGAGAAATCATCTGATAGGGACAGAGCAGCAACCTTCGGTTATGTCTTTTAATAACTCTGTTTTTCACTCTTCTCTGAAAATTATTTGCCATCCAAACAAAATGCACATATTAAAACAAAGTTGAAACTTTTAATATCTGTCATTCCTTGATAATCATACTATTGCCGTAGTTGTCTCAGGAAGCACCATGTGAGCAAAAAGTAGAAGAATCCATTTATTACAAACCATATTAATTAAGGAGAAGAAATGTCACCTGCCTATTCACTTAACATCTTTAAATTTCTAATTTTTTTTTAACCTTAAAACAAATGGTACATTTGTCATGCCCTTGATCAGACATAGATATTCATATATTCAGGTTAAATGTGAGATTTAAGCCACAGGTTAACTATAGAAAACCCACTTATTTCACTATTTAATTGTCATTACTTAATTAAACCATATTACACAATGGCTACTAATGTAGCAGCTATATTGAGCTTAATTCCGCTAGCTGACTGTGCAGGTAAATATTATGGGCTTGGGTATGTGTGCCACGTGCATGTGTTTATGTGTGTGTATGTGTGCATGAATGTGTACATTGAGTTCATTTGGTTGTACATTATAAAAATTTAGACTGTTATCAAAAGTAGATTTCTGTATTTTAATTTTAGTAAAATAAAATAAAAAGACTATTTTGTAAAGGTTTGCATATCATACCTATTTGTTTTTGACCAAGACTACATCCTCCTGTAGTAAAGATGCCATTAAAAGATTAGACAATTAAATATGGTGCCCATGTTTAACCTAAGCAGAAGATCACTCTAGCTGTTTGAGAGAACTTAAATTTGATGAGCAAAATAACATTGTTGTAGAGCTATATTATTTGCTCAACCCATGGCAATTGTGATTTTCTTGGAACAGCATGTATTTTAATCAATATTTATGAAGGCCTCCAGATGATCCTGTAGACTGAATCAAATTTTGCATTCATAACAACTTCTCACAAAGGCATTGGCCAGTAATAATACAATACTATGTGTGTCAGAATTTAAAGGCATTAGCTTAAAATGACTACAGTTTATAACACGCAAAGTATACCAACTAGACCAGCATAACCCAGAGAATTGTATCAAGATAATTACTTGGCTATTCGGAGATTTGAAGTACAGAATCTGTTGGAGGAAGAAGCAATTTGAGAGTGTATTCCATTCAAAACCATTGGAAGAGTATAGAATCCCTATCGTCCCATGAGTTATCTTTTTTTAACATACCATGAAACCTATCAGATGCATTGTACTTACAGGTTCTAGTGACTTAAACACAAAAATAATTGCAACACCAGTTAGCACAGATTTTAGAAGGAAGGTGACTCTAACTGTAACGTATTAACATATGTTTGACAAATGTTTGGTATAGCTGACTACAAGATTGCATTATCACAAAGGAAATACCATAGGCTCTGTATTCCCAGTATAACCAGAATCCATCCAGTTCTCACCACCTCACTAAAACCACCTGGGGCTAAACCATCACCATCTTTAACCTGCATATACCTTTTCCTGGGTCTCCTATTTCTGCTTTTGTGAATTACAGAGAAGTAACAGAAAAAAATCTATAAAAAAATAACAAAAAAGTCTATTGTAGATAGCACAGCCAGAATGATCTTTTAAAAGGCAAGTCAGATCAATTCACTCCTTTGATCAAAACCTGGAAATGATTCCCCTTCTCTGTGCCAGTAAGAGCCAGACAAGGGCCTACATTCTCTGCCGGACTTCAGTCCTCACTTTGCTCTTTGCATCCGCAAGCCTCCTTCTGGATCCTGACACATGCAGGATGTGCTCTCACGCTGAGCATTACTTATACCTTTTCTTCTGCCTGGAATGCTTTTTTTTCGGGTACCATTTGGCTAACTCCCTCACCTCTTTAAAATATATTTGATCACTTTCTCAATTAGGTCCCCCAACTATTGAATATAGCAACCTGCCCAGCCCCAAACCTCTTCCCCCACTGCACTCCTGATCATATTTAGCCCATTTTAGTTTTTCTGTTACACTTATAACCTGTTATAAAACTATTTATGTTAAGCTCTTGTTCTATCTCTTAAATGGTAGCTTCTCAAGAGCAAGGGCCTTTGCTTTTTTAGTTCACTAATGTGTCCCATCTCTAATATAGGGTGGACACTCAATAATTTGTTGAATGTCAAATGAATTCAAATGTGATGTGAGCATAACACAAGGAACCTTCCAGTCACCAATATCGACAGTATGAAGTCTTCAAGGAAAAGACTTGGTTTATGCCACTAAGTATTCATACCTAGGAAACTAATATTAGATAACCCCTCCCATAACCCCCAACAGATGTCCTGAAGCATTTATTCCTCCAGGAACTGGGAAAAATTACTCTTTGATGTGCAATTCCTGTTGACTTTAAAATTTTATAATTTATCATAGATACCCAGGCCTAAAATTCCTTGGATACTACAATTGTTTTCTAAAGAGTTCTCTGTCATTTCATTGTTATCTTCTTACTTCTTTTCACTTTCTTTTAGTTTCCTCTCCTCCTTTTCCCATACCTTAAATGTTAGTGTTGCCCAAGGTTTCCATCCTTGGTTACAGTCCCTTCTCATTTTGTACCTCCTGTGGGCTACCTCTTCCTTGCCTATAGATCCAGTCTCCAACTAACTGGAAGAAAAGCCTCTAGCCCCGGTCCTTCCCCTAATTCCCCCTATAGACTGGTCCTTACAGAGTTTCACCTGGATATGCTATAGGCATGTCAAATGCAAAACATCTAAGACAAATGCTTTCACCACCATTGTAACCTAAGGAATTCTCTGCCTGAATTCTTCACCATAGTTAATAGCTTCATTATTAACATAAGTTACTCATAGGACAACATCTCAAGATTTGTCTAAAACTTTTTTTTCTTCTAGATATCTATGCCTATTTTTATCCTTTGCTCATTTTCACAATAATATAATATTTTGTGTTCTCCATAGAATAAAGCCAAGGCATTTGCCTACCTTGTAAGGCATAGCATATTAATTGCACGTAATTTTCCCATGTGAGCAACCCAGAAGCCTGTACTATACAAGACCCTGAGCACAGATGAACCAGGCGCTACCAGACATTTCATCGATTGTAAACATGTTTCTCACAGGCTATGAACCGTTTGATGCAACTCCCCCAGAATTATCTCATGTTAGCTTTTCAGCTAAATTCCTCACAAATACCAGCTAGACTCACAGAGTACAAAAGCTTATTAAAACACTATCATAGCTAGAATGAAACATACAAAAATATTGGCAAAAGCAGGTTTTTTAAAATCATCTTCTCTATGTATTTTATATTTTCCAAATTTTTTATATTGAGTGAATATTTTTATCCCAGGAAAAAATTATAAATTGTAAGATGTGAAGATTACATGTAGAGAATGGCTTGGTGTATTCTAAAGAGTTCTGACTTTCAAAGTGGTATCTCTTTAGCTCATTGCCATTGGTTTTTTGATTCTTTAAACTCCTGAAGTTATAAGTAGCAATAATTTGGAACATAAGTAGCTAAGAGTACTTCTAACGACAAAAATAACTAGTCCCTCGAAACCTGCTCAACTCCTCTCTGTATATGGCTGCCCATTATGGCAACCTTGAATCCGCCTAGTCCCAGGCTACTCTAACCTGTGAATTTAAATAAAAATAATAGTGTTTAAAGCAAATTTGGTTTTCAAATAATGCATTAATCTAACTTTATTTAATCTTATCTTGCTAATTAAGAATACAATTAAACTTAAAATATTGTACCAATTTTAGGCTGCTAATTATTGTGCTAATAGAGAACTCATGAATAATTGTTATGTTATATTGCTAAGAATGAATTTGCTCTACAATGTCAGAAAGGAGATCAAGAATAAAAACTCTTGTGACTCTAAATCATTTACAATTTCTTTCTAATTGAGATAATCCTTGCACATTGTTTTAAAATCAAATAATCTGCTCTTCTTTTACTGCAGAACCCCACTAAAGACATGTGGGAGGCACTGAGAGAACATTCATGTTAGTGGACTTCAAAAAAAATAAATTCTGCTTCAAAGCAAACAGCCATAAACTAAAAAAAAGAAAAGAAAAATCCTATATTTGTCATGAATCTTATAGTAAGAGACAAAGATCAAGCAGGATAGTGTAATACACACTCTAGAAGCCATCAATATGAGCATCCGTACTACTGGCCTCACCACAGGTACACCGTGCTGGGCTTGCAGGAGATGTTATAACCTAAAGGGCACTGAGTCGATCCCTTGTGCTCAGAGACCTTCAAGTACTGGCAGGTGGCATTTCTCATATACAAAAACACCGTAACACAAGAGTGCACTTCTACCGTGAGAAGGATCGGCTTTCAGAATCAATGTTACCTCTGCTTCCCTGGCCATGAATAATCATTAATGATTCTGTGGATTCTCCGCAGGTTTGCAGGTGTTCCTCTGCATGCTAGTCAGAGTGTCATATAATCAAAGAGCAGGAAAGGACCTGCAGGACTAACACAGGGCTTTGTTTTAGCAAATTAGACCCAGGGAGAGTAAGCGTGCCCTGTTCCTCAAACATGCTGTTCAGAAAATCATTATCAATGTATTAAGATTGCATGCCTCTTTAAAAATTCCATATGTAATTCTTTTATAACTGAAGAATGTTCACAAACCCCACATAGATGAATACATAATTTTCTCAAAGCCAGTTCAACTTTAACAACACCAACTCCAAAACAAGTACATAATTTGAAAACTAAGAACATCTCCTGCTTCTCTAAACTTTATTGTCAAAGTGAAGGCCTATGTTATTAATCAATTTGAGAGAAAACTCCTATTTTTATATCAAGGAAAAATATCCTCCCCTAAAACATTTATCTTCCTTATTTCAGAGTCAAATTTTAGTTCATAGCAAACAAGAAACATCTGTACATGCAGTACCCAATTCCATTTAGTTTATCAAACAGGAATGCCACAGATTGGCCAGCTTTAAAATTTGTTATTAATAAAATGGCATGAGAAGACGAAATTGACATTTTTCTCAACTTGTTTTTGCCAATAATCAAAGCTAAAATAGGGCAGTAAGTACTTCCACATCACCATTTCTAGAGGAAAAACAGGTACAGCATAATAAGCTAGAACATGGGTCCAGTGAAACATTTTTCCCTTGACCCACAGAATAGAAGATAAAAAAATATACCAGCTTTGCAAAAAAGAGACTTGGACTCTAGCCCTTACCAGATGCATTAACCCATGGGAAGGAGCTAATCTTTGATATAACATTTCCTTATCTGTGAAATGACAGGGAGAGTAATGATATGACAAAGAAGGTTGTTTTAAATGAGGTGGCATTTTTAAAATCCTTGACCCAAAAAAGGTACTTAATATATGGTAGATAGTCTTCCTGCACACTCCAAAGAATAGTAATACTTCATCCCAGTTTGGAAAGAAAAACTACATTTGTGTTATATATTTTTGTTTTATTGAGATATATTTCACACACCATAACATTCACACTTTTAAATTGTAAACTTCAGTGGGTTTTAGTATATTCACAGAATTGTGAATCACCAACACAATCTAATTTTAAAATATTTTCATCACCCCAAAAAGAAATCGCATACCCAGTCACTCCCAGCCTGTCTTCCCACCAGCCAGGCATTGAGCACCAACTGATCTTTCTGGATCTATAGATTTGCCTATTCTAGACATTACACATTCTGCTGTCTTCTGTTGGCTTCTTTCACTTAGCATAGTGTTTTCAAAGTTCATCTATACTGTAACATGTATCCATAGTTCATTCCTGTTTATTGCTGAATAGTATTCCGGTGTATAGATATACAACATTTTAATTATCCATTCATTACTTGATGGACATTGAGTTGTTTAGACTTGGGGTAGTATGAATAATGCTGCTAGGAACATCAGTGTACAGTGCTTTATACTGACACTTTTTTCATATTCTCTTGATTATATATCTAGGAGTGGAATTACAGGATCCACTTTTAGAAACTCAGATTTCCTCAACTCAAAATATTTGGCCATATGCCAATGAGTGTAATTTCTGGATCCAGTCTTGGTAACTCTGTTTCCCATTTGGAACACGTCAAACAGTTTGCCAAAGCGGCTGCGCCATTAACAATTCCAGTGGCAAAGTATGAAAGTACTAACTTCTCCACTCCCTTACAAACACTTATTATTGCCTATTTTTTATTTTATTTTTTAGCTATATGTGGGTGTTCCTGCAGTTCTGATTTGTATCACTCTAATAAGTAATGATGTTGAGCATGTTTTCATATGCTTATAGGTCATCTTTATGTCTTCTTCACAGAAAGTACCTATTCAAATCATATGTCTATTTTTAATTGGGTTGTCTTTTATTGTTGACTTGTAAGAGTTATATCTTCTAGGCATACATTTTTTAAATCAGATATTTGCAAATATTTTCTCTCATTCTATACTTCGTCTTTCTATTTTCTTGATGGTATCCTGTGAAGCACAAAAGCTTTTAATTTTGATGGAGTCCAATTTACCTATTTTTTCTTTAGTCCCTTATGTTTTTGGTATCAAATCTAACAAACTATTGCCTAACCCAAGATCATAAAGAATTACTCTTATTGTTTCTTCTAAGAGCTATATATTTTTAGCTGTTAAATTTATGACTTTGATCCATTTTGAGTTAATTTTTTATGTAAGTATGTCATGAGGCCAAATTTCATTCTTTAATGTGTGAATATTCAGTTGTCCCAGCACCATCTGCTGAAAATGCTATCGTTTTCACATTAAATGGCCTTGACATGATTATTATAAGTCAATTGACAAAGATAAGAGTATTTTTGGAATCTATGTTCTATTCTATTTATCTGTCCTTGTGCCAATTAACACAATATTTTCATTGTTGTAGCTTTGTAGAAGTTCCAAAATTGGGAAACATGAATCCTCCAACTTAGTTCTTTTTCAGATTGTTTTAGTGATTCTGGGTTCCTTGTGTTTCCATATGTCTTGTGCCAGCTTTGAAAAAAAGGCAGGTGGAATTTTGATAGGGATTGCATCTACCCTGTAGGTCATTTTGAAGATCACTGCCATGCTAGCAGTAAGCTTTCTGGTTTGTGAACATACATTGAATATTGAGTCAGTTTGGGTTTGGGTAGTTGGTGTCTTTCTAGAAACTCAATCATTTCATGTAGGTTATGCAGTTTGTGGCACAATTGTTACAGTATTTCCTTATAAATCTCTTTAGATGTGAGATATATGTAACAATGGCTTCTCTATCACTCCTGACTTTAGTAATGAGTCTAGGTCTTTTTTGTTTATTCTAGCTAATGTGCCAATTTTGTTGATCTTTTCAAGAACCAAGTATTAGTTTTCTGGATTCTCTCCTCCGTGAATGTTCATCTCAATTATTGTACTTTTTAACACTGAAATTTCTATTTGGGCATTTTTATAATTGTTATTGTATTTTTGATGGCCTCTCTTCACAAGACATCATTGTCATGCTTTCCTTGAATTTTTTAAGACATGGTTTCCTTTAGTTCTTTAAACATATTCATAATACTTTATGGGCCTCCTAAGAAACAGTTTTCACTGATTGATATCCCCCCTTTCTATGGACCATATTTCTCTCCTTGCCTTATAATTTTTGCCAAAATTTGATGTTATTTTATAATGTGGCAACTCAAAAAATTAGATTTCCCTTTCCCCATGATTTGTTTTCATTGCTATAGTTACTGTTTACTTGTGACTTTCCTAGACTAATTATTTACAGTCTTTATTTTTCTGTGTGCAGCCAATGAAGTCTCTGTTTGTTAGCTAGTAATCAGAAAGAGATTTCCTTAAATGCCTTGAACTAATAAACCTCCTACTCTTTACTTAGGCTCCCTGTGTATACTGAGGCAAAATTTCAATGCTTGGCAGTTTAAGACTCTACCTCAGCCTTTGCCTCCACCTTGTGCACAGTTTACATTCAGCCAGAGACAAGAAATCAGGGCCATCTCAGGTCTCTCCAGTGCATGCTCATAGCTCTACACAAGCACACAGACTTTAAGATCTCCTGTAACATATTCAAGCTTCTAAAAGCCCCCAACAAGCATACTATTTCCCTGATTTTCCATGTAAGTTTTGCATCCAGCCTCTTGTTTTCCCCAAGTGATATCATTTTCCCAGGTAACTATGATGCTAAGTAATTGAGGATGAGGTTTTTGGGTTTTGGTTTGGGGTTTTCTTGCTTGTTTTCTGTTTTGACGGACTCTAGGGGAAAGGGCTTCTCCTACTGGAGAGCTCTGCATCAGGTTAAATATGAAAAAAATTCTATGAAAGGCTCTTCTACAGATCTTCTAGATAGGTCAAAATTGACAATTCTCTTGAGATGGGGAGTTTTAGAGATATTCAAACCCATTCTCCTTGTCTCCAAAGATCTCTGAGCTTCTGGATTTCACAGTTATTGAGCCTATAAGGTCTCTGGTTTTCAAAGCTACCATGGTGCTGGGGAGAGAGGAATGGGAATAGAATAAGTTACAATCCACAGATATTGCTGTTCTTACTAATATTCAGTAATTTTTCTTGTATAAAGAAAAGTTGCAACTTGCCAGATAGTTGCAACTTCTAGTTAATTCTTAGAGTTCTGCAAACAATGATTTTCACATTTTTTTCCCAGTGTTTTCATTGCTTTTAATAGAGGAGTGGATTTTCAGAGGTATTTACTCCACCATTACAGAAATGCTTCTCTGCATTTTTTAAAGTTGAAATTATTTCATTAAAAACAAAAGGAAACAAAACAACTGCAAACATCTCTCCCCATACTTTCCCATACCTTTTGGAAGGTCTCAACCTCCTTCGTTTGGTATTGTTCCTATGGAACAAATATTTTCATTAATATACTATAGATGTACACACAGAACACACCCAGGCTCTTTGAATCAGTTAAACCTAGATTATAATCCTGGGTCTTTCACTTATTTGCTTTGTGAACCTTAACTTCCTTAAATTCTCTCAGCCTCAGTTTATTATTTCATAATGTAACACCTACCTTCAAGGGTAGCATTAAATCAAACTACATATAGAAAAGGACCAGCACCTAATAGACTTCAGTAAGTCATAGTTCCTTTCCTGTTTCCCTTTCTTTCCAAAATGTGCATTTACTGAAAGAATGTCAATGCTGTATGCTTGACTCTTTAGTGTAATAATGCCATCTGCTGGAAATGCCAACGTGATGCCCAACAAAGAAAAAAGATCTTGTCAACAAAGCGACATTATGGTTACAGCTCCATTGTTTCTGACCTATCAAAAAAATAGGTCAAATTCCTGACATTTCCTCAGTATATTTATTTTTAAAGGTGCCTTAGACCATGCCCCCCCCACATAAATGTTATTAAATGGTTTATAATTACAGTAAGTCCTACTTTTTCATATCTTGAAGAGGGAAAAGACTAGTAGAAGCAAGTGACCATGAGTTAAAGTTCTTTTAATAAATTGCTTTGAAATGTTTATTATAGATCAGTGATCTTAGTCATAAATGTAGATTTTTAAATTATATAAGGACCTAGTACCAACAAAATTAATTAAGAACTATTAGACCTCATTTTCTAGTTCACAAGTAAATTACTCAAAGGTAAGTCAACTATAGTTGTTAGCAGTAAATACAAGATGTACTTTTATAAAGCAAGCAAGTCTTTAAAAACTTTCTAATTGTGTAACAATAGATAACTGGTTAAATGAATTAAATCATAGCAAATACTTATTATAGAATATGATACAAAGGTCAAGTTTATAAAAATATTGAATAATATGGGAGAATCATTGTCATTTATTGTATAGATTAAATAACTGTATAGATTAAATGCCTTGAACTAAAAAATGAGTTATAAAATGATTAATATAAATTGATCCAAATGTTGTTCAGGTAAGTAAATATAAAGATTATAAATGTGTTGATTACCAAAATGTTATAGTGGTTTTATGTCTTCACTGTGAGATCAATTTATTATTTTCCTCTTTGTGTATCTAGAAATATAATTTTTGAAATTTTATAGAATGAATAGTATTTTTATCACAACAATTTGTTTCTTGCTAATAGAAACATTGCTGTGAGTCCCGTTCTTTTTTCTTGATACATCATTTTCTGGCTGTAGTTGGTAAAATTTAGTTAATTACTTCGCTTTAAAGCATCCTTCCCATTTCCTGGATGTTGCTTGGATAAGAGATAATGATTCCTCATACAGTCTTTTTTCATGTATAGTAAACCAAGATTGGACCTGATATAACAGTAAAAAAAATCCCTAAAAGCTCAAAGTACTGTGGAGGTTTTCTGTAATTAAGAAGTTCATCAAGAAGTGCTACAATTTCCAATACTATAATGCCTCCTAATATTTATACCCTGGAAAGACTGAGGCACAATCTAAACACAGAAGGAAAAACAAGAAAGCCTAACATTGCTCAGCATACTGACAGAAAGAGGCATCTTCTTCCCTGTTGAACGTCAGTTCTTCAGGATTACAATCTCAGGGAGGAAAATCTTTCTATTTGTAACATGGATTTTGGTTTTACCATTTGTATTTGTGCATGTGTGCATAACCTATGAGACACTGAAAAAAGTCGATAGGGATAGGTGTACCTCACTGGAGGCAATCGTCGAAAGGAACTAGATTTGGAGGGTTAAAGCAGGTCTGCATGACTCAGGATTTTCAAATATTTATCAAAATTGTGTTCTTTGTTTTTATTAAAAGTTCAATGTGGTACATTTTGGATGTGAGAAAAAAATAGGTAAACTGACTTTATGTAAATCAGGTACAAAGGGGAAGAAGGTGCTATAGAAAAATTCCCCATAACAGAAGCAAGGACAAGACTGGGGTCATCTAAAGGAGAATAAAGGCTTACATGCAGAAGTGTTGAACAATGAAATATTTTGAAAGCAGAAGAGTAAAACTCTCAGGTACATCCCTGAGATCTGAAATAGATTTAACCTTTCTCTTTTCTTCCCATGGCTTTAGAGTACTGTGATTATTTCAAAGTTTGATTTAAAATGTATTTTGTGCCTCCTACATAGCAAGATCTATTAGATATATCAATTCCCCAGTAAAGTCTGTTATAGCTATCTAGATTTCATAAATGGCAAAATGAGAATCAGGAAAAATAAAATAAATTAGGGGTTTTCCCACATGCATTTCATTGAGATCCAACATCGTAACAGCATTATGAGAAGAAATGTGGTAGTAAAGGAATTCTGAGAAGTTTCCGGCACTAATCCAGGTTTTTAGCTTATGTCAAATCAAAGTAAACCACAGAAACGCAATTGGAGCATAGAACTGACTTGGAACTGAACATAATACCTGCAAGCTTTTTCCCTGAGCATCCTAGCAAGAAGTCATCTTTGAAGGGGCTAGAGCAGGAGGGAGGAATGCTGATATCAGGGTCTCATACACACATTTGCAGGCTGAGTGGTCACTTGAAATTCAGTTCAATAGAAACATACTGAATTTCTTCAAGAGGTGAAAAGCACTGTGTTTATAAATGAAAGAAAATTCCTATCCACATTGAAAAATACATCAAAAATCCCCTTAATTGATATAATCACCCAGATTATATCAAAAGCACAATGCTGAAGAGACCAGGGGGTCTAATTTTAACTTGGGTAGCCAAAATCATTGACTTTATTTTATTACTATTTTTGTGGTAATTAATAACTCATGGTGATCACCCTTATAAGATACTTAATTATCTTATTAAAATATCACAAAGAAATACGTCTTTATTTCCACTTGACAGAAGGGAACAGGGATCAGAGAGATTAAGAAACAGGGCTTCAACTTCAAAGCCTGTGAACTACAAGTAGGGTTCTAAGGCGGGTCTGCATGACACAGGATTTTCAAAAATGTGTCAGTTTTGTTCTTTGTTTTTACTAAAAGATCAGTGTGATACATTTTGGACACAAGGAGAAAATAGGTAAATTGACTTTATTTTGTGTAAATCAGGGACAAAGGGAAAGAGGACACTATACAAAATTTCCTTTCAGTCTAATGTCTGATGGCATATATTGCTGATATATCACATATGCTTCCTAACAAAATATACATGGACAGATAGGAGTTGCAGAGAGAGCCAAAATATAAAGCAACCTTACAAATTCCTCAGGAACCAATCAAAACAGTTACTGGGTATATAAATGGGTACTCATTAATTTAGGCACATAAAAATAACATTAAGAAAATAATTGCAAGTGAGGACTGAACACAACTGATTGCTAAATAGGCATTATACACAAAAAGTAGAGAAGTCCCAAAGAAGGGACATTAACGTGACTGGGTCAGAGAAGAAATCTTAGACCCAGAGGAAATGATGTAGTAGAAAGGATGTGGAGAGCATGGAAGGCGAGAATTTACAGATGGGAATATTATTACCATGAACAAAAGAACCAGGATAAGAAAGCTGCATTAAAGTGATAAGCCATTTGGTGTCTGGTGTCTTTCTACAAATGGCCCTAAATTATGAACAGAATACATCATAAATATGATGTGACAAACACAGCTCTCAACGTGAATACTCAATAACAGATCCTACTCCCATTAAGGAAGAAAATATCTAAGAGTGGACATTAAAATAAAAAATATTTGTTCTTGCAGATGTAGGGGCAAAGGGCAGGCTCTCCCCAGTGTGTCACTTGGCCATGCAGATTATTTTGAGCTGAAAACAATCAAGACCTAAGAAACTCAGGAGAAAGTTTGACCTTCCCCCTAACTGCCTAAAAAGAATTTAGATAGAGGACTTGCTCCAGGAAGACCGCTATCACCACAGATAAGTACATTATAATATGAACTAAGTGTGGTAGACAGGAATTTAGCAAAATCCGTTAAAATTCATCTCTATGTCCCATTGTTTCTGTGTGGCCCTGCAAACATATGTTTACCAAACATTTATTTTTTTTCACCTCCCTGTAAACTGCCTTCCTCCCCTATGAAGTACTAGACCTGTATTCCCTTTCTCTATAGTTCAAGGTGACATATACCTCATTTTGCCTGGTTTGGAATTTCATGTTGTATGACTTGATTTTCTCCTGTTAATCTGTCTCATGTCGATTTAGCTCTTAGACCAGTTAGAAGAACCTTGAAAGGTAAAGGACAATCTTTCCTCACCAACATAGATTCTAACCCCAATTATGGTGAACAGAATATTGGGTGTACTCCCGGGATGCTAATTATTAATTTGTCCTGAGAAGTTTGATAATCAGCTTACTTGCAGAAACTAAGTGTTTCCATTCAGTCTGGCCTGGGAGAATGAGAGAAAAAATATGGCTAGAAAAAGGAAGTACTTAGAGTTTTGTAAATGTTCTTAAATGACAGACTAGTATCTTTAAATCTTCAAATCAGTATTTAAATGTACCTATTGCCCTAATTATTCAGACAGACTTCCAAAGTGTTGTCTACAGATATCCCCATTTTGTCTTGTGTTCATTCCTCAATCTATTTCACTCTGGCCTTCACACAACATGGAAATATTCCCATTAAGGTCACCAGTGGCTTCCATGTTGCCAAATTAGTGGACCCATCTTTCTGTGCTCATCTTATTTTGCAGCAGAGTGATCAGTTCCTTCCCTTGTCAGACACTCACCCCTGGCTTCTGGAAAACCACACAGGTTTCCATTCTGCCACGTTGGCTACCCTGGTTCAGTCTTCCTTACTAGGAATGACTTCCGAATGATAGAGTTCCTCCAGATGCTACACAAATATTCTTCTTTTCTCCCTCAACACATGCTGTCTGGATAATCTTGTCTTTCCCATGGCTTAAATATGGCCCAATAAAGCTGTCTCTCCAGTTTATCTCTCTAGTTTAGACCTATCCTTTGCATTCCAGTCTTCTTTATCCAGTATCTTGACATCTTTGCTTAGATGTCACAAAAGACAAAGTTAGCCTGATCCTGAATTGTTTTTTTTTTAATTTTGGTATCATTAATATACAATTACACAAGCAACACTGTGGTTACTAGATTCTCCCCCATTACCAAGTCCTCACCACATACCCCACGACAGTCACTGAATTCTTGATTTTACTTCAAAATATGTTCCTCCCCTACTCTTCTCTCAGTGAATGGTAAACTAAAAATCTGAGAGATGGTCTTTATTCTTCCCTCTCCTTCATCTTCCAAACCAGTCCATCACCTGTTAATTCTACCTCCGAATTATATCTTGTCTCTGTTTCTCTCCATGTCCATGGCCATTACTACACTCCAAGACAGCTTTGTCTTTCTCTTGCAATGCCTCCTAATCTTTCTCTTTCTCTTGCTGTTTTAATCCATTTACCTCAGTGCAGCAAAATAAACTCTTAAAACTTAAAAATGTAAACTAAATCTTAACAACTACTTAATACCCGCAGGTTTCTCATTATAATTGGAAAGAAATCCAAGGCTTTACATGCCTTAGTCACTGATTATACCATCTCTTAGACTTGCCTCTCCCTGTTCACCACAAACCAGCGGCACTGGCCTTCTTTCAATTCCTAGAACAGTCTAGAAGGCTATTCTCATGAGTATTTATATGGCCGGCTGCTTCTCACCCTGGTTTTGGCTTAAACTACACCAGCTCTAAGAGCCCTCCTCAGACCTCTCTGAACAGAGTCCTTTCCCCACATTGCCACTGCCGTTTTGTGTGATAGCATATGGCTCGTTTCCTTCATAGTACTTTGCAATTTCAAATGCATCTTTACATTCACCACTTGTAATTGGTACATTTTCCTAATCTCTTATTCTTTCTTCTTGTCATTACTTCCTTTTACCCCTAAAAGGAAACTCACCATTTATATTTTATTTTCAGTCTGTGTGAGGCTTTCTCTTGTTTAATTTTTTTAACTCTCTTTCATTTGCAGTCCATCTCCATTCCCTGATCCACTGCAAGACAACCATTCTCATATTTTAGATATATATCTCCTTAACTCTATATGCCCTTTATAAAATATGCAGTGATATTTCATGGTCATGGATGTATAACGTACATAAATGAAGTTTGTAGACTTCATTCTATTTCTTGCTGTTTTTATTCAACTACCTGTTTTAGAAATCTAATTGTTGTACTGTGTCCATCTAGCCATTGTTTTTGAGTACTACATACTATTCTATCGTATCTGATCTATTAGTTGTCTCAAGTTCCCCACTACCAGTAACAAGCCTGCAACAAATTTGCACATAGTCTTTATGGAATTGCTCCTCTGGGAGAAAAAAAAAAAAGTCCAGTAGTTTACAGGCCATAGGAATGTCAATATTTAAATATTGCCAGCTCCAATCTACATTCCCACAAGGGTTCCTATACTCTCCTGACCCAACTGATATTTGGTATTTATCCTATTTTCCAATGTGCTGCTGATGAAGAAGTGTAACATGATATCCCTTTTTTTTTAGGAGAGCAAGGTACAGGCTTTTATTTAGAAATAAAGTGAGAGGAAAGAGCTCCTGGCTCACGCCAGGAGGGGACAAGAGAGCCCCAATATTACATTTTTTTATTTGAATTTTTCCAATATATTTTCCATATATTTGACTACTTCTTCTAATATTTGTTAGCTATAAGGAATTTCCTTTCTATTCCTAATCCTTGACCCTTTTTCTACTGAATTTTAAAAATTAGGTAGTGAACTTTCTTTTAATATTCTGTTTCTTTGGCCCAAGGTCTTCTATTTTACTCTGTAATGCACTTCTTGGCATTGATCTTCATTATTTGTTTAATTATTTTGGTTGTGACCTCATTTTCTACAACAGAATTTTTCTGAGTACGTCATAAGCTTGGATATCTCACCACAGAGCCTGGCTGTGTTGCTTCTCCAGGGAGCAGATTTCTGGGACGTCATATCCTTAGATGACTGGTGAAGGTCCTACTTACTTTACTCCACATGGGCAGCTACACAGGATTCAGACTAAGGAGAATTCACTTTCTCATTTTGGAGAGTGGCTCTATATTAGCTAACTTTCCAAGAGTATTTTTATCATTTATCTGGGTATAAGAAGAGTTTGAATATGCATATATACTGGCCTTTTCAGAAGGGCCTGTATATTTATTTACAAGTGCATTGTCTCTCTGTCTTTCATCAACTAAATTATTAGCTCTGTGAAGGCAGAAATTTTGTATGTTTCACACAACACACCCTTTTATTAGGAGTACCTGGAACAATGTCTGCCTCTGGTAGTTACTAAAAAAAATATTTGAATGGAAGAGTGAAAGTAACATACAGCCCAGTGTCTCCTCTAGACCTCATATCTCTATGAATGTTAACTCCTTTATTTTCCCTTCTTCTCCCTGATAATTAGTAAAATCATCACGATGGTATGTAGAATATATTAGCAGTGTGAGAAACAAAAACAAGGATGAAAAAGGCAAAAAAAATGCTTTAAATAGAAAGGTAGCGATGCAAATACATAAAAGTTTTTTATTGAAATCTTTTGAAAGTAAATCAAGGGACAAAACTTAAAACTATAAATGAACCGGTTTTCACTGGAAAGGGAGGACACAGCAAAAATTAATGGTAGGTAATAACTGGCTTCAATAATAGTGCTGCCTGAAAAAGAAATAGAATGGGGAAGTGTTGTCCATGCTGGATTTGATCTACTATGAGGATATGCAAAATTGGAAGTTGTTGAGTAGTGATTAGAAATGTATGCCTATAAATCATGGCATTATCTGCATATTGTATATATTAAAATCATGAAGTAACAATACTTTTCTGAAGAAAAAGGTATATGTACACTAAACTAGATGGCTGACAATCAAATCCTGTAAATCACCACATGGAGGAGGCAAGATTTCAAGGATAATTAAAATAATACATGCCACAATAATTGGTCATACAAGTGCATTTTGTCAAAGAAGAGAAATTCTAAGCATGAAAATACACAGGAACAAAATAATATCTTACATTTATCAAGAGTATTGTTACTACCATTTTCGCACACTATTCTCTGTTTGACATTGACCAGTTAAGGCTGGTGCAGAATGTCCTCATGAAACAATTGGCTTTACTTCCACATGATTTTTTTTTAAATTGAAACTATTTTTTAGAGAAGTTTTACGTTCACAGCAAAATTGAAAGAAGGGACAGAGATTTTCCCCTACCCTTCTACATGCATAGCCTTCCCCATTATCAACTTCCATCTCCAAGAGTGGTACATTTGTTTCAATTGGTAAACCTATATTGATGCATACTTACCTACAGTACATAGTTCACAAAATGGTTCACTCTTGGTGTTGTACATTCTACAGGTTGAACAGATGTATAATGACGTGTATCAATCACTATATCACATAGAGTATTCTCACTGCTATACAAATGCTCTGTGCACCACCTTTTCATCTCCACAGGTAACCACTAATCCTTTTATGGTCTCCATAGCTTTGCCTTCACAGAATGTCCCATAATTGGATCCATATGTATGTAGTCTTTTCAAATTGGTTTCTTTTATATAGTAAAATGCATTTAAAGTTCTTCATGTCTTTTTATGGCTTGATAGCTCATTTTCTTTTACCACAAATAATATTCCATTGTCTCGATATGCCATGGTTTGTTTATCCATTCGCCTACTGAAGTGCATATTCATTCTTTCCACATTTTGGTAGTGACTAAAATCTCTGTAAACATGCATACGCAGGTTTTTGTGTGGATATGTTTTCAATTCCTTTGAGTAAATACCAAGGATCATGACCTGGATTTTATAAGAGTATATGTACTTTTTTTTAAGAAACTTCCATATTCTTTTCCAAAATAGCTGTACCATTTTGCATTTCCCTCTGACAATGAGTGAGAGTTCCTTTATTGTCATCCTTCCTAGTATTTGGTGTTGTCAGTGTTCCGGATTTTGATCATTTTAATAGGTATGTAGTGGTATTTCATTTTTGTTTTCATTTGAATTTCCCTGATGACATATGATGTGGAGCATATTTTCAGGTACTTATTATATATATTATCTTCTTTGGTAAAGTGCCTTGTAAAGTCTTTGGTCCATTTTTTAAATGGATTATCATTTTCTTATTGTTGAGTTTTAAGAGTTCTTTGTGTATTTTAAATAACAGTCCTTTATCAGATGTCTTTTGTAAATATTTCCTTGCAATCCATGATTTATCTTCTCATTTTCTTGAGATTATCTTTTACAGAACAGAAATTGTTAATTTTAATGAACTCCAGCTTATCAATTATTTCTTTCATGGATTGTCTTTGGTGTATCTAAAAATTAATTGCTAACATAAGGTCATCTAGATTTTCTCCTACGGTATCTTTTAGGAGCTTTATCACTTTTTGGTGTACATTTAGGCCTGTAATCAATTTTATTCAAGGTAAATTGTTTGAAGTGTATAATGTCTATGTCTACATTCACTTTTTTGCGTGTGGATGTCAAGTTGTTCCAGAATCATTTGTTGAAAAGAATATATTTGCTCCATTGTGTTGCCTTTGCTATTTGTCAAAGACCAGTTGGCTATATTTAGGGGGGTCTGTTTCTGGGCTCTCTATTCTGTTTCATTTATCTATTTGTCTATTCTTTTACCAATACCACACTGTCTTGATGACTGCAGTTTGGTAACGATATTTGCTACTGTCAGTCTTTTGACTTTGTTCTTCAATATTGGGTTGGCTATTCTGGGTCATTTGCTTCTCCATGTAAACTTTATAATCAGCTTGCAGATGTCCACAAAAGAACTTACTGGGATTTTGATTGAAATTGAATTGAATTTATAGGTCAAATTCGTAAGAAATGACATCTTAACATTCTTGAGTCTTCCTATCCATGAACATGGAATATCTCTCCATTTATTTAGTTTTTCTTTGATATGATTCATCATAGTTCTATAGTTTTCCAATATAGATCTTGTACATATTTGTTTAGATTTATACATAACTATTTCATTGGGGGGGTGATAATATAAATAGTATTGTGTTTTTAATTTGAATGCCATTTTTTCATTTCTAGTATATAGGAAAGTTATTGGCTTTTGTATATTTACCTTATATCTTACAACCTTGCTATAATTACCTATTAATTCCAGGATTTTGTTGTTGATTCTTACAAATTTTCTTAATAGGTTTTTATGTCATCTGTGAGCAAAGATGGCTTTATTTCTTCCCAATCTTTTATTCCTTTTCTTAATTTATTGCATTAATTGGAATTTCCAGTACAATGTTGAAAAGAAGTGGTGAGAGGGCTCCACATGATATTTCATTCTCCAACAGAAAAGCCCAGGCTCATTCACAAGTAGGTGAAGGTTTCCAGAAAAGAACAGAAGAGTGAAAGGTGTTTTCTTTTGTTTGTTTGTTTGTTTTGGGGACCTAGGATCCAAACTGGCACAATGCCTCTCTTTCCCATTCTACTGTCTGAAAAAAATTACTAACATGACCTAAATGCCAGGTTAATTAAACAGATCTACCGCTCAGAGAGAAAAATTTGCAAAGTCACATTGTGGAGGACAAGAAAGGAAGCCATTAACTGAGGCTGTCAAATCTACCTCAAAAGGTGGAAGTGCCTTCTAGATAAATCCCTTTACAAGAGAAGGTTAAGGACTCAACAGGAAAATGATATTGTATTTTCTTCAACTTAGAACCTGTGCATCAATGCAGGAATTCATTATTATTGAGTATAGACTGCCTATATGGTACTTTGCAACATGGGGGAGACACAGAACAAGGAGGCAGCAGCCCTCTTCTCACAGTCCAGGAAAGTAGACAAACAAGCCAACAAATGTTTATAATTGAGTGTGGTGAGCTTATAATGAAGAAACGCATGGTACAATAGGACCAGGGAAAGCAAAGTCTTGTAACATGAACAGGTAATGAGAAAGTCTAAAGAAAAGTTGAGCATGTAGAAAGAAAGAAGGTAAGTATTTAGATCCTTTTGCTTTTGTTATATTTTAATCACACAGGACAAATCTGGGACCACATTTTATCAAGATCAACTGCTGTTACCTCTTTCTTATCTTCCCACCAAAAAGATAAAACAAAAATTCCATAAACTAATGCCAGATTAACCCTAGAAAGTACTAGAAAAATCCCACAGGCAACAATTTATTTTGCAAGTCATTAAATCAATGGATTTTTAATAAAGGACCATAGCCAATGCTATTTTATAACACATACACACACAAAAAAAACAAACAAAATGTGTAAGTACTGGGCATGAAAATTCTTGTAGGTATCTCCAATAACAAATTCTTTTGTCTGTAAAATTGCATAATGAAACACAAACTCTCCACTAATTTCATTAGGGCTCCATTAAGCTAGCAGGACTCTAATACACAAATGGAATAATGGTGTATTCATCAACCACAGGAGGACAATTTAGCAGAAGAAGAAACCATTTAGATGGCACAATTAAGTTATATTTCTTCTCCTTTCCTACAGATAAAATAAAAAAGATAAGCATTAATGATATTTATGGTTTTCAGAGTTCTCCCTTATTTTCCTTTCTTGCCTAGTTTTATCATCAGTTATCGTCAAGCTCCCTCTTATATTAGATACTCTCAGTCACCTATCCAGTAATCGTTATTGCTTTCTTCCTTCCTCTTGAATGTTGGTCCCAGCCCTAACCCAGAAGTGGAGCCTGAGTAATCTAGCCAATCACAGTAGTTCCATTCCCCAGGGGCATGGGCACATGTTGTGATTTTGTCCAGTGAGATAGAAGAGTAAGTCTACAGGCGGCTTCTGGAAGAAGTTTCTATAGATGTACACAGACATGGAAAGGATGGTCCCACTTCTCCTGCTGGATGTCACTGTATCTCCGTGTGACACGGGGGACTGCAGCAACCATCTGGTGACCATATGGGAAAGAAGCTAACATAATGGAAATAGCATAGAGACAATAGCCTGGGTCTTTGATGATCTCACGAAATTCCATAATTAACCAAACTTAGAGCAGCCCTACCCTCCATGACAAAATTAATTTCTCATACTTAAACTTTTGAGGTTGGGGCTTTCCTGTTACATACACCAAAAGCACTGTAAACAAATAATATGCCCTAAATACAAATTTTTTTATTGTGAACCCTTATAGGATATAATTTGGCTAGTGTGGTTATACATTAAATTGTCCAGTATTTAATAGAGGGAACTAATCCATAAGTATGGAATGATAAAATCTCTATAACTAAATTACTTTAGTAGTTATCATGAAATAATCCAGACAAACCAAAACCATCATATAGAAGTATAAACTTGTCTTCAAAATACTGATATTACTATACTTGAATGTTTCAATTTTAGTCACTATGGAGACAAAATGAGGTAAAGTTGTCATAAATTAGTGATTTCTATGTCAATGAAATTATTTTCCTTTTTAACATGGAAACATTAATATTTCTTTATTAATATTATAGGTATCATATAAAGAGTAAAAACATGTTTACTCAACTCAGATCAGAAGTGATGTACTGTGGTAGTCAGGCTAAGGAATCTGAACCCTTCCCCCAATCCCTAAAGTTGCTACTGGTCATAGGAGGCCTTTGAACCCAACACAGATCAAATTCCAGGGATTCACTGAAAGAAAACTGAAGAGCAAAAACAGTTGCTCCTTGAAATTGTCACTTATCCTCCTTACTGGTTATGACCAAAAATGTTGCAGTGATGGTTACTGCCTTTTATAAGGTAATCATGAAATACCAATGCTGTCAATGATGATAAAGTATGAGATTCTGAGTTAATTGCAGAAAATTCCGTAAGTAGTGATCTAAGTGAAAATTATCAGTGTTCTGCCACTCAATTATGTGGCCTTGGGCACATCCCCTACACCTCTGATCTCCCTGTACAGTAAAGGAATTGGGACAGATGACCCTTGCAGTCCTTCTCAATTCTCACATTTCTTCACCATTATTACCACCCTAGATACAAGATTGAGAGCATGTTTTGATTACACCCAGGAACTGAGCTAAGTACTTTATGTACTAGATCTCATTTAATCATCCGAATAGCTTTATGAGGCTAGTATTCTTTTCCATTCCTAGAAATTAGAAAATTCATACTCAGTGAGATTTGGCTTAGCACACCAACTGAGATGTTTATAATTTCCTATTCCAGATTGCTTATTTCTTGTCACTGGCGAATGACTAAATATGGAACAAGTCTGAAACATATTGTTATGCTCCTGCTGTGGTACTTTGCTCCCAACACTATAGACACCTGAACTATGTCAATTTATCTTGAAAAAAAATACTAGGAAAAAATTCATGTCATATTTGTCAAGTTATATATAGAAAATGGAAATGGTAAGATCAATTTTTAACTTTAAATATCCTTTTTTATCAATATATGTCGTTTGCTATCTAAATATAAATACTGTTGTAATTTTTTCATCACCCTTTAAATATGTATCTGTCTTTCTATGCAATCTCACCATAAATTCTAAGTATAACTTTTCATGGTCAACAACAAAAAGAAACTTTTGAAAGAAGTAATATATTTGATTTTCTGACTTTTAAAAATTTCCAGTCCATTCAACAGTTGGACATCCAACACATATATCATTTTATTTTGAAAAATGAGAGTCTGCTCTAGACACCACCCACTTCCCATTGTAATAGATAGAATTACTGATTATATACCCTTCTCAAAAGAAAGAGAGGATATACAATTGCCTCCCAACACTGTTATAGCAAGATGGCAGTTAAACTGGCACCTAGAGAAACAATACATAATTGCCGTCCACTAAACTAACTCACGGAGCGGAGTTGGGGGAGAGGGGGAGAGGGGGAGAGGGGGGGAGAGAGAGAGAGAGAGAGAGAGAGAGAGAGAGATTACAAGCACAATAGCCAAAGCAGTAGAGAAGAATAAACAACCCTTAGTCCTTATTTTGAGCAGAAGAGAAAGAAAGAATTTACACTCAGAAGTACCATCTCAGGAGAAATCTTTTGTTGAAGGATGGCTCATATTATGTCTTTTATGAGTTCCTTTTGCTCACACTCCAGAAGAAACAGGAAAAGGTGAATATAAAATCGAAAAGCAAAAGGGGTTTAGCCGGCCCACAGGCACCGGAAAAACAAATTATGATGATTCAGCCAGTGACAATTATCAACAACTTTATACACAGTGAAGTTTTGGAAAGAAAAATATAAAATTGATATTTCCTTTGGCAGCTTATTTTTTCCTTGAAATCAGATTTATACCCATAGTCAGTTATCATGTTGGTGGGGATTACAAAATATAAATATAGATGGTCTAATAGGAATATGGGTGTTGGGCTACAAGCTATTTCAATGTACAGATTTTAAGACAATTTTCATCTTCAAATTTTTTGTTAATGTTATTTATGTTTAATATGAAGTTTCACCAGGCATATATTCCTTTCTCCAAATTTATCAGCACTCAAGAAGAAAAATGAGGATGGCTGATTTTTCTATTTTTACTAATAGAAATTTATGCCCATAAAAATGTGTGGTCTTAAAGAGAAAAAGAGATTAAGGCTGATTTCTACACTGCTGGTTGACAACTGTAGGCCTGGCTGAGCTGGGCTTATAGAGACTTTTTTATAAAAACAAATACCCACATTTGCTGTGCTCATTCTTACTTTCAAAAAAGAAAAAAATGCACACACACATAAAAAAAACAAGTCAATACATTTCTGAGTCCCTTGAACACAAAACCTAGCCAAGGCATGAGCAGAATTAATATTAGTGCCATGGAGCCATGAAAGTATAACCACATAGTGTTATCTCAGCAGCATTATCATAAAGGTTGCAGTGTGTACAACCTGCAGAAGAATGAATTGTGCTACAAGGGAACATTACTTTTGAAGTTACAATGTTGTGATGTTGGTGACAGGGCTAGTAGATTGAAAAGGCAGCAAAAGCCATGAACAGATAGTAATGTTTCTTTTTTACAAAGAAATCCAACTAATGAAAGAGATTGTGGTAGAATACCAGATTCTTAATAGTCCAATGACTACCCCTACTATAAATTAAACAAGTATATTTGACACATTTGTATTCTGCTTTTGCTTCATGTGTTTATGGAAAATAAACTGTTTCTTTGAAAGTGAAGCTCTTTATATATCTAAGAAAAAGCAAATGAACAGCAAAATACATAGAATAAAATTACAAAGCCTTTAACATCTATATTCTGATGTTTCCTTCATTGGAAAAGTTTGGTGTCAGAATATGAAAATACAATATTCAGAGCTATATACATATTCAAGTTTCGAAAGAAATCAATTATTTTCACAAAAGATCAATTTAAATGGGAACAATAATCCCATCAACACATATGGAGTATCTACTGGCACTAGGCACTTCTAGGATCTCTACATAATGTGCCTCTCAGTTAACGCTCACACTAATCCCTTAAAGACAGATTGTTACTACTATTTGACAATAAGTAACTGAGGCCCAAGGAAATTAAGCAACTTTTCCAAGATTATGCAACTAGTAAATTATGGAACAGGTATTAACATAACTTTTCTAGTTTTAAAAATCATCAACTTAGTGCTCATATCATGCTGATTTTCAAAGTAACCCATTCCAAGAAGGAAACAGGATTGTTTAAGCCAATCTGGGCTGTGTATGGCATTCCCCAACATGGCCATTTACATGGTTTACATAGTTACAATGATCATACAGCATTGTTAGCATCTATAAACCAAGGTATTGAAAGGAAAATCAGAGTAGGTTAATGGCATCCCATTACTGTCAACTCTTCCACCGTGATATGATATTTTTCAGTCTTATTGAAAATAAAAGCCATAGCAATGTATCTAAACATTCTTTATGCTATGAAAGTGTTATCTAAGACATGAACCATTATGTCTTGGAATGTTCCTTAGACTAATACTCATGCAATCATTTCCTTCCCTCTCAAGAAAAAGTTCTAGCCCTGAACAGTTATTAACATCCTTTAATTACACACTGAAAGCTGTCTTTGTACAATCTATTTCTCTCTTTGCTTGGCTGCCGGGAAGCTAAGAAATAAGAGCCTTTACTCAACTATATTATCTTCTTCAGTTTATGTTTTCTAGCATAATATTTTCCTCCTATTATAAGATGATGAAGTTGTAATGAACTAACAGGGTTCATTCATCTTCACTAGGCTTCCCTTTTAGCCCACAGATTACAAATACTGTGCTGGGAAAATACTCCCCCAAATTCTGAATTATTAGTTTGGAGTGGATGCCAAGCATTTATAGTTTCTAAACACTTCCAGGTAAGTCTAATTTCAGCCAGGACCTAGAACTATTAACACAGCCCTCTCAGATCAAGAGCTAAGTAGAATGCACTATGATTGCTGTAGAAAGTTTCAGTGAGAACAAAATATCAGAAGCCCACTGTGTTGCTCACCATCTTGTCTCAGGGTTTGCTAAAATAAAGTATTCCAGCAATTCTAAAGACAAGTCTACACACCACCATCCTTTTATATAAAAGGGAGGGCTAGACAGCATAAAGGACACTACCCCTAATACTCATCTTGCTACAGAGAAGGGGTCATTCAACTCATTCCCTCCATCAGGCACAGAGCAGAAGCACTTGCACAGTTCCCTACCACTATGTTGGAAGTGGTGTCATTCTTCTTGATTTGCTAAGACATTTTCTGAGTCACTGAAACTGCCTGGAAAAGGGAACCAAGCAAGTCTGAGTCTCTTCATCAAGAGGAAGCAGTGTGGAGCTCAACAGTGCATGATGACTCTAGGAGTAACAGGTCTCATCTTTCTCATCTTCAGTAGTAAGACAACTTACTGTGGAACTGTGTACAGCACAGAATTGAACAGAATCCCTAGAGGATAGCTATATTACAGCTAAGAGGCAAAACATGGACTGTGGTCACTCAGAATCAATAACCAGCCTCACACAAGTGCAGCAGTGACAAATAGGGAGCGATGAGCAAGTATACCTCCCACTGATTTGTGGCCACATGAGCCACAAATGCAGCTGTCCCCAGCCACCCACCTAACACACAGTCACTATCCAGTTATACATCATCAGTCTAGGACAGGGATGGGAAAGCAGGCCCAGAAGGAAAGGGAGAGTATGATAAAGTAAGCTTGAACCTTGCAGATTTACACCTTCAAGAAACTCACCCTTACATCCATCTAGACTATGTTCAAATTGAGATTAATCTTAAGAATTGGAAAGTGGCTAAGATTTGGGTACCAAAAGGAAGAAACTAAGTTGCTGGTCACAAAAAGCTTACACAACTTCATTTTGAGCCTGTTGGTTTGTTTTTAACATGTTTTAAAATTTAGGGATCATATTACTCATGTTTCAGGAGTTTGGATTTAGTTTTTATTACCTTTTACTTGAAAGCTATTTCAAATGACTTTCAGAAGGCCATGGTATATAAATAACATTCTGACACTTATTTTGATCAGCAATGATTAATATGGTGTGTTACCATTGGGCATATATTGAACATATAAGTCTATTTACCAAAGTTATAATATTTTGTTATAACCTGGCATCTAAAGTGTAATAAAACACTGTACCTTTGAAGTTCTTGAGTTACTGTAATCTTAAGTAGTCAAGAATTCATGATCTGTATTTAGACAAAACTGTATTCAAATGCATGCCCCACATCAAATAGTAGTGTGATTTGGTTTAAAATATTTATCCTAAGATTTGTTTTCTTCATCTGTAATCAGGGAACTGGTAGGCACCTAATAAGACCACTGCAAAGATCATACATGATAATGGATATGAAAAGTCTAAAATCTGGACAGTAATAGGGATCAACAAAGTCAACTATGAGTTACTATTATCTCTGCCATTGAGACAGTAATGGACCAAAACAAGAGAAAATAGGTTTAAAAAAATGGGTGTAACAGTCTTTTACAGTAGAGAATATAAAATCTAAAACATAAGTAGGAGATAGGGAAAATCTTGTGTCCCTCTGTCTATCCTGTGGCTCACCCTAAACCATGTGAATTTGTTCAGATCTGTCTCTATGTCTTTGATCCTAATCTGCAAACTGGGGATGGAACAAAGACTATTGTGAGCTCAAGTGCTAGGATATCTACACAAAGTAACTACCATAGTGTTTAGTACATAGTAGGTGCTCAGAGCATGAGAGCTACAACTGCTACCTGTCAGAAAAGATCTTTCCCCAAAAGATAGGAGGAATACGTGTATAAAATATCTAGATTAAAATGTAAATGTGAGGTCTCAATTATTTAAATGTTCAATGGAAGTCAATTATATTTCCATTAAAATGCAAATGTACATTTGAATTCCTGCAAGGACACATTACAAAGAGGAATGGCCTGCAGAGTGCTGGGAAAGGAGCAATGGGGCTTTTGCCACCAGATGGTAGGAAGAGGGTCAGAAGGAGGGTGGGTGCAGCCCCAAGCTGGTATGGTTTTCAAGGTGGAAGAAAGTGAAAGAAGCAGAAGCTACCTAGACTGTGCTCCCGCAGCCTGGGAACTGACGGGATACAGAGGCAAAGAAAAGTTAGTCCTTCCACAGGGAATTAGCTCCTCTGGGAATGCCAGGAGCAACTGGCCAACTCAGAAGAAAGGCCAGGATGTCATACAGGTTGTTAGCATAATCCAAAGAGGTAAATTGGAACCACGAACAAGAGAGCTTCAGTTCCTTAGAGAAAGAAAGCAGGGTGATGGTGATACACTGTTGGTTTCTTAGGGATACAGTAACAAATTACCACAAACCTGAAGACTTAAAACAACAGAAATCTATTCTCACAGTTCCAGAGGTAAGAAGTACCAAAATCAAGGTGTTAGCAGTGCTGTACTACCTCTGGGGGCTATGGGCAGAAGTCTAACAGCTTTATTTTATCCTTTCTCTGTCCCTTTCAGTCCATGCTGACAATGTATCTGCTGATATAATATTCTCACAAACCTGGTGGGTCTCCTGTGTATGCCAAGGGGATTCACATCACTACACAAGTGGATCCTTCACAGATCTTTCTTGGATAACTCCAGCTCTTTTCCTGGCTTTTGCTGAGACTGTTGTGTAAATCCATGTAGTATACATCTAATCTCTTCAGCAGCAGGTGGTCCAGCCGCACCTTTGGCTTCTCTCCCAAGCATGGCATGCTTTCCTGAATGTGAATCTCCTAACATTAGCATTTCTTGTAATCTGGATAGTCTACAAATTTCTCAAAAACTCAAGTGCTGGTTTCTTCCTCAATTTATCTCTTTCTTCCTGCATTTTACTGTAATCATAAAAAAGAAATCAGGTCACATCCTCAACATTTTACCTGGAAATCTCCTCAACGAAACATCAAAGGCCTTCACTTACATGTTCTACTTTCTATACAATTATAGAACACAATTCAGTCAAGTTTTCTTCCACCTATATAACAAGAATCACCTTTCCTCCAGTTTAGGATAGCATGTTCCTCATTTCTTTCTGAGTCCTTACCAGAAACACTTTTCAATTGTATTTCCATCAACATTCTGCTCATGACAATATATGTATTCTTCAAGATGACAGTTTTCTCCTTCATGCTCCTCACTTCCCTCTGAGCACTCACAAGAACTGGTTTTTTCTATCATGTGTTTCAACATTCTCCTAGCCTCTATTCATTTTTGAATTCTAAAATTTTTCCACATTCTTAGGCTTTTGTTAGAGCACACCCTACTTCCCAGTACCAAAATCTGTATTAGCTTCCTATGGATGCTACAAGTTATCATGAACTTGATGGATTAAAGCAACAGAATTTCATTTTCCCACAGTTTTGAAGACCAAAAGGCAAAATCAAGGGCACCCCCACTCCCCCAAAAGCTCTGCGGAAGAGCACTGCCCTGCCCAGCTCCTGGGGACTCTCAACAAACCTTCACTTGAGGCCACATTGCTCCTATCTCTGCCTCCATCTTCATACTGCCTCCTCTTCTGTCTGTCAAATCACCCCTGCAGGTAATAAGGCAATGCACCCCAGCCTCATGTCCTGGGTGGGTGGCAAAAAAAAAAAAAGTGATGGGGTATTCAAAGAGCTAAAGAAAGGGAACCCGCCTGAGTTGACACGATTTCCTCCTTTCATCAGATCTTCAGTTCCTAGCTGAGCAACTTTCAGAATTTTCCCTGAAAGCCCTCTGAACTAGACCTGTGCCCAAACATACTACCTGCCCCATGAGATCACTGCTTCCTGGCAGATTGCTGTTCTAATCAGCTTCTCCAGGGGCAGCTGCTCTCCATCCAGAGTTTCTAAACTCAGATCTTTGTGTTTTTTTTTTTACTAGATTCCATGCTTATCTAACTAATGATCTGTGTTCCTTTACTGAAGTTGGAGAATATTTTTTTTCTGAAGAGGAAAACCAATAACCTCTAAGAGTTAATAAGAAAATTAATACTCGAATGCCCTTGAATCTTATAAATAAATGTCTTTTAAATATAAGAAATAGTTTTCTCCTAGGTCTCTGAAATTTCAGTCTAGTGTAGCTTTTTATGGTCAATTTATAAAGCTACTAAAAGAGAATTTACCAAGAAAGCAAAGGAATATAAACTCAATTAAGGTAACACAGTCATGTCCCTTAGTATGTAAGGCAAGTACATCAAAAGAGAACTCTACAGTATGATGTAGGAGCAAGGTCATATCTTTAGAAAGCTAAATTAAGATAAACTTTAAATGCTCTCTCCTTAACACCTTGCTAAAGAAAACTGAATTTCTTTCTAGTATATTTACTAAAGTTGCTGTGCTTCCTGCCTTTAATGACCAACCTCTTTAACCAGGCTCTGCTGACGTCCCATAAAGATGAACTTCAATAACAAGCCAAGCATAGCATCAAGGCTGCTAAAACTGGCTGCAAACAGCTGTTTAGGGTCCAATTCCTAGGATGAGGGAGCCACCTCTCTACTTTAGCCCTGTTTTAGAACTGCCCTTTATTGAACTGACCGAAGAGTATTATCTTCTTTTTCATCCTTTTCATCATCTATGTATTTTTTTCAAAACATACAGAAAGAAGATCAAAAGAGGTGAGGCTTCTAGTCTGTCTGAATTACCCTGAGCATACTGAATGATCTTGACGAACTGGTGTCTAATGTTTCTGTTGGTTTAGCACAAATTAGATGCTTCCTCTCTATAGAGCAGCTGGGGAAAGTGAATGGGTGTTCTGACGGGTATTTTATCAGCTGAAAACAAGATTCACCAATTTTCAAGGATCATATGTGCAACACAAGGTTAAGATAGGTGTCATTATTACAGATACAGACTCAGATTCCAAAAAGCCTCTGAGTACAGAATCAGAAGGCTTTATCAGAGTCCTTATGCTTAAAAACTAACACCCGAGCCATTAGATATGCCTACAGATTGTCAAATATTTGCTATCAGTTTTAATCTGCTGGAGTATTTCAAATATCTCCTAGCATTGCTTGCCTGTTGCTAAACTGGCATGTCAGACTTAGCGCCCTTATCTTCACCCATGGTTCTCTGGCAGATCTTCTACCAATCCTTTACATTAATGTCTCCACATTGTTGGCTTTTATAGCCACTCAAGTAATAATAACAGTGAGCACAAAGCCATCACCAAGGAAACAGTAATAATAAATATATAAACAATGGTGATTGAATATATCATACATATATTTACTGTAAAAACAATTAAGGATACTTAGAATGTCCATTTTAAAAGGTCTTTAGGCATCATTTCAAACATATCCTTCTTTGGTAACTTACTTACCGTAACTAAATATTCTACTAATCTGTAGCAGAATAGATTTTTAATGTGTCCTGCTGCCAGCCTGTCTTACGTCAGCCCATGTGCCTCCTGGTGCCGCTTTCTCTAGAGCCACATATATGATACTAGATACTTATTAGAAACACCTCTCCAGACGTACAAAACACATTTAAGTGTTTTCAAAAAGAGATCCTTTACTACACAAAAAAAATGTATAATAAACTACCCAGGTTCTTCAAATATACTTATTCTAATAGAATATTGGTGAACTTGATACATTGGACTTATGCTATTGTCTGCTGAAATAAAACAGCTTTATTTTACTGAATTGATACTGAAAAGTAAAACACTGAACTTAGCAGGGAAAAAAAGTGAGTGTTTTATACCTTTATCCTTTTATCTTCCTTGCTATTAATTATACTGAGAATTTTGTTAAGCTACTGTGAAGTTTAGGGTTGCTTTTAACTGAAATTTAGAGGACTGCTGAAATGGGAAGAGTTGAAGAAACTTGTAGGCTTATTATCACTTGATGGCAGAACAAAACTTTATAAAGAACATCACAATGCTCAGTTTATTTCCCTTCTAGCTTCCTTCCTGTGATTGAGTTAAAAATGGTACAAGTATTTAAGGGTGTGACTATTCTACAGAGAGAAATCAGAGAATTTACTTTTTGTAACTATTTATCAGAGTAATCATCATGACCCTATAACCAGAGGGCTTTGCATGACCAATCCAGAGAACAGGGCCACATATTTATAATTCTGAGTTCGTCCTGATAATAAGACTCTAAGGTGATAGTTAATTTGTATTCCCAGCACAATTTTTTAAATGCAATATTACCCAAACTCCAAGTTACATTTCAATGGCTCAAGCAATTCATATTTAATCATGGGAATGGAACCCTGAACTCTAGGCCACAGTCTGAACTTTAAAGATCAATTTGACAATAATTACAAAGTCTGACCGACTAGGCTTTGTAAACTTTGTGTGGCTAAAGGTAGTATCTAATATATGTAGCCTCTAGTAAATAGCTGAGGCGAAATCAAGGGTACACCCCCCTGAAAGCTCTGTGGAAGAGTACTGCCCTGCCCAGCTTCTGGGGTCTTAATACCTCACAGAATTAATATTCTATTCCCAGGTTTCTTCTGTGTCTGCACAGAAAAGTGTCTGTTGTGTCCTACAAAGTTACATACTATTTTTACAAGGGCTAAAAGAGCTGCCCCAGGAAAAGCAATGGTACTGTAATCTATTTAATTCTTCCAAAGTCAGAGCCTAAGAATCCTCATGCCTTCTTAATTAATGTGTGTACCCCTTTTACTTATTTCCTGGATAAAATACAAATGTCTTACAAAAAAAATTGAACAATCTTGACTTACTGGTTCTTAAGTATTTAACTATTTTCTTCTAATATGTTATGAATGTAGACAGGAGGAAAACAGAAGTTTAGTTACATTTCCATTATACACAAGTCTCTAAAAGAATATATTCAACTTTTAAAACAAAGTACAAGTTTAAATAAATTACTATAGATAAAATAGAGAATTACAATAATGTATTTTATAAGCAAGGCATGGAAGATGTGGAATAGTGAAAATAGATATGTTTTGGGCCAGATGACATGACTAGGCAGTCCAATGTCCTTGATTTAATGTCAATAGAGCATCTTTAAAAATTCTATACTTCTTCACTGAGAGAGACTTTAAATGTATAAATATATCAACCAAGGAAGGAGCTAGAATGTATACCCTTTACTCAAAAGAAGATGCATCTTTCACAAAGAAGATATTTCATGCTTTCCTAAGAAATGTTAACTTAATTCCCATTTCTAAATAATTTCTTCCTGCATAAAATTGTCTTGTAAATTCAAGCAAAGGTCTGATTTGAGAGAAAATTTCATCGTTTGTCTAAGATCCTTTAGGGAAGTGTTAAGAGATGGTAGAGCAATCCAATGGAGAACAAAACAATTTCAATCTAAACATGATAATGACTAAAGACAAAATAAATATGAAGAAAATATGCTGAAAATGTCATTCCAAAGAGAAAGTATATAATTTCTTCTCAATTATGGGAATTCCAGAGTAGTTCAAAGGAAACAGTGTAAGCCTGCAAACCTCTCATGATTGTAAGAAATAAACCTTCTTAAAATTTAACAATATTACATCAACTTGCCTTTTCCAAGTTACTTGAACTACCTTGTTATTATGCTAGTTTAACTTTTATCTAATTGTTTGCATTTGATTGAAGGAGGTTTATAGTGCAAAGAGTAATCATTACAAATGGAGGCATTATTCTTAAATTTAAGTTATTCTTAAATTTTCACAGAAAAAAGCATACTCAACGGCTTTTTCACACCTTTATAGTCCAATTGCATAATGCCTCATGTACATTTCATCAAAAGATGAGCATTTAATGGTGTGTGTCAAAAACAAATTCCTTTGGTTTGGAGTTAAAAATTCCATCGTAACTACAATAATGCCACCATGTGGCAAAAAAGCATGATCTCTTAAAACCTGACATTCATTGTAGTATATCCTAAAAGTTACATTAAGAAAATTCACAATTTAAAGGCCAGATTTAATTGGTAAGATTCTGTTATTTATAAGAACTTGTTGTCTGCCTTTGGCTCATTATGAGTTGTTTAATTCACAAGTCTTCTCCAAATTCATTTGCAATATGTCCTTCCCTCATTCACTCAACATTCATTAAACACTTCACTCTCTCTACTGAAAGGAACTAAACTGTGGAAATACAGGAATTCACAGAACAAACACTGTGTCTGCTTTCATTGTGCTTAAGAGTCTCACAACCTTTTCACCATATGCTCTGACTTACAACTTAACCTTTAAAAAATATTCTCTTTAAAGCTGCAAACCCAGTCTGTGAAAGATTAAGGTATTGAAGCATCTTTGTACTCAGTTCAAATATTCATATATGCAAAAGCACTTTGAATCGTGATGTGCATTGCACAACAGTTCTTTTGCCAATACTAATGAACCCACTGTTTATTTTTTGTATCGCTATCAGGCAATTAAAGGCACACTGAATAATGCACTTTTTAAAAATGGTCTGTTGCCACTTAAATGACATTTCAAAGTGGTATTGATTTCAGGAGAGTAGCAAAAATAGGTCATTTTAGCAAAGGAAATTCTGCCATAAGTGGATCTCACTGAACATGCAACTATTATCCTACATATCAAAATAACCAATTTTAGGCACTCAATGAATCTTCTTCATCAAAGTAATTCAAAACTCTGCTATTATTAGAGTGCCATTATAGGAAACTCTAAATACCACCATCAATCACCTGAAGTTCAGCAAATGGTAGCAACAAAATAGAATCAAAGGATCAAGCCCTTAAAACTCACAAACTTTGGACACACGGGTGGAGTACTTCCTGCCAATTAATTCTTGGAAACCTTTCTAAATTTAATTCATTTTCGATACCCCATCAACAAATAAGTTAGAGGAGTAGCCAAAAAATCATTGCAAGATAAGGACAAAATTAAATTCTACAAATAGAGACAAAGATACTAGAACAAGAAATTTATACTATATTTTCTAAAATACTTCCCAGATTATAGGAAAACTCATGAAGACACTATGGACTAGGAATTTCAGGAGACTGGAAAGGGATGCAAGTGAAGAAATCCCTAAACTGGGGCTTTACCAAATCTCTATGCAAACGGAGTTATATAAACAACAAAAATGTATAACCTTGGCATAATCTATCAGCTAACCAAAAAACAGCCTTTTTGCCATTTTACATTTTTGTATCATTATTACAACAGTTCTTTTAGTCACCCAGGATTAAAACCAGGGAGCCAACCTTGACTTCTGTTTCTTCATCTAGACCTAAACCTTTCTGAGCTCTTTTTATCTACCCTGGAATCCCTTGAGAAGGAGCTGGTAAGAGCACAAGCTATGGAGTCACACTCACTACCCAGGTTCAAATTCTGTCTCCACTGCTTTTACCGGTGTCATTTGGGGGACTTCCTGTATGTCTCAGTCTCTTCATCTGTTAAAGTGAATTATTTACCTCAAAATTGTTGCGAGAGTTCACAGAGTGAATATAAGAGAAGTGTTCAGAACAGTGTTTACTGCACAATATGTTGGGTCTGAGGATTATTCCTTAGGTTTCTTGGCCTTCGTCCTGGTTGATACCCATTCTTCATAGCTCCCCATTTGTAACTGTCTGCAGCATGTTCCTCCCTAAGCTCTGTGTCAGTGTCTTTCATTAGATTATGAGTGGACCCAAGTGCCAGGTGATTCTAGCTAAATTACTACCTTTTGTCATTTTATTTGAAGTTCTCAGTGGTACCGAATAGTTCTTCATTTCATAGATTATCATCCTATTTGTACTTGGTGAAATCCAACTTTGCCTCTTAGGTAGTAATTCCAAAATGAAAAAGGAATACCAAAATTCTGAACCATCAGGAAATCTGTGTCAAGCCTATATAGTCTGCCCTCCCTTCTTCCCATTAGGAAATCCTCAGGACGGCACCACCTGTTCAATTTATAATTTTTAATTCATATTTCTCCACATTAACTTTTTTCCGGAGTACGTACATTTTACTTTCCTCACCAAAGCCTGTAAATTCTTCAGTAGCAGAACCATCTGCTCTTGCAACTCCTTCCACAACAATTAGCAGAGTCCTAAGTAAAAAAAAAAGAACTGAAATTTATTGTGTGTATAGCAAAAATGGAATTCTGAATGAGAGACATATGAATGCCCATAAGTATCAAGTTGGGAGCATAAGGTTAAAGTTTTTTATAATTAGCCAATGTTATTTTTCACTCAGTTTATTTCTGCTCTTGATTCCTCATTCTTGACTTTAAGGATGGACAACTGAAAAGCATCTTGACATTTTTTTCTATATCTTATTTTCCAAAAACCTTAAACCTTTGTTGGTATTTAGATGTTTCAAGAATTTGGAATACAGATGTGTCTGGAATGCAGAAATATATTTATTTTATACAGAACAAACAAAAGACTTGCCCAGCCCTACCTGACTCAAGGAAGAAACAACCCTAGCTCTCGGGAGAGGAAAGAGGAGAGGAGGCAACTGTCAGTGAAGGCTGTAGGTCCACAAAAGGAGCCTTTGCTGAGACAGCCAAGGGGGACTTCAAGGCCAGCACCAAGAGAGGAAGTGGTTATGTGACTCACAGGCAGACACAACCACTGACATGCACAGTCTCAGCATCTGCGTAGAAGTTGCAGAGATAGGGACGGAACCCAAAGGCCCCAGTAAGCAGAGAGATGGTAACCTGGGTGGCTCCATGAACTTGTGATAAGAGATGTCTTCCTGTAGTCTTGGCCCTGCTAACACCCTTTAGACTCTAGTGAGCAAGGAATGAAAATCTGGGGCCAGAAGGTCTTCTATCCTAGTGGAAAGGAGGCTGTAGTTAGATTTCAAGTTCTTTTTCTTTTTCTTTTTTTTTTTTAATGAAATTACATTTCTTGCACCTCTGAACTTTGGATCCTACTCGACATGATGTATAGCTGTGGTTATGGAACATGTTTTCCTAGTACTTGTAATGACATTGTGTTAAACGTCAAGAAGTGAGGAGCATTATTTCATTCGATTCCCACAACAAAGAAATTGTTCACTATTTTGCCATTTTACAATTGAGGGAACAGACTCAATAAATTAAGTAACATACCCATCATTATAAATGGCAGAGCCTGGATTCAAACCTGTGTCTGCTTTACTCCAGGATCTAAGTTCTTCACCACCACTCTTCCCTACCCCCGGATTCCATTATCAGTTACTAATGAAAATGAAAAATTTTCTCATTGTTCACCAAGACACATACATGATTCCCACCTATAATGACTAGCCTTTTATGGAAGTACCATGAATGTTATTAGTGGATTTGTGTTGGAAGATAGAATATTCTGGTGGGAAGCTAAAGTCAAAGAGGCATAATTAAACCCTGAATATTGACATAAATATGTTCCAAAGAATTTGATATAAATAGTACTCTTGAATTGATTCCTTGGGTTAATATTAAAATGCTATTTAAATATAATTTTTAGATTAAAGACAAAAAAATTATTTTTGTTTAGAAGAATGCATTAATAAGGTGTCATATAATTTTCTCTTTATGATAGTGTTTTAGAATGGGTATTAGTCAGTTTGTATGCACACCCTGGGATAAGGTTTAGATGAGGATCAGAAAGGATAAATGAAGCCCTATATTAATACTATATTTGAGAATTTTATTTCTTTTTAGGGTTGAATACTTCAGTTTAGGTAGGAACTCAACTCCAAGTTTCCTGACCACCTGGCCATTAGTATTTCTGCTCTAATATTAAATAATTATTGGAACACAATTCTTTTGTAGAATAAGCTTTAGCAAATTGAAAATGTGGCGTGCCAGATGACTAGTTGCAAGAGGAATGAGTGACTGGAAAGTAAGTTATTTATCCACCCTACTTAATGCCACAATCATGGAAACAGAAGATAGTGTAATGTGGCATTTACAGCAATCATCTCTAAAAAGTCCTCATTTGTCTTACCAGAGTGAGATGAAGTACTTTGCACAATCACACTGTAGAAAGCAGAGAATTTCTCACCTGCAGATGATAATACAAAGACAGCGATAACAGAAAAGAAGATATTTTGTGAACATCTGTAAGAGGAAAATATCTAGTAGCAGTGCATTAATCAATACCAATTGGCTATGGTAAGGCAGTAATGCATACTTTATTTAACCACTTAACATTTGACTCCAACCACAGAGATTCTTACTGTTAAATAAACTTGCAATACTGCACAGCTCATAAATATACTATTCCCTTGCATGTGCAACAGACTGTTTTAAGTTAATACATTTGCAAGCAACAATCCTTTACATTTTGCGATTGCTTGTTACAAGCCAATTCCATGGCATCCATATTCAGCAGTTAAAAGGGAGAACAAAATGCGGGCAATTCTAATACACTCCAGACGTCAAGCAAATGTCAGTGCTCATCTGTAAATGAGAAGAGGGGAAGTTGGTCAGAACTGCTGATTGTATATTTTACAGTTTGAGGCCCTATTCACATCCCTGGGTGCCAGGCTCCAGTGCTCATGTAACTATAAATCCCTGATTTCTTCCCATCACACACTGAGGGATTCCTATGTCCTGCTCACTTACTAGAGTGTGCAAGTATGTATGGGGTGGCGGGTGGGGAGGGGAGAAGGAGCTGTGGGCATGGCCATAGGAAAAGAAAATAGTCTGGTGCTCTGCATGCATTTGAAGAGACTGGCTGCTGAGCAGAAGCCTGTGCTTCAGATTACTTCTGAAGCTTGATTGCTCAACAAAGCACTCTACTCCAGAAGTGAGGGCAATCAGGTTCCACTTCCTTAGTCAGTGGGAAAGACTCTCCTTCAAAACTTTAACACTTGGGATAAAAACTCTTTTCATTTCTGGATTATGCTACTCTGTGTGAAGTTGCCTTAGGGCAGGGGTTCGGAATAAATTTGTTTCCGAGCTTCTGGCTTAGAAAAGAAATGGTACCACGGAACTGAACCACTGTGAGGTAAAGGTCAGGGAGAAGCAGCAGGTGTTGAGCTTTCTCCCTGAAAAGCAGGGAATGTAAGAGATGGCACCACTTGCCGGTAAAACTGACTCTGAAATCTATAGGTCCTTTCGTTCAAGAAGGAAAAGACATTTAATCTATGATAGAATACCTACTAAACTTTTGACTGTATTTGACCCTTTCTTTTTTCTGGTTCATTTCCATGCACAATTTTTAACCCAATCCTCACTTGACAGCCAATATGTTAAGGTTGTTTGGGCATCACGTGCACACACGTGTAGGTGTGTACATGCATCTGTTTTCTGGTTCTTGGCCTTCCTTACACAGTGATAATGTGCACAATTCCAAAATCAAAAAGGCTCCAAACACATTTTTGCAAATGAAGAGGATGCAAAAAATTGATATGAACTAATCTGAGGCAATTTATGGTCTTTATCTCACATAGTATGAATATTCATGTTTTGCTGCAGTAATAGTTAATCTAGTTATAGACCCACACCCCCAAGGACATATGTAATATACAGTTATGAACCACATTACCTTTCAGAAATCTGATATATACTGGTACTAAAAGTTCCAGATAATGAGCTTGGGCTTCTATTTTTTCTGACAGTTCTTACCCATCAGGCCCAGTTTTCATGTCAACAGTTTTCCACTAAATTAGAAAGACCTATTAAATCTGACTACAACTGTATACACATACTCTGAGAGTTTAAATTTCAGAGAGAGTTAGTTAACTTCTCTTTATGGGCCTTGATAGCTCCATCACACAATCAAAAGGGCTTCAGATTGTGGGGGTGTGGTATACAGAGAATGGTTCTCCAAAGATGTTCTATCCTTAGACCCAGAACTTGTGCATATGCTACCTTACATAGCAAAAGAGACTTTGCATTTGTGATTAAGGAAAGGATCCTGACATGGAAGATTATCCTGCATTGCCCTTTGACTCCAGTGTAGTAGAAGGGTTCTTATAAGAGGAAGCCAAGAGAGTCATTCAGAGAATGAGATGTGACCACAAAAGTAGAGGTCAGAGAGTCAGAGAGAGAGACATTTGAAGATGCTACACTGCTGGCTTTAAAAATGCAGGAAGGACCCACAAGCCAAGGAATACAGGCAGCCCCTGGAAGCTAGAAAAGAGAAGAAAACAAATTCTCCCTAGAGCCTCTAGAAGGAAGGCACTGATAAACACCTACATTTTAACCTAGTAGTATCAATTTCAGGCTTCTGACCTCCAGAACCACAAGAGAATAAATTTGTGTTGTTTTAAGCCATAAGTTTGCAGTAATTTGTTACAGCAGCAATAGAAAGTTGATATAGTGAGAAAGGCAGGTAGAAATGCAAATATTAACCACCAGTGTTTAGCCTGTGTAAGCCACTGACAGACTTTTTCTTTGAGGCACAAAAAAAATAATTCCCTCTAGAACTTGGAGGTCCTTTTCCTGATTTGAAGCATATATCACAAAGGATATGTGATTTTTTTTCATAATCATTTATTTCTTTTCATTGTCATAAGCAAAAAAAAAAAAATCCAAACTATTAGAAATATTTTAAATCAAGTTTTATATATGAAAACTAATGGTTTCAACTTTTTTATTATTTAATAATTCAGTCTATAATAATAATAATTCAGAGATCTAATAATTCAAAGGACCAAGGAGAATTATATTAGAATACAGAGAAGCTATAAATTAATATATTTTAGAAAATGCAATAAAAGATACTGTTAAACTATCTTCTAATAACTGATAGAGAATTGTCTCATGTAATACTTTTCTGAGTAAAAAATACAGTTCCTTTTGTTTTAAACTCTCCCCCAATTCTGAGGATATTCATATTTAAATAGTATAATTTCCCTTATAGTTTCAGCCAGCAGTATAGGTGTCTAGGTTATATGATCATCTCTGTGGGTCTCTGCTATTGCCAGAACCATGCTTTGTTTCAGCTGCTGGTTTCTAAAAATATCTGCTAAAGGACAAGCTGACTTCTTAGAATTGTAACAGTTGGTAAGAAAACATTTTGCCAGAATTCAAAGGCAGTTTTGCTTTTTTGAAAAAAATCACACACAGATTTTAAGCAACTGTCTCTGAAACTACACAAGGGGAGAATGATTTGGCCAATACAATTTACTCTAATCCACCATCTTTCTTTTCTTTCAGAGCTCAATTTATAATTGGTAATTAGAGAAGAATAACCTCCTTTATTAAAAATTAAAATAGAACCCTCATGCCTAGTGAGCAAAAGTAACATGATACAAGGTCCCACATTTTACCTGCCCCCCGACATTCTTTCTCAGAGATCACTGTGCCCCAGGTTGTCTCACTCCTACACTGAAGCCCTTCCTAAGAGGGGTAAAAAAAAAAACCTTCTGCAGGTTCCCTTTAGCACCAATGAAACCAGCTGATGCTTCAAAGAGATGTTTTATTAGATGCTATATTAGTCTGTGGGGCATCCATGACAAAGGACCACAGACTGGGTAGCTTAACCAAAAGAAATTTATTTCTCACAGTTCTGGAAGTTTGAAGTGCAAGATCAAGGCGTCAGCAGGTTGGATTTCTTCTGAGCTCCCTCTCCTTGGCGTGTAGATGGGCCACCTTCCACTCTGCATCCTCACGTGGTCTGTCCTCTGCATGCACATGTCCCTTGGTCCCCGGTATCCCTTTGTGTGTCACATTTCCTTTTCTTATGAGGACACCAGCCAGATTAATTAGGTCCACTCTAAAGGCCTCATTTTAACTCAAGCACCTTTTTAAAGGTTCCATCTACAAATACAGTTAAACTCTAGGGGCTAGGGTTTCAACCTTGGAATTTGGAGGGGTAGGGTGCATAATTCAGTGCCTAACAGATGCTGAGGGAGAAGGGTGAAATAAGCAGTCAGTTAAAGAAAGAAAACAATTCAGTTTACAGAAATGTAAGTTATTGTGGTTCTGCTGCAATCTGCTTTAGCGAGCTTGTTCCTAAAACGTGACCCACTCCATACTCCTACCTGGAGAAAAAAGAATATCCAGATCTTGGTCTTAAGGGACTGGTTCAGATCCACAGATCCATGCCCTATTTCTTTCTTTTCAGATCCCAGGCTGCCTATGGGGGGCACACTTCCAGGACCCAGCAGCCTGTCAGTCACTGGAACACCTCCATGGTCCAAGAAAGATTCCAACACTCGTGCTCAAGCAGTATCCTCCCATTCCTTTCTAGTTTCTGCTCTGGACAAGCCTCCCTCCTAAGTGAACAGCAGCTTGATAGGACTTTATCCTCAAGGCAGGGCTCAGCCCTGTGGAGGGGTGGGTCTGACTGCAATCCCAGGTGGAACACTATAGCAAAAAATCCCTTAATCATACAATAAAAAGCAGACATATCAAAGGAACTATACACATATAGTCAAAGCAAGGCAGGAGTTGATTACGACAATAATAACTCAGTGGGTGGCCAATGCCACAATAATAATAATTTCATATCACAAGAAAATAATGAAACAACTAAAACTTAAAAGTTTCATGTGATTTGGTTAGAGTATTTCTCTATAACATCAAAATAATCAAAACACCAATATTAAACAGTGTTCCCTTTTTATTATCTTTTTAGCACATTCAAAAGAAGTAAAAAAGAAAAAAACTATTTTTAAACTATCATTTGTCCTAAAGCATCAAATATAAAACTATAAACTTAATATAATAAGCAAATTTCTGTGGACATTTTTAAAAACCCCATATACTAATAAAAGGATTAATACAGATTGTTAGAACTAGGGGGATATCTAAGTGGGACCTGATAAATACGTCTAATTCTTAGAGCTCTTTCAAAATGGCAGATGATTCTCTTAGACCCAGTGTATGTCTATGCCATATAATTATTGAGTCTCTAGAGCCTAGAGATTGGAGTCAGTCTCCAACACAATATGAAAACCCTGCTGTGGAATCTCTGACACACTTAATTCAGCAGCTACCTGAATGTCACCAACGTTGGATAGCTTCTCATTCACTAGAAAGGAAATAGAAATAATAAGAAAAAATCATTCTCACTGAATACTATGTGCTAGAGTGGACTTCACGTAGATGTCAGTTTTGTAACACAGGAAGATATACCTGATGCTAACATGGGAGACGAAATGGGGATATAAGGACTTCCAGCACTAGTGATGATGAGGTTTGAACTAAGCACATGAATGTGAGATGAACAGTGTGGAGTAGAAATGGCATACAGTTTACGTGGAATTTCTAGGACTTGTAGGGTTTCCCTTCAGCAGATGATGCATGACAATTCTGAACCATTTTATTTTGGAAAACACATCTGAGTAGCAGGTAAGTTTCTCTGGCCATACTACACTAACTGCAGCACACAATACAAGTTAACAACAACAATTATAATAGCTAACATTTATTAAATGCCTACTATGTGCCAAGTACCCTTCTAAGTATCTTATATGTATTTTCTAACTGATTCTTCACAACAGCCCTAGAAGATAGGTCTGTTATACCCATTTTATGTCAAGGGAACTGAGACACAGAGATGCAGATAACTTTCAAGATTACTCTTAAAATTAAATTGCAATTCAGGATTCAGTCAGGTGGTCTAAATATGACTCAGCTATAGTTCATCTCAGAACCACAGTGAAGGAGGCTATTTCAGACAGAGACAGGGATAAAAACATAGAAGCGCTACCAAAGAATATGTCATTTGTTGCTCATTTCCCCACGCCTCTAGTCTATTCCTCTTTCTTTCCAGTTCACTGTCCAGCAGGGCACAGAAAGACAGTTGTCTTGCACATCTGAATGAATAGGTTTATTTCTAAGGATTTTTCTTTAGGGATGAATGTCTCAAAAGAAACATCACTTTATTTCATTTGAATGCAGCAGGCATAAGTAATTATATGGCATGAAGGTTTTAAATAACATTTCAAAGCAATGTGATATCATTGAAATGAAAACTTTAAAAAACATTGTCAGGCATTAAAATGGAAGTAAATGGGTTCCCAATGTTCCTATTGTTTCCAATTTGTTCATTATGATTTAAATTATTTAGGTTTGGGTTTTGAAGACATACTTCTTTCTGAAGAGACTACATTTGTTCTAAGCAATATATCTATTGTCCATAGGATAATTCATAAAACTAGAAGAATTTTCAAAGTATTAATGATCTTAGAGAATATGAAGTGTTCCCTGGTCATGTAGTAAACAAAGAACTGAGCGGTTAAATCAAAGGCTTTGTGCACATTTACAGGGAATGACAGAGGTGAGGCCAGCACCCAGCTTCTGGCATCAGCATCTGAGGTTGAGAAAGAAACCTTACAGTGTCATCTGTAACATTCTTTGCCAACATTTCCTCCTGCCCAGGCTTTAACACCTCTAGTTAGGAACTTATCCCCCCCCCCATCAGAGTAAAGTGCCTGCAAATGGGAGGGCTTTCGGGCAGGCCTTACTAACTTCCCTGCCTCTTTTTGAGCTCTGACTGTTCTTGTCAAAGACTCTTGTCAAACGACACATAAAAATAACAGGAATGCACAGGGATGAAAAAAGCGCTCCTGCTTTGCATACTTGTTTTCTACTGAGGATGAAAAAGATTTATAATATGGTATGGAAAATGCTATGCCAGGTCCATGCAGAAACCATTGCATCAAGTGCAGCAGTGATCATGGGTTCAGGAAGTCCTCACGGAGCACTGGGATAATATTTGAGACTCCTCTTTTTTTCCTACATCCTCATTATTGATTGCTGTTGGCCTTAGCTCAAGCTGTGTTGATGGCTTGGGTGCATAGATCTGAGGAATGCTTTTTAGGTCATAGCAGATGTTTCCCTACTTATCTCTTAGTAAAGAAAAATCAAGGTCCTCCCCAAAGTAACTGAACTTCTATTTCAATTCCACCACGTAAGCTCCCTCAGATCATCTACTGCTGATGAAAAAGGAAAATTTTGAATGAAAGCTGACTGTAAACATACAATCCCTGATGTCATAAAATACCAAGACAAACTTCAGGGAAATGAAAACAACGACAGGTCACACATGTTGTCTGTGAGTCTTGGCAAAAGGTCTGGACCAGTAAACAAGATGTAGAAATGAACACATTTCATGTTCATATTAGCAGATTCAGACACTAGACTGCCAGTACTAAAAATGCCTTGTCATGTGCTGTAAAGAAAAAATCAAATATTTGAAGTCAGGTGAGGTGGATTTTAACCCCGGATCTACCCACTATCTATATAACTTTGAGCTATTATTTAAAAATCCATCCAAGCCCCAAATTGTATTTTTTGCCATAAAATAGAAATGATATCATCAAATCAGCATATTATTTCAAGATTAAAATAAATTATGTATATAAAGTTGCTGACACTAAAGAGGCAAATCAAAATCAAAATTTTACAATCAACTTTCCTGACTTCCTCTGTTCAAATGGTGAAAGACTGCTTTTATTGATTTATCTCACCCTACATAGAAGATAACTCTTTATCCCTAGGAGAGTGCAAACCCCAAGACACAAGGACTACGCAATGCCATGAGAACACATCACCACCCCAAACACAGGCTGCCGTGAGGATTTACAAAACTTGAGTCATGGGCCTATTCTTCTAAGGGCCTGGATTCTGCTCAGGGGTCCCCCCAGCCAGTATCAGCACTGAAACTCAGGCCTCTGACCACTATGTTAGAATTTAATAATTCCAGAAAGTTTTAAGTTCTATTCATTTCCATTTCACAACTTTTTTGGAAAACTCATAGCCAGCTAAACACCTATTGCTTCAGACCCCTGATACCCTTACTCATCACACAGGCAGTCTCTGCAGTGTCAACATCCATGCAATGCTCTGGGCTCTCTCCCCTCCCCCTTATACTCCCCCCCCTTCCTCTTCTCTTCTTCCTTCCTAAACTCCTTTACGCCCTCAGGAGCGCTCATCCTGTGGTCCACACCAGGTGGCAGGGAAGTTGCATTCACCTCCCAGGCTAAAAAGCAACCTGAGGGCTCTGCTTCCCAGCAGTACTCCTAAGGGGAAGCTGCTCCTTGATATCCAGGTCCCTGTGTCTGGGAGAGAGGCTAAAGAAGGCTCCTTTATCTCCACTTGGGATCCTAAGCAGGCCCCCACTGGATGTGCAACCCTGACAGAGTCATTTGATCTTGGCAATCCTCCATCTTATCATTTGTGGAGATGACAATGGTAGCTATATCTTAGACTATTGTTACAATTAAATGAGATAATGTATAGAAATACTTTGAACAATGGGTGACATTTAGTAAGTGCTCAATAAATTATGGTTATTACTCCCATCATCTGCATCACCTTTAATTACCACCTAAGCTTTAATTGATTTAAAAGGTACAGTCTCAGCACAGATGCAATATATATATTATTATATAATAGCTGAATTCCCTAGGGGATAATACTTAACAGGTAGTAAGAATGGAAACATTTCATTTCCTTATAAAAGCCATAGGAATCTTTATGTAGTTCCACAGTATTTTCTCAAAACATTGTAAACGTTATTCATGAAAGGAGGAAAATAACATGTTCCAGTTGGGTTCAAAGTGTTTCTTGACAGACTTACATATGGGGGAGAAAAACATAGTAACTCCCTTTTTGGGGGTTACATTACCTTATAAAGCCAAGAGACAAGTACACTAGAAAACTGATGACAAGCATATTCTTAACTTTGATTTATATTCGAAGTTACAATCTGCACATGAAAAATAACCAGTGGAGCAATAATGCCAGCAGCACTTAGAGCACAGTGAATGCTCTGAGAACAAGCAAACAAAACAGCAGCCTCAGAGGAGTGGGTGTTGTTTCCTCCTCCAGAGTCACCCCATGCCAGCAGGTCCTGCTGAGCATGGCTCATATGATCCACCCCGAAGGCTATGCATGCAGCTGCTACTATGTTGGCATATGGGTATTTTCTCCAAACTCGACATTTTATAAGTAATCTTACCTAATATAACTATTTCCTTGATTATAACAGCATTCATCATGCTCAAGTGGACAAAGCTAAAAATAAATTGGCAAAAAGTATGCCAGAATATCTGTAGCAAAAGAAAAATGAACAGAAAACAGTCAGAAAAATCACTGAACTTAAAAGTGGACCTGGAAAACTGTAAGTCAGTGAAATGAATTCACTGGACTATGAAGTAACAAAATTAAAGGGAAGATGTAAAATGGTTGTAAGCTGCTCAGCTAGTCAACAATTACCTGGCTAGTCAATAGGAAAATGTCAAGGGGAATTATAGGAATTATATAATTTAAAAACACCAATAGCCAGAATTGTTTTTGTACAGTGTTAAGTTTTATGGATTATGCAACTTCATTTGGTTTATTTCAGAATTATTTTTAATATTTTCAACTAATTTAGGTTATAAAGCATCTTGAAGGTAAATACTTAGATATCCTTAGCACTAGGCCTGGAACAAAAAGTACATTAAAAAAAAAGTACTCAGGGATTAAAGATGGTGGTGTGAGAGGTGAGACACAGGCTTCCTCCTAAAACCGCATATAATATGAAAATATAATACAACTTATTGTGAAAAAGCAAGAGGAAAGAGGACTGCGCCAGACTGCATAAACCTGGAGACAAGAGCAACCTCACAGAACAGGGTAATGTACCAAAGCTGCGGCCAGGCGGAACCCAAACCTTTCCCCCACCCCAGCTCACCAGTGGGAGGAAGAGAAACGGAGTGGGGAGGGACTGGAGGCCTGGGACTGCTGAATACTGAACTCCAGAGATCTGCTCTGGGATACATAAACCTACATTTCATGGTGCTGGTATGATACTCTCGTGATTATGGGGTTGGAAAGCTAAGAAAGGCAGAATTCCTGGAGAGATTGAGATTCCAGCTGCTTGTGGAAAGCAGGGATCCATATATGGCTGCTCTGGGACAAAAGAAAGGTTGGCAGTCTGAGAGACTTCCTAACAAAGAAACCCTTAGCAAGAGGGCTGCTAAAGGGGCAAGGATTGCACAGAGCTTACTACTCAGGAAAGAGGACAGGTAGACAAAATAGTCTGGGTGCACTCTGCCCAGCAGGTTGGGAGCTTTGCCATATAGACTCTCATATTTAAGGAGGAAAAAGAAATCTTCCTTCTTCCTTAGGTGATCTTCAGGTGCTCCAGCACCCTGGCTGGCTACACAGCGCCAATGACCCCCTCCATGATACGCAGCCTACTGCGCCTTTCTCACGGCCAGCCCTACCTGGCTAACAAACTGGCAAATCCCACCCTGGCGTTAGGCCAGCGAGAGGGAAGATCTGCCTACAGCAACCACAAATGCAAAGCAGAGAGGCTTATACCTGTGTTCTCAACCCACTGGTTCAGGCAGTGGAGACAGGCATAGCAGCCAGGTAGCAGGAAACAGATCTTTCCTCCCCATAGGCACCAATACTACTCACCTGTGACCCCTAACACGGCTTCAGGGGCTGAACAGCTCCAGTGAGTAGAGCTCCTGGGCACTAGAGGGCGCCATATAAAAATAGAAATGCCAAAAGAATATGGTTCAGAGTAAAATTATTAATACTACTCCTGAGAAAGATTTAAATGACATCGACCTCATGACTCTTCCTGAAAGGGAATTCAAAATAAAAATTATTAAAATGCTAATGGAGGTACAGAAAGATATTCAAGAACTCAGGAATGAATTCCGGTCAGATATCCAATCGCTGAAGAGCACAATGGAGGGTATTAAAAGCAGATTGGATACGGTAAAGGAGATGATAAATGAAATAGAAACTAGAGAAGAGGAATACAAAGAACCTGAGGCACAGAGAGAAAAAAGGATCTCTAAGGATGAAAGAATATTGAGAGAACTGTGTGATCAATACAAACGGAACAATATTTGCATTATAGGGGTACCAGAAGAAGAACAGAGATAAAAAGGGATAGAAAGTGTCTTTGAGGAGGTAATTGCTGAAAACTTCCCCAATCTGGGTGACGAGATAGTCTCTCAGGCCATGGAGATGCACAGATCTCCCCAAACAAGGGACCCAAGGAAGACAACACCAAGAAATATAGTAATTAAAACGGCAAAGATCAAGGATAAGGACACACTATTAAAAGCAGCCAGAGAGAGAAATAAGATCACATATAAAGGAAAACCCATCAGGCTGTCATCAGACTTCTCAACAGAAATCTTACAGGCCAGAGTGGAGTGGCATGATGTATTTAATGAAATGAAGCAGAAGGGCCTTGAACCAAGAATACTTTATTTGGCAAGATTATCATTTAAAATTGAAGGATGGATTAAACAATTTCCAGATAAGCAAAAGCTGAGAGAATTTGCCTCCCACAAACCATCTCTACAGTGTATTTTGGAGAGACTGCTATAGATGGAAGTGTTCCACAGGTTTAATAGCTGTCACCAGAGGTAACAAAACCACAGCAAAGAAAGTAGAACAGCTAATACTAAGCAAATGAAAAAATTAAAATAACTATCTCCAAAGCCAATCAAGGGATAGAAAAAGGGTACAGAATATGATATTGTAAGGCCCGGAAAACAGGCCCTGCTCAGCCCCGGGATGGACGGCGACCCAAATACTCACAAGAGACCGGTCTTGATGCAAACAGCAAGAGGTTTATTGATTTCACCAGCGCGCTGGGGTCAAGACTCATATCTCACGCAGGAGCAGAGTCTGACCCCGAGCAGAATTTTACAGGAGGTTTTAAAGGGAAAGAAACTATACCTAAGGGGAGGCGAGGGGGTGGTCTGTTGATAGCAAAAATATTTCTATTAGAGTCCCCCCACAGGGCTTCAGCATTCTTAACTTTATCTTTACGGTTCGTTGGTTTCTGGTATATACTCAGGTCCTGTTTTGCAAACTATTATGTCCAGGCCGGTTTTTTATGACTCAGGCCAAGGGTCAGAGCTTACTTAAAATTTTCCTATTCCTTCAGGTGGTTTTGGGGAAACAAACTTAGGCCCTCTGATTTCTGAGGCTTTCTGAGGCCTATCATGGCGTTAGTTTGGTCCTTTCATTCCCCACTTCTTCTTATGCATAGTTCTAATCATAGAACTAGAATTCCGTATTAACATAAAATTTTTTTTCAGAATCAGGTACGGACTGGTAATGTTGTCTTAACATTAAGATTTGTACTGCACTAATCCGTTCTCTAATAAAAGTTACTAATCTGTTCAGAATGCAAGGGCCAACAGTGAGTAACAGAAGCAGAATCAGAATAGGTCCTATAAGGGAAGATATTAAAGTAGTAAACCAGGGAGATTAGGTCATCTCTAATTGGGGTCGCCCACCAGGTATGCCCGGTGGATACACAACCCCATGAGGCACAATAATAACTATCGGCCCCCCCACAAAGCTTTTGTTTGGCCTTAGAAAGGTCAGAACCTGGGCAAGCGTAGAAGTGGTGTTGCTGTATGAATGCATCATCCCAGGTGATTTGTAGTAGGTCGCCTAGATCAAACTGGAGGTCAGGGAACCACGTGCCCCTGGGGACAATCTGGGAAGTCTGATTGAGAACTTCACTAGAGGCAAGATTAACGACCTTCCAAGTGGACTTTCAGGGCTGATGGGGGTTAGAGAGGGTCAGGGTTACGGCGCAAGCGAAGCTTAAGAGGATTATCAGTCTTTTGCATGTGCCAGGACTCATCTTTTTCTTTTGGTGCAGCTTTTAGGTGGGAGGCGCGGATCCAGGCGGCTATTCTTTCGACCTTCACTGCAGTGGGAGTTGTCAGCAGGACTAGGCAGGGTCCTTTCTACTGAGGCTCGAGATTCTCAGCATGATGTCTGCGTACGTAGACAGCGTCTCCCACTTGGAACTGGTGAGGGACGGTGGTGGTCTCAGTGGAGTAAACTTCTTTCAGTTGTTCCCATGCCTGCTGGCAAACTACTTCTAGGGCTTTTAGGCGGACGAACAAAGATTGAGAAAGAACAACATCAGGGTTATGTATTTTTCCTGCTTCCACCAAGGGGGGTGGTCCTCCACACAAAAGCTCATAGGGGGTTAGTCCAAGATGCCCTGGGGTGTTCCTTACCCGGAACAGGGCAAAGGGAAGGAGAGCTGTCCAGTCATTCCCGCCGGTCTCTAAGGCTAATTTAGTTAAGGTCTCTTTTAGAGTTCTGTTCATTCTCTCTACCTGTCCTGAGCTTTGGGGTCTATATGCACAATGTAATTTCCAACTAAACACCATTTGTTTGGCCAATCCCTGACTTACCTGAGCAATGAAAGCGGGCCCGTTGTCAGATCTGATTACCTTAGGGATTCCAAACCTGGGAAAAATTTCTTCTAATATCTTCTTGGCCACTATGTTGGCAGTCTCTGTCTTAGTTGAGTATGCTTCTACCCATCCTGTGAAGGTATCTATAAAAACTAATAGATATTTATTTCCATATTTGGCAGGTTTTATTTCAGTAAAGTCTATTTCCCAGTAAGCCCCAGGTCGATCACCCCGCAATCTTCGTCTGGGGGGGCGTCGGTTGGAACCTGCATTCGTCATGGCACAAGGAATACAATTTTTAACTACAGCATTAACAACTTCAGGAAGTCCAATTACATAGTAGGGGGATGATTTTACTGTCTTTTTCAGGTGTTTAGTTCCCAGATGGGTGAGACTTTGGAGCTGTTCCACATATTCTTTAGCCTCCCTCTGGGGGAATATGATTTTCCCATCTTCTGTCTTTTTTAATCCTTGAGGCGTCTCTATACCCTAGGCGATTCATGACCTGGCAATCTTCTCTAGTATACTGGAATTTCTCAGGGCTGGGCTCTGTCTCATAGTCACTCATTGCTGGCAATATTGAGGTTCCGTGAGCAGCTTTCTTTGCTGTCTGATCAGCCAACTGATTTTCTTTAGTTATTTTATCGGTGGCCTTTTGGTGCCCAGGGCAGTGTATGATGGCCACCTTTTTAGGCAAATGCACTGCCTCTAATAGACTCAGAATTTCTTCTTTATTTTTAATCTCTTTACCTGCTGATGTTAGTAATCTTCTCTGCCGATAGATGGCACCATGTACAGGTGCAGTAGCAAAGGCATATCTACTATCCGTGTAGATATTGATGACTCTCCCCTCAGCTAGCCTCAAAGCCTGTATCAAAGCTATGAGTTCTGCCTTTTGAGCTGAGGTCCCTTCTGGTAGACTGCTTGCCCATACTGTTCGCTCACCATCCACTACCACAGCCCCAGCCATCCTCTTACCTTCAACTATGAAGCTGCTGCCATCCGTGAACCAAGTGGTACCATGAGGCCAGGGGGTGTCTGTGAGGTCACTTCTGACTCCAGTTTCCTCGGCCAGTATGTCTGCACAGGTATGAACAACTGGCTCTTCAGTGTCCTCAGGCAATAAGGTAGCGGGGTTGAGGAGGGCAGGCTGGCCAAAGATGATTCTCTCCATCAGCAATAAGCTTTGGTAGTGGGTCATGCGAGCATTCGTCATCCACCGATCAGGAGGCTGGCGAATAACACTCTCTAGGGCATGGGCCACAATTACAGTCAACTGTTGTCCCATAGTCAGTTTGTCAGCGTCCTTGATCAGGATCGCGACTGCTGCAATGGCCTTTAAGCAGGATGGCCATCCGCTGGCCACTGGGTCCAGTTTCTTTGACAGGTATGCCACTGGCTTCTTCCAGGGTCCCAAGGCCTGGGTAAGAACTCCCCTGGCTACTCCCCCTCTCTCCTTGCAGTAGGCACATTGATCTTTGCCAAGGGGTGGTCTGCCCATGCTTCTCGTTGTCTTCTGGCCCCTGTTGCTCAGGTTCCCTACCTGCCTAGGCCTTTGAAATCCTCTTTCTTTCTCTCCTACCACTGTGGCCAAAATTCTAGATAAGTTTTCCTCCTGTTTTTTGTCTCTTTTGTCCTCCCTTTCCTCTCTCTCTCTCTTCTGCCTTTCTTCCTTCTCTTCCTCTGTCTCTCTTTTGTGATACACTTTCTCAGCCTCCTTCACTAGGTCCTGTAAAGTAAAATCCTGCAATCCTTCGAGGCGCTGCAGCTTCTTTTTGATATCAGAGGCTGATTGCCCTATAAATGCCATAGCTACGGCTGCCCGCTGTCCCTCAGAGGTGGGATTAAAAGGAGTATAGCGCCTATAAGCCTCCATGAGGCGCTCAAGAAAAACTGAAGGCGGTTCAGTGGGCCCCTGAAGAATTTCTCTTACCTTAGCCAGATTAGTGGGCTGTCGCGCAGCCCCCTTGAGACCTGCCACCAGAGCCCGGCGATAGACTGTCAACCTCTCCCTACCTTCCGGAGTATTGAAGTCCCAGTTGGGTCGAGTCAACCGGAATCCAGCATCTATCACATGGGGAAGTTGGGAGGGTTGCCCATTGTCTCCTAAAACATTTTTCCGGGCTTCCAACAGGATTCTCTCTCTCTCTTCCGTGGTGAAAAGAGACTGCAACAGTTGCTGGCAATCATCCCAAGTGGGTTGGTGGGAGAACATGAGAGACTCCATCAATCCTGTAAGTCCTAAAGGATTTTCTGAAAAGGAAGCATGATTAGCCTTCCAATTATATATATCTGCAGAAGAAAATGGCCAATACTGCATGGGTTGGACTCCAGGGGGCGGCACGGGTGGGCCATAAACTCTTAGTGGGAGAGTGACAGTAGAATCTGGCCCATCCCCAGGAGGGGCCCCTCTACAACTCCTGGTACCCGCTGCTGCTGGTAAAGGGGAAGCATTGGGCCCTTCCTCTTCCCTTTCTTGTACTACCGGCTGAGCAGGTTGTGGCTCAGGGGCTGGAGCAGGTTCTGCCGCCTGTTCAGCAGGTTCTGCCGCCTTTTCAAGATAATACGGGGGAGGGTTAGGTTCCGCCCATTCGGGAGGGGATTCTACTTCAGGATATATTTTAGGTTTCGGGGTTCCTGCAGTTCTGCTTCTATTTAGTACCAACACTTGAAACTTTGGTTTAGACATAAAAATCAAGACTATTTCTCAAAGCTAATCTCAAAATATCAAAGCAATACAGAAATAAAGTTACTAAAAGGTTAAGAGGTGCCACAATTTTAAAGATCAAAGTAAACATCAGTTTCTCCCTTATAATTACAATTATTGAAAGATTTTCTATATTCAGTTGTATGTGTTCATCTTTAAAGTTATTTATGAAGAAATCTTTTCTTCAATTACAACAATGAACTATTGCAGCTCAAAACTGGAATGGTACAAGCAAAACAACTTCACACTTTAATAAGTATATGAAAAACATATTACCCATAGTATGATACACAATTTCAGTAGGGTCCCATCTATCCACATTTTAAAAAGACTTATGGGAGGAAGGGGTAATATATAACAATTTACTGACTTACAGGAGAGTGCAAGTGAGGGAGCCTTGCTGAAAGTGTATTTCTGGCCTTACATACCTGCTCCATGCTGACTCCCCCACCCTGCAGAAACAGTGCAGTCTCTCAAATCAATTACATTTCCAAAGAGAGAAACAGAGAGAGGGAGGGAAGGAGAGAGGCTTGATAACTTGGGTGTGGGGGGAATCAGTGGCCCATTAACTGCAGTGGAAAAATACAGTGCAAAGTCAATCTTTGGCCCCTTTAAAAAAACACTGGATACGAACTGAAAAAAAAAGCAAATGCTTCCAGTTCTTACAAGAGAAGCTTTGCCTGTTAAGAAAGCTTATTGCCAAAGTATACAAGAAGCTGCCTAGTTTATTAAATCAACTGTCCAGCCCAAGCTGAAGGAGCAGACATTTTGTAATCCAACTTCAAAAAGTTAACAATAAATTAACAATAGACCTCTCCCCATACTCTGAAATGAGATTCTTACATTTAGAAAAATCTCCCTGTAAATGAATACAGGCAGGCCTGAATTTCTGAGGCCAGGATCACTTGGATTCCTCCCTCCCACCCCCATCTTCTGTAGCTGTAACACCTCTGCCATCTTCTGCTGCAGGGGCTGCCCAGGGATGGCAGGGATACAAGTCCAAACCCTCTACTGCTCAGTTGTTCACTTTAATACTCAGAGAAGAGAGGAAGACAGCTTTTGTTATGAGAAATTACTTTTACACAATATGGACAAAGAAGTATATGATGAAAGGAAACAATCAAAACAGCAGTTTTCCTTATTGGTTACATGATGTAGGGTTGGTGGTCAGGGTGAGAATCGTTTCTTGGCTGAAAAACAAGATTCTTAACTGCAAAAATTAATTCTCTGTTAAAAGTACCCTCAGGAGGCCAACCTACATTGAAGGCCGGCCATTCAGTCGAGCAGAGGGTCTGTCATTGTCTTTTTCTAACTTCTACAGACAAGTCATGGGCCCTATTCTTGACGTCCGTCCAGCGGTCCAAAGTCAGAGACAAAGGGGTTGTCACAGTCTGTCCCATTTTGGTCGTTTCTAAATACACAAAAACAGCAAGCCACAAAATGACAAAAGACGCCAACAAACACTTTCCTCCTCTCGTTTTCCACAGACAGGAGAGGTATTCAGACGGGGGAGGGTCCCTCCGTAACCGGACCCTTTCCCCTTCCAACAGACGGGCAGAAAAATCCCCCGTTTCACACCCAGGGGCGTCCCCCAGGGTTGCAGCTTGTGGCCCCTGGCACGTCTGCCTTACTACAGCTTTCCGTTCCTTTACGGGAGCGGCAAGCGGCTGCCAAACCGAAAGCGCTTTTCACAGACCCAGATACCTGACAGAACAAACAGGTGCCGGCGCACACAGAAACTTAAGGATCCTTCGCTTACCTCCAAGTGGGTCTCTGGAGAATAGGGTGGCCGCAGATCCCGGACGAGCCCCCAAATGTAAGGCCCGGAAAACAGGCCCTGCTCAGCCCCGGGATGGACGGCGACCCAAATACTCACAAGAGACCGGTCTTGATGCAAACAGCAAGAGGTTTATTGATTTCACCAGCGCGCTGGGGTCAAGACTCATATCTCACGCAGGAGCAGAGTCTGACCCCGAGCAGAATTTTACAGGAGGTTTTAAAGGGAAAGAAACTATACCTAAGGGGAGGCGAGGGGGTGGTCTGTTGATAGCAAAAATATTTCTATTAGAGTCCCCCCACAGGGCTTCAGCATTCTTAACTTTATCTTTACGGTTCGTTGGTTTCTGGTATATACTCAGGTCCTGTTTTGCAAACTATTATGTCCAGGCCGGTTTTTTATGACTCAGGCCAAGGGTCAGAGCTTACTTAAAATTTTCCTATTCCTTCAGGTGGTTTTGGGGAAACAAACTTAGGCCCTCTGATTTCTGAGGCTTTCTGAGGCCTGTCATGGCGTTAGTTTGGTCCTTTCAATACCTAATATATAAAGACTGGACGAGGAAGACAATGGAGGCAAAAAAAAAGAATCTTTAGGTAGTGTTTGTAATACTATACGAACTAAGTTAAATTAGGCTGCTAAATAGTAAGGGAATTGCCCTTGAACCTTTCGTAACCACGAATCTGAAGCCTGCAATGGCAATAAGTACATATCTATCGATAATCACCCAAAATGTAAATGGTCTGAATGCACCAATCAAAAGACATAGAGTCACTAAATGAATGAAAACAAGACCCATCTATATGCTGCCTACAAGAGACTCACTTCAAACCCGAAGACATACACAGACTGAAAGTGAAGGGATGGAAAAAGATATTTCATGCAAACTACAAAGAGAAAAAAGCAGGTGCTGCAGTACTTGTATCAGACAACATAGACTTCAAAACCAAGAAAGTCACAAGAGACAAAGAAGGACATTACATAATGATAAAAGGGTCAGACCAACAAGAGGATATAACTATTATAAATATCTATGCACCCAACACAGGATCACCTAACTATGTGAAACAAATACTAACAGAAATAAAGGGGGAAATAGAATGCAATGCATTCACTTTAGGAGACTTCAACACTCCACTCACTCTAAAGGACAGACCAACCAGACAGAAAATAAGTAAAGAGACAGAGGCACTAAACAAAATATTAGAGCAGATGGACCGAATGGACATCTCCAGAACACTCCACCCAAAAGCAACAGGATACACATTCTTCTCAAGAGCACATGGAACATTTTCAAGAACTGATCATATATTAGGCAACAAAAATAACCTCAGTAAATTCAGAAAGATTGAAATTGTACCAACCAGTTCTCAGATCACAAAGGTATGAAACTAGAAATAAATTATACAAAGAAAATGAAAAAGCACACAAACACATGGAGGCTTAATAACATGCTCGTAAATAATCAATGGATCAATGATCAAATAAAAACAGAGATCAAGCAATATATGGAGACAAATAACAACAATAATTCAACACCACAAAATCTGTGGGATGCAGCGATGGCCGTGCTAAGAGAGAAATATACAGCAATATAGGCCTACCTCAGGAAAGAAGAACAATCCCAAATGAACAGTCTAAACTCACAATTAATGAAACTAGAAAAGGAAGAACAAATGAGGTCCAAAGTCAGTAGAAGGAGGGACATAATAAAGATTAGAGCACAAATAAATAAAATTGAGAAGAATAAAACAATAGAAAGAATCAATGAAAGCAGGAGCTGGTTCTTTGAGAAAATAAACAAAATAGATAAACCCTAGCCAGACGTACCAAGAAAAAAAGAGAGTCTACACACATAAACAGAATCAGAAATAAGAAAGGAAAAATCACTATGGATACCACAGAAATACAAAGAATTATGACAGAATACTATGAAAAATTATATGGTAACAAACTGGATAGCCTAGAAGAAATGGTCAACTTTCTAGAAAAATACAACCTTCCAAGGCTGACCCAGGAAGAAACAGAAAATGTGAATAGACCAATTAACAGCAAAGAAATTGAATAGGTAATCAAAAAACTACCTAAGAACAAAACTCCTGGAATGGACCAGATTGTTTCACTGCTAAATTTTATGAAACATTTAGCAAAGACCTAATATCCATCCTCCTTAAAGTTTTCCAAAAAGTAGAAGAGGAGGGAATACTCCTAAACTCATTCTATGAGGCCAACATCACTCTAATACCAAAACCAGGCAAAGACACCACAAAAAAAAAGAAAATTACAGACCAATATCCCTGATGAATATAGACGCAAAAATACTCAACAAAATATTAGCAAACTGAATTTAAAAATACATCAAAAAGATCATCCATCATGATCAAGTGGGATTCATCCCAGGAACACAAAGATGGCACGAGATTCGAAAATCCATCAACATCATCCACTACATCAACAAAAAGAAGGACAAAAACCACATCATCATCTCCATAGATGCTGAAAAAGCATTTGACAAAATTCAACATCTGTTCATGATAAAAACTCTCAAAAAATGGGTATAGAGGGCAAGTACCTCAACATAATAAAAGCCATATATGGCAAACTAACAGCCAACATCATACTTAACAGCGAGAAGCTGAAAGCTTTTCCTTTAAGATTGGGAACAAGACAGGGATGCCCACTCTCCCCACTTCTATTTAACATAGTACTGGAGGTCCTAGCCATGGCAATCAGACAACACAAAGAAATAAAAGGCATCCAGATTGGCAAGAAGTTAAACTGCCTCTGTTTGCAGATGAAATTATATTGTACATAAAAAACCCTAAAAAAATCCACTCTAAAACTATCACATCTAATTTCTGAATTCAGCAAAGTTGCAGGATACAAAATTAATACACAGAAATCTGGGGCATTCCTATACATTAATGATGAACTAGCAGAAAGAGAAATCAGGAAAACAATTCCATTCATAGTTGCATCAAAAAGAATAAAATACCTAGGAATAAACCTAACCAAGGAAGTGAAAGACCTGTACTCTGAAAACTACAAGACACTCATGAGAGAAATTAAAGAAGATACCAATAAATGGAAACACATCTCGTGCTCATGGATAGGAACAATTAATATTGTCAAAATGGCCATCCTGCCTAAAGCAATCTACAGATTGAATACAATTCCTATCAAAATACCAACAGCATTCTTCAATGAACTAGAGAAAATCATTCTAAAATTCATATGGAACCACAAAAGACCCTGAATAGCCAAAGCAATCCTGAGAAGGAAGAATAAAGCTGCGTGGATTATGCTCCCCGGCTTCAAACTCTACTACAAAGCCACAGTACTCAAGACAATGTGGTACTGTCACAAGAACAGACCCATAGACCAATGGAACAGACTAGAGAGCCCTGATATAAACCCAACCATATATGGTCAATTAATATATGATAAAAGAGACATGAACATACAATGGGGAAATGACAGCCTCTCAACAGCTGGTTTGGCAAAACTGGACAGCTACATGCAAGAGAATGAAACTGGATTATTGTTTAACCCCATACACAAAGTAAATTTGAAATGGATCAAAGACCTGAATGTAAGTCATGAAACCATAAAACTCTTAGAAGACAACATAGGCAAAAATCTCCTGAATATAACCCTGAGCAACTTCTTCCTGAACGCATCTCCTCGAGCAAGGGAAACAAAAGCAAAAATGAACAAGTGGGACTACATCAAACTAAAAAGTTTCTGTATGGCAAAGGACACTGTCAACAGAACAAAAACCCATCCTACAGTATGGGAGAATATATTTGTAAATGATATATCTGACAAGGGGTTACCATCCAAAATATATAAAGAACTTACATACCTCAACACCCAAAAAGCAAGTAATGCAATTAAAAAATGGGCAGGGGCTATGAAGAGATAGTTCTCCAAAGAAGAAATTCAGATGGCCAACAGACACATGAAAAGATTCTCCACATCACTAATCATCAGGGAAATGCAAATTAAAACCACAATGAGATATCACCTCACACCAGTTAGGATGGCCACCATCCAAAAGATTAAGAACAACAAATGCTGGCGAGGATGCGGAGAAAGGGGAACCCTCCTACACTGCTGGTGAGAATGTAAGCTAGTTCAAACATTGTGGAAAGCAATATGGAGGTTCCTCAAAAAACTAAAAATACAAATACCATTTGACCCAGGAATCCCACTCCTTGGAATACAACATCTCAGATTCAAAAAGACATATGCACCCCTATGTTTACTGCAGCACTTTTTACAGTAGCCAAGATATGGAAGCAACCTTAGTGTCCATCAGTGGATGGATAGATAAAGAGGTGGTACATGTACACAATGGAATACTATTCAGCCATAAGAAATAAACAAATCCTACCATTTGCAACAACATAGATGGAGCTGGAGGGTACGCTCAGTGAGAATATCCAGGTGGAGAATGACAAGTACCAAATGATTTCCCTCATTTGTGGAGTATAACAATGAAGCAAAACTGAAGAAACAAAATATAGGCAGACTCAGAGACTCCAAGAAGGAACTAGTGGTTACGAAAGGAGAAGGGTGTGGGAGGGCAGGTGGGGAGGGTGGGAGAAGGGGATTGTGGAGTATTATGTTTAATACACTTGGTGTGGGGGATCACAGGGAATACAGTGTAACACAGAGAAGGCAAATCGTGAATCTGTTGCATCTTACTACACCCAAGGACAGTGACTGCATTGGGGTGTGAGTGGGGACTTGATAATATGGGTAAATGCAGTAATTGCATTGTTTTTTCATGTGAAACCTTCATAAGTGTATATCAATAAAAATAAAAATAAATGAAAAAATGTTCTTCCTCCCTTTATTTCATATAGTCAGTCAAAGATGAGGAATAAAGGGGGAGAAAACGCAATACATGTGAACTTTCATGAAGATTCTCATGGCTAGTATGCATTATAACATTTACTGAAAAAGTCTCACATTCTAGGAAAGCCCTCACTTCTAACCCAAGCAAACTAAGATGGTTGGTCATTATAATGAGATATATGTTATTATTTAATACTCTATTTACTTTCTGACCTATTTTTAATAGTGTGTTGATTACCCTTACACATCTAGTTTTGTGGTTTTCTTCCCTGTAAATTAATTTAAGGTATCTAGTATTCTAAGGATCACTATACTTGTACTTAACCCCTGATGGAATTCTGCCTTGTTCATATGTCCAATTTTATTTCCAGTTAAGCCCTGGTTGTCAGTAGACTTCTCCAATCCTATTATTTTGCTATGCAGAGTTCTCACACTCTGTAGACTAATAAGCTCCATCATTATTTCAAGCTGAATTTAAGTGTTTATATAACATGGAATATGTTTCAAGAATGTGCCAAGATCTACCTTTCCAATAAAGGACTTCACGTGTTGAGGTATTTACTCCAAGATGGCATTAACCATCAAATTTGATAAGATGGATCTACTTCCAAAGCTTTCCCAGCCAATTATGGGGATGGAGGTGTTTATGTTGACCATGCCCCCACCCATAGATGACAGCATGAGGCCAGAACAACTGTTTAATCAAGCAAGTATGCAAGCAATATTTATTTCCATGTTGTAACAAAATTAGAACATATGGTCACTGTCTAAAGAAATTCTTTTCTAATTTTGATGTTAACTTGATCATTCAGTTCCTTCAACTTAACCTCATCAAATTTAAGAGTTTTGGTAGCTTGATGCAAAATTATTAAAATATAGTGAAGTGCCAATTTTGAAATACTTCATCCAAAATATTCAAAATTGAATATTTGCCACTTTTATGGTCATTCCCTCCCCAAAATTGGAAAAAATAATTAGTCAAATTCAAAATCTTAGGTATGTTAAGATTTGGGTTACCAACCTCTGCATATAATATTTTATCATTTGCCAATATTCTGCCCTTTTACTATGCCAATAAAATATTTGCCAGTTACTGAGATGAATTTTAGTGGCTTCAGTGACTTGAATGGGAAGTTATGATAATGAGCATGTAGCTCAATCTTTAGAGTTGTAACTTTAGTAATTGACCAATATAAATGGCTAAGAATGCAGGCTCTATGGCCTGATTGCCTGGCTTGGAATCTTACTTTCTTACTTATTCTCTGTGTCACATTGGAAAAGTTAGTTAAATTTGCTGTACCTTATTTTTCTTATCTATAAAATAGTGGTAATAATAGTACCTCTCTAGTACTGTAAGGAATAATTGAGTTAATACAAGCAAAACTATTAGAAAAATATATAATATATAGTAAGCTTTTAGTAAATTTTTTCTTTTATCATTATTTTGTATTTTGACTTACTGATTTTATTTTCTTAGTAGTAAAATGAATGAGTAGTTTGGTTACAAATATTAGTTAACATGAAAAATTTTCTTTAGAAAATAACACAACCTTCAGTTACAGTAAAGATTAAATACATAAATGATAATGGACCTCAGTCACAGTATACACTGGGAAATAGGAAGAAAACAGTCTCTGCATTAACATAAAAAATCTAGTACACACTTGCTTAAAGTTAAAAGATTTAAAAATTCTACTGTAGGTAGACATCTAATTTAGAGATACAGAATTTCCAAGTCAATTTAAATTTCACCTTTCCTCACTCTGAGAAATTATTCATTTTATAAAGTTTTCCAATTCAGAATCAGTCCTGCTAAAACAAGCAAACAAACAAGAAAAACATATCAGCTTATCAAAAGTGTTTTTAAGGTCAGGTATATACCAACAATCCACATATTTGGTAGACCTTACAGGTTATACTGAACAGTTTGATTATCCCCACTTCCAACGTAATGTAATTGCTTCTTATAGTGGTATAAAAATGTGAAAATGTCTTCTGGGTATAAATTATTTGGAAGAAAGATTGTTTGGCGATGTTCTTGAAGGAAACAGATTTCTCAGATGCTTTTACCAAAACACATGGGCTGACTGGTCCTTTTCTCCTAAAGGCAAGTACATGAGCTGATCACATTTGGGATTTTTAGTATGAATAAGTGCATTTGGATGAAATCTTGTAGAAATATCAAGAGTTCTAACTAAAGGAGCATTAAATTAAAACCTTTTCCCTGGTATTTTTGCCAGGTAAACTGGGACTGAGAAACCTTAAGAATAAATCTGCAGGCTGAACAGGTAACAATGAAAAATTAATACTGGAAAAATTCATATTAACAAGTATTAATGCTCAGGGATAATATTAAAAAATTTGAAAGGAAATCATGCAGATATACACACACACAAAAACACACTTTGGTAACTGTGATGATAAGCTACAAAAAAAAAAACATCTAATACTCAGTGACTTACAACCAAAGGATGTATTCCCAAATGCGTAGATCTGGTCACACTGACGGGCCGGGCTTGGGTCTGGGAGGCCCTGCTCAGGCAGTGTGTCAGATGGCCTTGGCCCCTGGCTACGGGTTGGGCTCACATCTCATTGAATGTGTTCAATCCGAGGCCTAGGCTAATGATCTAGTACTACCTGGGATCTTATGGGGTATCAGGGGAGTGAAAAATGGGGTAATAACTTTTAGATCCTCTGCTTGTGTCATGTCTGATAACATATCATTAACCAAAGTGAATCACTTGCCCAAGCCTGACATCAGTGGGGCAGGTAAATACACTCAACCCACATTTGACTGGGTCTTTCCAGCTCGCCATAATTCTAGGGCCTGGTCCATGATTTCCATATCTTTGACAAATAGCTGGAAATCTCTGAAATTATAGTATTGACTTCTGATCTAGTTCAAGAGTCCTGTGGCCTCTTCCTTTTGATACTGACAATAGCTTAGCTCAAATCCAAGTCTCTATAATTTGCCAACCTTAACCTTGTGATTCCAGTTGATGGCAACTCACAGAAGGGTTGGCCCCAGAGCTAGGTTCTGACAAACCCCTTCCCCTCCGTGCTATTTTCTTCTCTCATAGGCCTACTGCTGAATTGCCAAAGTGCACTGTGACTAAGACCTTCTGGTCTAGGTAACTATTACAAATTTGGTACAACCTGGAAATTTACTACTTTCTTAGGCACTTGCTTAGACAACTTTGAATCTTACTTCTTTTACATGCTCCTAATTTAGTAAAGAACTATTCTTCTTACAGTATATTTAATATGTAAAATTATCTGTTTCATTTGTCCTTGCAATACTTGGGTTACGGTGATAGAGTTTAGGCTTTAAGCCACTGGCCCAAGAAGACAAAGTTAATCAGAAGAAAAATGAAGTGAAGCCAAGTTCTTTCCACTCTTTTTTCATTGAGTCTCTATCTCTGTCTCTTCCTGCATGTTCAGTCTGCTGTAGTTGAAACCTGAAAAATTGCCTGTTTTTCCCCCAAATGTTATTTACTCAGCATATCCACAAACTAAAAAGATTAAAGATCTGTTTATCCACTTTTTAATCATCTAATAAAATGTACAGTCTTTAATGTACATTTGATAGGAATCTAATCCTATTCATGAATGTGCATTGGAATGTATGAAACTAAGCTTTTAACTTAAGACTCCTGTTCCTGTGTCTTTTTTATTTCTTCTTGTAACAAGGATTTTCATCTTCACCAACTTGTTTCCACATATATAACAGATGCCTTCATACTGGCAAAGATTTTCTAATTTTTAAATGATTAATCATTAGATTTAGAAGTCCATGCTTTGATGTATTTCATTTGTTAAATTTATTCACACAACAACTCTGGCTGAGTACCTTTTGTGAATAAGCCTCTTCTGGGCACCAGGGTTGTAACCTCAAACACAGAGATATGGTTTTTAGGCTGATAGGTAGAATATCATCTATCAGATAACATATTCTCAGCATCGGCACAATTTTGAAAGGCTAGAATTTTACTACTTTTGTAACATTTTAACCTATTCTATTTGCTGTTTTACTGACATTCAGCATTCCCTACAGATATTCTGCTATTGCCCTGGTCATGTTTTGTTCCAATAATTTTAGAAAAGAGCAATTCCATTGTCTTATTTAAATATTATCCTTATCTCAAGTATCTTTAATGAAGTTAAAGAATGGATGATATGTGAAAAAATATATTCCTAAATACATTATAGTCACAACATTTTACTTTGCTTAACCTACCCTTTCACCCATGGGGCATCAGAAATTCTTATATTATTGGCCTTCTTAAATTAAAAAAATTTGCATAGGTATATAAACTTTATACATGTGTGTGCATAAAATAATAGTCTTCAAAAACTAATGATCCTCTACAATTCACTAAAATTCAATATGTAGCCTAATAGGAACATATATGAAAGACAAGTGACAATTTCACCCTATATATCTTTTGTAAAAGAAACATTTGACATGGAGCAACACTTCCTTCAATTTACTTTCTACCTTTATATAATCTAAACATCATGATTTCAGAGCTTGATATTCTTCTCTTAAATAACATTTCTCATAATATTTAATAAATCTTTGCTGGTGCTAAATTCACACACACTTGTAAAATAGATAATTGTATTATGAACTATAGAAGCATTTCTCTTATTCTTATCATCATCAAGTTCCTAAAGCAAACATTCAAATGCTTTTGCATCCTGAATTATTACATCATAGCATGTGAGGTCAAATCATATGAAATTATTTATCTTTGACCACTGTTGATCTACAAAAATGGCAATTTTCATGCTTTAAACTAACAGTTGTTTGGATCTCATCCTAGATTATGAGTTCTTCATGGCCAGAGACTGTACCTTACTCCTGTATAAGTTATATGCCCATAACAGTCTTCCTATACCTGAAGTATACAGGTTTGACTCAAGCATTCCATCTGCACCCTGAAGGAAAGGTTAGTGTTCTTTACAGGAGTATAATTATCTATAATGAGTAGAATATTACTGTTCTGCTAGGTTGCTCTTAAAGGATTGCTTCAGGTTGCTTTTAAAGGACTCTTGCAAGGAACAATGAAAAAAAAATGAAACCCTAAAGGCAATGCCTGGCACATAATAAGTCTACAATACGTTAGCAGCTATTAATATTAATAATGCCCCTGCTAGAAGGGGCATATACAAGGTTTAAGTGACGACTTCTATATAGTTCTACCAGGAGTGATGAGAGGAATACATCAGGTAAGGCTTCCAGGAAGTATCTCCAAAGATTGGATGGGAGTTCTCACAGATCTGTGGGGTTAGGATTAGAAAAGAAGGCCTATGGCAAATAGCTAATATGGCTAGAACCCAGGGAGAGGCTCTGTAAATGATGTTGACAGGATCAGTTCAAATTTAAAAGTAGCCAATACTGTTGATATAACACTTTCAAAACTTCCAACACTTCTTAGTACATTTAGAAACACCTATACATCTTGTCTGATTATTTCTTCTCTTTAATAAACTGAATCGCTCTCATCCTTCTGAACCAGCACCATGCTTCTATAGAGATTTCAAACATTGGCGATTTCAAATATGTTTGTTAATATTCCATACAATTTAAAAATCATGCACTGTAAAGTGTGGGCTACATGAAGAGACCTTTCAACATTACATTTTCAATAAATATGTCATACTACTATGCCATTTTCATTGCCCTCTAAATTGGTCTTAAGGGTAAGGAATTAAGACAAACTATAATTATTTCTAAGAATCATTGAAATTTTGCTTGCTACATGTCTTCGTTTTAAATGAAGGTAAGAAGAGAATAATTTTCTCTTCTGAATGAATTTTCACAGGACTTCTCTGTTTCAGGGACTGTGCCAAGCATTTTTTATATGTAATCTTATCAAACTCTCACACCTACTTTGTGAGGTATCATTATCCATTTTACAAATGCAGAAAATAAGGGCTACCAAGTTAGATGACTTGCCCAATGCCCTACTGTGAGTAAGTGCAAGAGCCAAATTTAATCCTGGGTGTGTCTGACTCGAGAATCTGGGCTTGAGCAATTGGTAACTGTGGGCAGCTGGGAGCTCTGTGTTACTAATCTGTATCTATACCATAGCTAAAATTCAGCTCAGGCTAAAGCAGTGAACAAAGGCATAGCTATATAAGCATTCAAAATTTCCCTATTCATCCTAACCAAAGAAAATGTAAAAATGGTAAATAAGCTTTTGAAAAGATGCCTTCACATCATATGTCACTAGGGAAAGGCAAATGAAAACAAGATACCACTACAAACCTATTAAAATGTCCAAAACCCAGAACACTAACAACACCAAATGCTGGTGTATATGTAAAGCAACAGGAACTTTCATTCAATGCTGATAGGAATGCAATAGCCATTTTGGAAGACAGTCTGGATTTCTTGCAAAACTAAACATATTCTTATCATGTGATCCAACAATCAAGCTCCTTGGTTTTTAATTAAAGGAGTTAAAATTTATGTCAACAAGAAAACTTGAAGATGTCCTTCAGTAGGTGAATACAGAAATAAACTGTGGTACATCTAGACAGCAGAGTACTCAGAACTAAAAAAAATGAGCTATCAAGCCATGAAAAATCATGGAAGAAACAAATGCATATTACTAAGCAAAAGAAGCCAATCTGAAAAAGTGACATCCTGTCTGACACCAAGTACATGACATTCTAGAAGAGGCAAAACTATGGAGACAGTAAAAAGGTCAGTGGTTGCCAGGAATCAGGGGAAAGGATGGATGAATAGGCGGAGCATAGAGGATTCTCAGGACAGTGAAGTCACTCTGTATGACACTGAAATGGTGGACATATGTCATTATACATTTGCCCAAACCCACAGAACGGACAACATAAAGAGTGAGCCCTAAAGGAAACTGTGGACTCTGGGTGATAATGATCAATCTTATTTTATCAGTTATAATAAATGTGTTACTCTAGTGAGGGATATTGATAACGGGAGAAGCTATGCATGTGTGAGCGCAGTAGGTATATGGATAATCTTGGTACCTTCCGTACAACATGCTATGAAATTTTTTTGATCTAAAAAATAAAGTCTATTTATTAGTTAAAAAAAAAAGAAAGAAAAGAAATCCCCATTCATCATTCTATTGTGAGAATAAGAACATATTAGCTTTATTTGTACATCTGCCTTTTTGAACTGTACCACAGTGAAAAGAAAAATGACCCTGGGTCATTTCTAGGAAATGTTAAGACTATATAATTTGCTTATCTATTTTATAGCTGGGCAGAAGAGACTGATAAATTAAAGACACTTTTCACTTAAACAAATCCTAGCTTTTGATAAAAGCTGAACAAAATCCAAATTCCTGAATATGCTAATAGTTGTAATTGTCTCCTTGAAAGCAGAGGCTACTTCTCACTCATCTTTATATACCATGTACTTGGCACAAGCCCTGAGGGACGGCACTTGATAAATAAAGGTCACTGAGTTTAATTTACTTAGAAGAACACTGAAGAGACATGCATGATATGTGGACACCAGTTTTCAGAGACTTTAGGAAAATATTCCAATGAATAGACTTGCCAGAAGTGGTTAAAAGACCTAGAGATTGGAGCTGGGTTTTTAAACATGCCACCATTCTTAGTTTAGTTTATTAGAAGTAATAACAGATAATTTGGTGCTGGGGAATGTGATAAATGCTTTACATGGACCATCTCCTTAACTGTCATTTTTATTTTACTGATAAAGTTTGAAGAGTTTAAATAACATGGCGGGTAAGTAAAAAGCCAGGATTTAAATCCTGGCAATTTTATTATTTATTACCCCAAATGTACATTCTACAGCTCTTGAGAGAAGCATTTATAATATGTATGTTTTCTTATTTATAAAATTATATAGTGTTATATTATAATTTTGTTTACCCCCAGGTAAAATTTGTATTTCTCCAGCATCATGTATACAGATCTTCAATTTACAATGGGTTATGTCCTGATAAACCCGAAGTACATTGAAAATATTGTAAGTAGAAAATGCACTTATAAGTAATCTACCCAAACTCGTAACTTAGCCTAGGCCACTTTAAACGTGCTCAGGACACTTACATCAGCCTACAGCTGGGCAAAACCATCTAACACAAAGCCTTTTTTATAATTCGGTGTTGAGTAAAGTAAATCTCATGTAATTATTGAAAGTGAAAAACAGAATGTTGTATGGGTACAGAATGGTTGTAAGTGGGTACAAAACGGTCGTGTACTCCGTAATCACGTGACTGACTGGGACCTGTGGCTTCTGCCTTTGCTCCGCATCATGAGAGTATCAGACCGCCTATCACTAGCCCAGGAAAAGATCAAAATTCAAAATCTGAAGTATGGTTTCTACTGGATGCACACTGCTTTCATCACACTATTGTAAAATTAAAAAGTCTTACGTCAAACCATCAGAAGTCAGGGACTATCTGTATATTACCTACCAGAAGGGACATATCTTAAAGATTACCTTTAAGTGGTTTAGTTTTACTTCTCTCTATATTTGCATAATATTTTAATGATAGAGGTAGGTGGAAAAAGGAATAGAGAAAATGTTTTTATTATCAAAGTGTTTCTTCAGTTACCAACTTTCCTCTTCACAACTACATAAATAAGGACATTTTAATACTCTCATTAATATCCATATTGCCATCCTCTCATTAAAAATCTAATGAGCATTAGCATACTGACAAGGACAATAAATACCAACAATTCATATCCAGTTACTAAAGCTAATGGTGTTTCCATTGGAATGTAATATATGTTTCAGCTTTTTTGCCAAAAGCTCAATGATACCTTTATCTCTAGTTGATCAATTGCACATTTAATTTAATACCTCTTAAATGCAAACAGCAGCCCAGAAATTACATTAGCGTTGTTGCCCGAGACATCAAGAGCCAGCAAGAGCCAGCAACTAGAGAGTGAAGATCACATGAAGGACTAATGCTGGTCGCAGAGTGGAAACGATAAGCAAACTCCTGCCTCAGCAAAGTGGCTTATTTGAACACAAAATAAATTATATAGCAGGCTCTGGCCCCACAGCAGGACTGATATTACTGCTTCTCACACAATGCTGAGGGATATTTTTAACTTCCTTGTTTCTAAGAACTCTTTCAATAAGCAAATTTTAGCTCCGAATTCTATTCTATGTAGTTTTCCAACATCAACATTTTTTTTCTTGGGTATACTAGTTCTCTGGATTGCTAATTTAACACTCCCTTTAAAAAGGAAGGGGATCTTTTTCTTTTAATAAGATAAATTAGAAAAGCTACAGAAATTAATTTGGACCCAAAGGAAGGACATTCTGTCTGAAAAGCTTGTTGGACATGATATTAGAGAAAGTGTCTAGTGAATTGCTTAGTGACATAGATGTATTACCTGTCTAGGAAATGAATTATGCTAAATCTAGACAATGCCACATGCCCACTTATTATTAAATATTGTGATATAACCATTAGCTTGGAGTTTGCAAATCATTGCACATTGAAGTATAAAACAAATTTTATTTCATTCATCCAAGGTCCCTTTTGGATTCAGTTTAGAAATGTCAAGGAAATTTCAAAATGTTTTTTTCTAAATATCTGAATTGCCTTTTTGCAGATCAATATATACAAGCATTAGAATATAAGTTCAAGAAAAGGTTAAGACTTTGAATGTCAATTTTTTTATTTGAAAAGTCAATGTATTTCAACAAAATCATTTTCATTACAACCATGAGATATTAATCAAAGACTTAAGATTGCTAGTAGTTGAGATGAGTAAACTTGGAGGTAAAGGTTTTTGGGAGAGATAGTCATCTTGGAACTCTTGTTTTGTGGCACATCTTGGTGGTTATGCCAAGATTGCAAGACTGACCACTCTTTCAGCCAATCCATTACTCAGGGTTGTTATGTAGCTTGTAACTTTGAAAGATGCAGTAATATCTCCTCTCCACAGCTCCAACAGATGGAAAACAGACTTGCTTACTCTTGCTATAAACTTGGTGAATTCCCCAAGCTCAGTATTTCTCAGTTGCAGCATAAACCTACAATGAGCAGCTCATCTGTAACCCCCAGGGGACTTCAGTACAAGGGAAACCATACAAATACACGGATGCGCAGGTGCCACGAGAAATAAGGTCGTTGGTCTCTGACTCAGGCTCTTATATTCTGTTAGCATCTGTGAAACATTAACTAGGTTATTAACTTCTAAAGAGGGCAAAATCAAGTCCAAGATCTGACAAAGATTACTTAAGGTTAGGTCAGTTAACCTCTCTAAATTTCACTTTCATGTGTAAAAAAGAAGACACGATAATGCCCATCTTGAGAATTTAAAAGGATTGAATGATATGATACCTGTGAAGTCTCTAGTACAAAGAAAACACTCAGCAAATATTTGTCTCTCTTTAAGTATTGCCACATGAGGGAGTATGTAAAACCATGTCAAAAGAAGGTTAAATTTATGCTATTTTACCTTTACATTCCCCATATTTATTCAGCTGTAACTTATAGTCCTGAGAAAATGTTTGTAGTTATCTAATACTGAATCACACTACACCACTATACTGAATTCTACTTGATCTCATCATTGTATTTCTTTAATATGCAGTTAAACTATATTTTAATTTTATTAAAATAATATTTATTAAGTGTGTTATCTATATTCATATATCAGTATGTAATTTTCTATTTGCTGTTCTGTTAGCTTTCATAAAATGATTTAGAGATTTTCCATTATTTCTATATATTTTAGAAGACTTTCATAAAGATTGCAATGATCTTATTTCTTTAAAATATGTCTTGGGGGTACTCAAATCTTTAAATCTTTCTGAGATGAGTGCTTTTATAGAGGATAGTTCTTGGACAAATTTCTCAATTTCTTTTACTGTTATTGTTATTAGTCTAGATTCCTGTGGGAACAGACATTACCACTTGTTTCACCCACTTTGCCTTTATTGTTCCCGCTACAGGGGCTGAAAAGGTGACAGTTGCTTTCTAGCCTTTCTTGCAGTTCTGTGGGGCCATGTTGTCCCAGTTATGAGTGATGCACTGAAAAGGAGAAGCAAGCGTTTGCTATGGCAGATTGAGGGCAGCTGAACGAGAACCTCCATGGACAATAGCCTGATTCACCCTTATTACTGACCCATTACTGTAGATTCAGCCTTGCAGTCCCACCTTCACCACCAAGTGAAGCCACACAGGTAATCACTCACCCTCCTGCAATCCTCACCATTAGCTAGGATCGGGTAAAACCCCCAAAGCCTTTGGTTTGCTGACTGCTTCCTCAACTCCATACTCCCAGCCTTTGCTAGTCTGCTGTAAGGTGCACTGCACCTTCTTGTGGAAGCCTCCTGACTGCCAGGTTCTTTCCTCTACCTCAGTTGAATCATAGGCTAAATGGTACTTCCTTCAGTCCAAGCCTACCTTCACTATACTCCCCACAAATTCTTCAGCCATTTCCCTGTTACCACACAGACAGCACATATGAGTTTCATATGCACACACGAATTTTGGTCATTTCGATATCATAAGTAGGAAAATGAATGGTTCCAAATGATTAAACTGAAACACAGGTGTCCACCATATATTCTGGAGGACAGGGATAATATAACTCAAAAGGTTAAGAAAGATGAAAGAGGTCAGTGATAATGTAGGATAGAGCAAACCACTAAAAAACTATTACAGAAATTCACACATGGGGTCATGGCTGTGAAACTGAGGATATGTCTGATGAGAAAAATTAACTGGAAGAATGACAGGATCCATCAAATGAGTGAACTGGATATGGTGGATATGGGGAATGATAAAAGAAACAAAAATTAGTTTAAGATTTCAGTCTAATAAGACACTTTAGAAAAATAGGCAAGTTTGCCATGTGGGAAGAAAACCCTAAGAATGATATATAAGGTAAACATTAAGGGGTTTTAAAAGCTTTGTGTTTGATATGAAGACAGAATTCTAAAATACCGTGTTAGTGGACAGAGATATAGGACCAAAGTTTTGGCCTTTTGTTGCAGATCTGAGAGCAAGTCATTTACCCAGATGTGTTCTCTGAAGCTCCCAGCGTAGGTGGCTTTTCCAGGAGAGGCAAAGGGAGCCTAGTGCAGGACAGGGACCTGAGTTCACAGGTGGAACCTCAAGGAAGAATATGAAGAATGAAAGAAGAAACTTGGACCGTTTTAAGTATTTCCACTTTTCTTTAAATTACTGCTCATTATCATAACTGAAATTATATCCTCTCCATTTTAATTCCGTTTTTCCAAATTGACTCTTGCTTTGTTGTTCTGTAACCATATTTATAACCATCCACAAATATTTACTAAAATTTCAAAATTTTAGTGAAATTTTATATTGCTATTCTATTATATAGAATATATAAATTTGCGTTGATTAGTTCTAGGACATTTGTAAAAAGCTCTGAAAAATCCAAAGTTGAAGTTTTCTACCAACTACAATTTAGGCTGCCTACTTCAACATAAATATATATATTATTATCTGGTTTGTGAAACGGGCCAATATTCAATCTAATTTTTAACATATCCAACCTAGTCATTTTAATTAATTTATTAAATAAAATTTCATGAGACCATCTACCAGGTACTTTACTGAAAACCAATATTCCCAAATGCATTTTTTTCATTCACCAATTTTTGTATCCTGTCATCCAAATAATTAAGTTTAAACGCTGGTTTCCTCTTTCCAGTCACCTTTTTTCAACTCTTTTGACATTGTAAGAGGTAGCAATCAAAAGCCTATTTTGCATATGATAATGTCCCACCAAAGAAGATACCAGAGGGAAGTAGCAAACTTTAAAAATAGCATATTGAGAGGAAAAAAAATCAGTGAAAATAAGTTGGCAATATAGTTTAAAGAAGAGTAGTTATAAAAGGTAAATATATTCTTTAAGTCAGTAGCAAAGATTCTATTTTATTAATCTAGAATGATTATGTCTCAAGTACAACTCAGAGAATTCTTGCTTAGATGATTGTGTTCAAAGGCCCAGTAGAATTGTAGGATTGGTATGCCTTCAGCAAGGAAAGAACAGAGAAACGGACAAGGCATTAGACAGTGGCTAAAGCATTTGAAGGTTGTACTGCTAAGTCTAGTGCGTAGGATGAAAACTCAACTTGAAATTTCAAAATCAAGTTTCTGCACCAGATAGCAAAACAGGTTCAAAAAACATCATTCAGCAGAAACACAAGATAAATCTTCCCAAAGTCAAGCTAGGATTACAATAGAGTATTGAAAAAAGCAGGAAATACAATTCTACCATTGAGGGGGAAAAATGGAAACAAGGATAAAAACATACATTTCTTTTGCACTAAACAAAAGAAACAAAAATATGGTTTACATCAGTAACACAAAAAAGTTTTTTTAAATAAAATTAGGTGGATAGATGCTGTCGGGATCCTTAGGGAAATAAATCTCTAAGCAAACAATATTCTGAGGATACATGAACATCTACCCTTAATTCTATAGGCCCTTGACATGTCTGTAGTCATGAGAGGGAACTGAGAGTATTCATTTAAAGTGGGAACGTGCCCAGTACTGTGTGACACACTGGGCCAGCGATGCCCTTTCTGAGCCTTTCCCAGAGATGGAGCAGTTAAGCAACAATGTGCGGTGCAAGAATGACAGTGGAACAAGGTGTTGTGGATATTGTTAGATGGGATGCCTCATCCAGAGGTGAGAACTCAGAACAGGCTTTCCAATTAGGAAGCAGGAGCTAAAATGGGAAAGTACTGTTAGAGATAGCGAGGTCAGAAAGGGGTAATCAGTCATGAAAGAGGATGCAGCCCATGGAGGGCCTTACGCGAGAGTGCACAGAGGGCTCAGAGGAGTGAAAGGGGTTCAGCATCTCCAGGGAGCACACAGTGTTGGGGAGCACAAGAAAAGTCCTCTGGAAAATGGCATTCCTGCATTTTTATGCACAATTTTCAAACTTTCATAGCCATCATTTTTGATGAAATAACAAATGCAGTGAGGTTTGGTTTTGTTTTGCTTTCTTTAGTATGGGGACCTCTTAGAATATATCCTGAAAACATACATTTAAGTGAATCTGAAAACACTTGATCCAGACAAAAAGTAATAAAGCATTAAGTGAAAGAACAATGAGCAAAAAAAAAGGATATGTTGGTTATAAGCCCAGTTAATCAAAGAGAACCAAAAATAAATAATCCACACAAGTCCTACTGGGGAGCCAGAGAGTGAGGAAGAGAAGTCTCTAAGTTAAATTTGAATAGTCAATTTTCTAAATAAAATTAAATTGAAGAATTTCATAATTTGAATCTGATTGAATTTACTGTATACATGAAAAAGAAATTACACAGATCAAAATGCCATAAGAAAAAAAGGGAAAGACATAGATAATAGAAATAAGGGGAGGGTTCTGGGAGGGAAGGATCAAGAGAGACAGAATATATAAATATGTTCTTTGGGTTAGCATTAGCAACAGGTTAGTTGTGACCTACCAAATGCAGACCAGATCATTATCATCAGCTCATTTTCTGTTCTTTCACTATGCCCAAGTGTTTTTCGTTGATAAACAAAGTTTTGAAATAACTCTGATATAGGCATTACCATCCCAGTTTTATGAATATGTAAAATGAGGCTTAGAGAATTTGTAAAACTGGTCCTGGGTTTTCTGGGTGTTTCTGACCCCTAAGTCTGTATAAATCACTTGTCTCTGCTGGAAGAGAATATATGCCTGCAAATCCTAATGAGATTATCTGAAGATTCTCCACACCAAATAGGAACGAGAGTATGAATTTTTAGTAAACCTTCTGAGGACATCCTTGACAGACTGACTCAACTTAGCATTCTTTGCTAAGACAAGCAACGACCTGGATTTACTTCTTGCTCAGTCCAACTGTCTTCACAGTTCAGATTTTAACCCTGATCATTTGTATTTTACATATGTATTGGTATTCACAAGGGAAGCTAGGTGAGAGTAAACTAAACACTAATAAGCAATTTCCTCATCTTAGTTCAAAACCCCCTGAGGTAGTTTGAAAGCCTCTTTCTGTGCATAGAGGTAACTGTCACCAGTCCACCTCAGATTCTGCATCCAAGTCCGCAGTTTTCAGCCCTATGTATTACAATTACCTAGGGACTTTTTAAAAATATTGATGCCTAGACCACACCCCCAGAGATTCTGATCCACTCAATCTTGGTGTGGCTCAAGAACTGAAAATTTTTAAATCTCGTGATGTGAAAGTGTATACAGGGTTGAGAACCACTGAATCAAGCCCATCAGGATGATCTCATTGCCATAACCAGTGATTGCTTTAGACATGGGCATGAGACTCGATGCTGGCCACTGAAACATGAGAGAAAATATTCTAGAGCAATTGTGGGAGATGTTTCCTAGTTCTAAATAGAAACCTGGGAAGGATGTGGTTCCCCTTCTTTTGGACATGATCATGTCTGGCATTGACACATGGAACTACCGCAAAGCATCTTGGCATCCTACAAAAAACTAACTATAAGATAAATATATTGAGGACAAAAGAATAAAAAGATTAAAGGAAACAAGGTCCTGCTCATTATTGATGTCTGGTATCCATCTTCCTTTGGACTTCCAATTATGATAAATCATAGATTTCCTTATTGTTTAACCCTATTTGAGTCAGGGTTACCTATTATCTGCACCCCAAGTAGTCATTACTGATCTAGCATATAATACTAATAATAATCTCTCATTTGTGTAATCAAATAATCCTGACAGTACATTAAAAATTTTCCTCAGTTTTCAATATTACTGCTCGAGATTAATTATGTCATTGTTACCAACACTTTCCAGACCATTCCAGTTTTAAAATGTATCAGAATTTATTCTATTTAGAAATGTCCTTACAATTCAGGACCTAAAAATAGAGACCAACCATTTTTTTTCTGAGTTTATTCCACTATGCTCAGCTAGACAGCCCAATTCCTAATATTATCATAGCTGCATGTGGTTTCAAGACCTACTAATAAGTAATCTTGTTTCTTGCTTCTTCATCATTCATTTGTTTAGACAGTCAATCAACAAACACCAAGCATTTTCTATGGATCAGACACCCTGCTTCTGCTGGGATATATAGATTTTAAAATGCTACTGAGAAGGTCACTGCCTAGTAAGAGAAACAGATAAATTAACATATAATACTGTGTGATTAATTTATCATGGAGACTAGTAAGATCAGTTTTGCAAAAGAGCCAAGACAGATCTGCAAGCAAGCAAAAAATGTGACTCTTATTAACTCATGCTTTTATTAAATCTCCAAATGTCTCTGCTTACAACTTCAATAGCTTCTAGAGAAATAGGAAAACAGAAATTAAAAGTGAAATCTTGGTAGCCAAGATGAGTAAAGGATAGAAATGAGATACTGCAATTGTTCAGTTAGAAGTCTAATTTCAAAACAATATAAAAGCACTGAAACTTTGAGAGATGGATTTTTTTTAAACATCAGGGAAAGTTTTCTCAAAACTGAATGTTTTGCACAACTGAAGCAGAAGGGCACTAATGGAATTGCCTTTTCAGAAACTCATAAATAAGAGCAAAATATCCCTATATCCTTAGGTATCAATCTTCCACATCAATCATATCTGTTTTGCTAGAAAACTAGCATTGCTCTATAGTGTTTTTCCCATTCCCCAGAAATCTTGGTTTTGCATAATATGACTTCAGAAACAACTGTCAAAAAAACTGATTTGAATATACCCAAGGTTTCTAAGACCAACTAAACTAGCACTTTATAGGAAGAGTTCATTTTATAAAGCTCCAGGGTTTTGTTCTGTTTTTCTTCTTAATCATAATAGGAAAAATATTAACCATGGGAAAGGAAAAATAGACTGTGTTTGGTTTTCAGATGCATGTGCTTTTTAATACAATTTTCTACCCTAATATATGAATCCAAAATCCTCTTCTATCTCTTCATGTGAATATTTGATCAGATGCTTGAACCTGAGTAATAAAATGGCCTGTGTTAGGTTTAGTAGCAGTTAATATTCCAAATATCCTGCCAAATTTTAGTTTTACATTATTAAGAAAATAGAATCTTGAATATGCATGTATTATGATTACCCTAACTGCAAAAAATCCTCCAAAGAAAAATGACTTGAACTGACTGTCATTTCAAAAAGTAATTATGCTATATTTGCAAAACACTTTTTGCCTAAAGAGTATGTGTCCTAATAGTCAATTTTATTATTAAATGCTATCTGATTTCCTTTCAGGGAAAAAAATGGCTAGAGAATTTGATCCTCCAAGTACAAGCTCTTACTGTAATCCTTCTCTTCCTAAAGTCACAAGTCTGAACCTTTAGAAAGACCAAAAAAGATTTATACCTCGAGCCTGATAAAGATGATTTGCAATTACCCCAGCACATCTTCTGAGTACCCAGACTGATATGCAGGTCTTGAGAAATCTAGCAAGGCTACAAGCTAGACTATTGAAGTTGTCCTAAATTTCTTTTATCTGGAAGATTCAATTAAGGTTTATGACAAATCCATTAAATGCAGGAAATAAACTCCATTCTGGAGCTGTCAAAAAAGGAGTAGAGGGTAAGTTAGGTAAGAGAGCTGTGGGCATGCCCGACACTAGTCAGATTTCCTTGTCAGTTGATGGTCCCAGGAGTTGTATGGACTCGGCCACTGATTGACAGCTCATTGGTGGACCTTTCAGTGTGGGAACAGTACAGTTTTAGGGCTCCAGGAATGATGGATATAACTTTACCATCAACTCACTCCTCATTTTATATAGTTCTGTATATTTTCAACTCTTCAAACTAAGGATTAACTCCTAGTGACATCCTTTATACTACACAGAGACCACGTGTGCTGTTAACTTTGATGATACAGAGACAGTAGGACTTGTCCTATATTTGTTTTTAAAGATTCTTGGTGCCAACTAATTGATGATGTAAAAGCTTTTGATTCTCAACTTTTAACAAGTATCTTCCCATGAAGGCTATGTTTTATACTATTTTTTAAAATTCGATTTAATAACCTGTGCAACTTCATCTTTGGTAAATAAACCATTTTAAGCACAGAACCATCTACCTAAAATTATCTCAAACATTACCTCTCCCAACACACACACACACATACACCCTTGTTGTCATGGAACCCTAAAGTCCAGAATAAGAACCATGAATCTAACAGATGTTCAAACTTTGAACACTGAAATTGGCCATAAAGAGTTCATCTAATGTGTGTGTGGGGGAGGGAATGGGGAAACATGTGGACAAGAAAACCAGTAATGACTTACGACTTTAAACTATATGGACGTGTTCATGAACACAGCCTTAACCAGATATTATATAGACTCAGAGAAGTGATATTATCATGGGTTTACACAGATGAGAATATTTTTGTTCGAGTCTCAACAATGCTACAAGTGTGATACTTAACCCTGAACTAAATGTATCAGGATTAAAAAAAAAATTTTCATTGAATCAATAAACTAACAGTTAAAAAAAAAGCACATCTAAGCCTTCCAGTTAGTTTCCTTTTCTCCACGCATCCTACAATTTCAAGTATTCCTTTTGTGATAGAGTTTTGAGTTCTCTTGCCATTTCAGCCTCTGTTCTTTGAACACACTCCAGATTATCTCTGTCACCTAAATTGTGGTACTAAACAATGAAAGAAAACACTTGAAAAGTAGTATAACCAGCAGCCTTTGTGTTTTCAATCCAAGGTAGAAAAAAACTTCGGTTAATGCAGCCTACGGTTGTGTAATTGATTGTGTTAAATTGTGACTGCATCACATACTATGAGCTTAATGGTAATGAAAACTCCTAAACAGTCCTGTATATCTTTTTTATATGACCTGCATACAGCATTTGGTATTTGGGTTTGGGGACATGTATTCAGGGCCTTACATGTACTCCTGATAATACTGTATTTTGTCAAGTGTCATCCTGTCTTAGAATAACATGGATTGGGATTTAAGGAGAGGGGCAAGGGTGTAAGTGTGGTTACCTGCTCAAGATCCTGTGTCATGCAATATCTAGTTTCTTCTAGTTTATCCTACTCACAAATTTGATGACTTGGAAATCTCCACGCATACCACATAATTAACAATAGCTAACATTTTTGAGCATTTACCATGTTTTAGTGCTTTGCTTTATAAGATTTATCTGACTTAATCTTCACAAGAACCTAATGAGGCAGATACCATTACTATTGCCATTCTAAAGATGAGGAAACTGTGGCTTACAAAGATTCACTAACTTTCCCGAGGTCACACTCTAACAAGTAGTGGAAGCTGGACTTGGGCTCAGATAGTCCAAGCCCTATTCACTGTTAACTATGTTATATTTCATTGTCTGTCAGTCATTAAAAAATGAATATAACAGGGTCAAGGGCAGAGTCCTAAGACATGCCTTTATGAAATCCGCCTGGTCACACTGATGCACTGAATAATAATCTCTGGATATAGTCTTGCCATCATTACCTAATATCATTAACACTCACTAATCACTCACCATCTTTACCCAAAGGTATCTTGAAAGACTTGGCCAATGCCTTGCTTTAGCCCAAATACACTGGGATGTGCATTCCTCTCATCTACTGACCTAATACCCTCAAAGAAGGAAACTCGATTTCTTTAATAATGTTTCTCCTTAATAAACACATATCAGCCTCTAAGAATCACTGCTTCCTTTGCTGGTTGTTCACCAAACATTTCTTTAATCATTAATTCTAAAATCCTACCTAGAACCCTTGGCTCACCCAGACTATAGTTTATGGGAAACTTCCTATCCCTTAACACCAGTAAGGATGGCCAACATCCAAAACACAAACAACAACAAATGTTGGCGAGGATGTGGAGAAAAGGGAACCCTCCTACACTGCTGGTGGGACTGCAAATTAGTTGAACAATTGTGGAAAGCAGTATGGAGGTTCCTCAAAAAACTCAAAATAGAAATACCATTTGACCCAGGAATTCCACTCCTAGGAATTTACCCTAAGAATGCAGCAGCCCAATTTGAAAAAGACAGATGCACCCCTATGTTTATTGCAGCACTATTTACAATAGCCAAGAAATGGAAGCAACCTAAGTGTCCATCAGTAGATGAATGGATAAAGAAAAGGTGGTACATATACACAATGGAATATTATTCAGCCATAAGAAGAAAACAAATCCTACCATTTGCAACAACATGGATGGAGCTAGAGGGTATTATGCTCAGTGAAATAAGCCAAGCCGAAAAGACAAGTATCAAATGATTTCACTCATATGTGGAGTATAAGAACAAAGAAAACTGAAGGAACAAAACAGCAGCAGACTCACAGAACCCAAGAACGGACTAATAGTTACCAAAGGGAAAGGGACTGGGGAAAATGGGCGGGAAGGGAGGGATAAGAGGGAAAAAGGGGCATTACGATTAGCAGATGTAATGTTGGGGGGGCACGGGGAGGGCAGTACAACTCAGAGAAGGCAAGTAGTGATTCTATAGCATCTCACTACGCTGATGGACGGTGACTGTAATGGGGTTGGTGGGGGGGACCTGATGAAGGGGTAGTTTAATAATCGTAATATTGCACATGTAATTGTAAATTAATGATAATAAAATAAATTATATTTAAAAAAAAATGGGTAGAGGAGCTGAACAGACACTTCTCCAAAGAAGAAATTCAGATGGCCAACAGGCACAAGAAAAGATGCTCCACATCGCTAATCATCAAAGAAATGCAAATTAAAACCACAATGAGATATCACCTCACACCAGTTAGGATGGCCAACATCCAAAAGACAAACAACAAATGTTGGCGTGGATGTGGAGAAAGCAGAATCCTCCTACACTGCTGGTGGGAATGTAAATTAGTTCAACCATTGTGGAAAACAGTATGGAGGTTCCTCAAAACACTCAAAATAGAAATACCATTTGACCTAGAAATTCCACTCCTAGGAATTTACCCTAAGAATGCAGCAGCCCAGTTTGAAAAAGACATATGCACCCCTATGTTTATCGCAGCACTATTTACAATAGCCAAGAAATGGAAGCAACCTAAGTGTCCATCAGTAGATGACTGGATAAAGAAGATATGGTATATATACACAATGGAATATTATTCAGCCATAAGAAGAAAACAAATCCTACCATTTGCAACAACATGGATGCAGCTAGAGGGTATTATGCTCAGTGAAATAAGCCAGGCAGAGAAAGACAAGTATGAAATGGTTTCACTCATCTGTGGAGTATAAGAACAAAGCAAAAACTGAAGGAACAAAACAGCAGCAGACTCACAGAACCCGAGAATGGACTAACAGTTACCAAAGGGAAAGGGACTGGGGAAGATGGGTGGGAAGGGAGGGATAAGGTGGAAAAAAGGGCTATTACAATTAGCACACATAATGTAGCGGGGGGGTCGGCGGATACGGGGAAGACAGTATAACAGAAGACAAGTAATGATTCTATAGCATCGTACTACATTGATGGACAGTGACTATAATGGGGTATGTGGTGGGGACTTGATAATAGGGGGAGTCTAGTAACCATAATGTTGCTCATGTAATTGTATATTAATAATAGCAAAAAAAAGATTATAAAAGAAAAAAAAAAAAGAAAAACTAAAGAGCATTAACATGCCTTCATTCTTCCAATACTACTCCCATTCTTCGCAATAAAAAATTTCAAAAAGAGATCAGAAAACTTTACCAGTCTTTCTCAAATCTGTTGTGCTTCAGAGCACTAGGTGACTGGGAATGTAGCTAATTTTGTGTCATCAGTACATAAAATGTGTGTTTTGAAGTAATAAAAAGATGGCAATGAAAACTATAAAGTTCATATTTATAAAATAAAGTAATAAAAAGTAAATTATTCCTCTATCTGAAGTAAATTCACCTAATTCCTTTCTGTAAAACCTGTGCTTGAAAGTAAGTGCTTATGGCACACTCAAGCTATTGATTTCTGCAAGTTAATCATTTCCACCAGTGGCATACAATCCCTGGATGGCTGGTAAAACATCTGTCAGCCTGTTTCATGTTCCAAAAAGCTAGTCAGTAAGTCAATAAAATTTGTGAGTGTCTTTGGTGTAGAGACCATTCTAGAGGATGCAACGGGGAAATGTAAAGGCAAGAAATGTATAAATTGATTCAGGGACCCATGCATCTCCATGACAGCTCTCTGGATAGGAAAATAGAAAGTAAAATTTCAAGCAGTTTAATGTTCCTCTTGGAACAGACACAAACTTTTCCTGAAATGACGAGTTAGTTTAAATCTATATATTCTCACTTATATTTTTCCTGGTAATGGGAAAACATGTTTTAAAAGATGTCAGATTTTACTGTCGTGGTATGCCACATACCTTTGGGACTTGAAGCTCTTTCCTCAGGTATGAGGCTATTTACCGAATAACCCAGGGAATGGCAGGATGTCCATGAAATCTCTGAATAGAGTGGGCCGGACCCCTTCATGTCATCCCAGCAGAGCAGAGTGTGGGGGGCATGCCCGGGGGAATACACCAGGCACTCAGTTCTAAAGAAGGGGTAGAAAGAACAAAAATGGCCACTCTTAAGTAAACATTTGATAGCAGGATCTTGAAAACCCAAGAGATCATGAACATGTTTAAAGATAACTCTCAGTAAACACAGAAACAAAGAAAGCGATCAAGAGCTCCAGGATGCTGTACTCCTGCACAGGCTAGTGTAAAACTAGAAAGGAAATTAACCGCGTTTGGACAAAGCAAGGAGGGAAATCCAGATCTAAATAAACAGATCATTGTCTGAGCCAGATCTGGATAGGTGACCTAATTCAGATTACTCCACATGCAACAGATTATTCTCTGAACAGAGTCTTGAGAAGGAAAAATTGATGTGAGTCATCAGCACCCTATTTGTAAAGTTATTTCAGCATAGCTTTTAGTCATCTTCATTTAAAAAAAAATCCTCCAGATATAATATAAAAAGACATATGAATCAGGTGGTTACCACTGATGTTGCTATTAATACTCTGGATACTAAAAGAATGTTGCTGGCCTAAGATAACTTTTTTTCTCTCTCTGGAAATTACAGGCCTAAAAGCCCCAAGAGAGTATCCTTTGAATAAAAGGAAATTCTAACTTTTGCATCCCATATGCTTTCTGTATAGAACCTCAATAATATTTAATTAATAAAGAAATGAACAGATAATTAGACATAATATTTTTATTCTCTAACTCAGCTTTATGTGACCTTCATTTCAAAAGCTCCCAGAGGAACTTGTTAAAAATGCACTCGATCTCAGACCAACAATTACTGAAACATTCTCCAAGGTAGAGTCCAAGAATCTACATTTGAAACTCTGGAATCAGAGGAGGCTCTGCTGTTTACTTGCCCTGTGGCCTTGCCATGTCTTACTACTTCTCTGAGCCTCGGGGCACTCACCCGCAAGCAGTGTATCCAGTAGCGCCTCCTCCTCAGGTTGCTGTGAGGATAGCATGAGATCATGCTCACAACGTACACAGCACCATGCCTGCCATCTGCTTGGTGCAAAGGAAATGGGAGTTAAAATTAGTAAATGCCACATGGACTTGTGACAAAGGACAGAACATTCTGGTTCTGCTTTTTTTCTTCCACCAAGAAATAATAATCAGCAATCACAGTCATTAACAGTTAGGCCTTATTATTATTAAATCCCAACTCTGGGCTAAACAGAGTCCAGAATAGGTACTTCACATGTGTTAAAATATTCCCAATAAACCCAGCATTATCTATTCCACAGAAGCAAGCCTTCTGAGTCTCTGCAGGTGGAGAATGCCAGAGCTGCTCCCAAACTTTTACTATGTAATAAATATCCTATCTCTTAAAAGTAAAGTACATTTTCCTCCTGAAGAAAAACAAAGGAAATTTCCCTTAAAACTCTCCAGGGTGACATTTTTGAGTGTGTGACAACCCATATTAAAATGTGAATTTATTATCTTTTCACACTCTTATTTATAGTCCATGCGAACACCCTGAATAGGAAATTCATTATCCACACTGTCTTGATTAAGATCTCAAAAAACTATTTCTGATAAAAACACTTATTAACAACTGAAATTCATTGTCTTGGAATTTCTTTTTCAGGCTCTTTTTATAAACAAGATCATTGGGCCAATAAGTCAGTCAATAATATTTACTGAGCACCTGCTAAATGGATGTATCCAGGAGGGCATATGTGTTCAGTACATTGTTGTTAGACTGCAGTCTTGGTGACCCAGGGGGGGAAAAAAAGAAAGAAAGAAAAGCTTTTTCCACTCAATAACTTACTGTTTGTTGATAAAACTCTTTATATTAAATCCTCTATCCTACACTTCATTTTTGTGATTACTACCATTTTCTCTCTTTCTGTCTCTGAGTTGAAGGAGATCATCCATCTCACTTTATAATCTTCCAGTTTTCTGTGGCATTTGAGCTCAGCACCTTTTTTTATTATTACTTTCAGTAAGTTTTTTTAAATTTGTTTTGGTTGCTTTAAGATTCAGGAGACTTCCGGGAAGCTGGCGGCATGAGCACGGCAGCAGAAATCTCCTCCCAAAACTATATATATCTATGAAAATACAGCAAATACAACTATTCCTATAGGAGAGACGAGAATACACAGGAAAGCGCACAGCGTGCAGCTACACCTGAGAGGACATGGCACCCCGCGAGGCGGGTAAGATACGGAGCGGCGACCCAGCGGGAACCGAGCACTCACCAACCCCAGTGCACCGGCGGGAGGAGAGGATTCAGAGCCGGGAGAGAGTGGTACTACACCCCGCAAAAGAACCAGCCCCGGTGATCTGCGCGGGGAGTGCTGACACACATAGTGAGGTGTAGCAGAGATTGGAGAGACAGAGGGTGCAGGATCTGGGCGGAGAATGCACCAGGGTGCTTGCAGCCGGCTCCCAGGAAGGAAAAAAAAAAAGAAAAGCATGCGCTTTTCTCATCAGTTTTTAAAGAGACAGGAGCCAAGCGGAGGAGCTGGATCGCCCCGGCACACTCAGCCCAGCAGGCTGGGAGTCCTGGGGAGTTTCGGACCCCTTAGCTGGCGACTGGGAAAGGATGGCCACACTTAGACTTCTCACAGGGATCAGCAGCCTCCCATTCGTTCCCACCCTGGTCAGAGCTATAAAGGGCCCTGCAGAGCAGCACAACAACGGCTGTGGAATAGTGGAGCAACACTGCCACCTACAGCATCCCCACAGAATCTACTCCCGGTGGGTGTTTTTTTTTTCTTGTTTTGTTCTGTTGTTCTGCTGTTGGGTTTTTGTTTTTTCTTGTCTTTTTTCTTTTATTTTCTTTCTCTTTTTAAAGTCTTAAAGAGCCCAGCTGACATACAAGGCAACTACCAGTGACCACTGCTATAGCCATGAAAATACAGAGGAATATGGTCCAGCAAAAGATCAACCAGACAACCCCAGAGAAGGAGCCTGAAGGGATGGAAATGCACAGTCTTCCTGAAAAACAATTCAGAATAGAAGTCTTAACCATGCTGATGGATCTACAGAGAAATGTACAAGAGCTGAGGGAGGAAGTGAGGAAAGACAATGCAGAAATCAGACAAGTGATCGACGGGATTACCAGCAGACTGGATGAGATGCAAGAGACTGTTAATGTAATAGAAATCAGAGAACAGGAATACAGAGCAGCTGAGGCAGACAGAGATAAAAGGATCTCTAGGAATGAAAGAATAGTAAGAGAACTGTGTGACCAATCCAAACGGAACAATATTCGCATTATACGAATACCAGAGGGAAGAAGAGAGAGAAAAAGGGTTAGAAAATGTCTTTGAAGAAGTAATTGCTGAAAATATTCCCACACTGGGGAAGGAAATAGTCTCGCAGTCCACGGAAGCCCACAGATCTCCCAACACAAGGGACACAAGGAAGACAACACCAAAACACATAATAATTAAAATGGCAAAGATCAAAGATAAAGACAGAGTATTAAAGGCAGCTAGAGAGAGAAAAAAGATCACCTACAAAGGAAAATCCATCAGACTATCATCAGACTTCTCAACAGAAACCTTAAAGGCCAGAAGAGAATGGCATGATATATTTAATGTAATGAAACAGAAGGGCTTCGAACCAAGAATGTTGTATTCAGCATGATTATCATTTAAATATGACGGAGGGATTAAACAATTTCCAGACAAACGAAAGTTGAGAGAGTTTGCCTGTCATAAGCCACCACTACAGGATATCTTAAACGGACTGCTCTAGAAGGAAGCACCCCTAAGGCTAAAAAGATGTCACCAGAGAAAATAAAATCATAGCAAACAAAGCAGACCATCCAAATACCAACTAAAGGCAAAGAATAAACACCTAGAATATAAAGAATGGAGGAGGAAGACTAAGATGGGAGAGAAATAAAGAAACATCAGACGGTGTTTACAATAACTTAACAAGAAACTTAAGTTAGATAGTAAAGAAGCAACCCTTGAACCTTTGGTAACCATAAATCTAAAGCCAGCAATGGCAATAAGTACATATCTATCGATAATCACCCTAAATGTAAACGGACGGAATGCACCAATCAAAACACACAGAGTAACAGAATGGATAAAAAAGCAAGACCCATCTATATGCTGCTTACAAGAGACTCACCTCAAACTCAAAGATATACACAGACTAAAAGTGAAGGGATGGAAAAAGATATTTCATGCAAACTACAAAGAGAAAAAAGCAGGTGCTGCAGTACTTGTATCAGACAACATACACTTCAAAACGAAGAAAGTAACAAGAGATAAAGATGGACATTACATAATGATACAGGGGTCAGTCCGACAAGAAGATATAACCATTTTAAATATATATGCACCCAACACAGGAGCACCAGCATATGTGAAACAAATACTAACAGAATTAAAGGAGGAAACAGACAGCAATGCATTCATTTTAGGAGACTTCAACACACCACTCACTCCAAAGGACAGATCAACCAGACAGAAAATAAGTAAAGACACAGAGGCACTGAACAACACACTAGAACAGATGGACCTAACAGACATCTACAGAACTCTGCACCCAAAAGCAGCAGGATACACATTCTTCTCAAGTGCACATGGAACATTTTCCAGAATAGACAACATACTAGGCCACAAAAAGAACATCAGTAAATTCAAAAATATTGAAATCCTACCAACCAACTTCTCAGATCACAAAGGTATAAAACTAGAAATAAATTTTAGAAAGAAATCAAAAGGCTCTCAAATACATGGAGCCTTAACAACATTCTCCTAATTAATCAATGGGTTAACGACCAAGTCAAAACAGAAATCAAAGAATATATGGAGGCTAATGATAACAACAACACAAAGCCACAACTTCTGTGGGACGCAGCAAAGGCAGTTCTAAGAGGAAAGTATATTGCAATACAGGCCTATTTAAAGAACGAAGAATAATCCCAAATGAATAGTCTAAAGACAAAATTACTGAAATTGGAAAAAGAAGAACAAATGAGGCCCAAAGTCACCAGAAGGAGGGACATAATAAAGATCAGAGAAGAAATAAATAAAATTGAGAAGAATAAAACAATAGAAAAATTCAATGAAACCAACAGCTGGTTCTTTGAAAAAATAAACAAAATAGATAAACCCCTAGCCAGACTCATTAAGAGAAAAAGAGAATCTACACACATAAACAGAATCAGAAATGAGAAAGGAAAAATCATGACGGACCCCACAGAAATACAAAGAATTATCAGAGAATATTGTGAGAATCTATATGCTAACAAGCTGGAAAACCTAGAAGAAATGGACAACTTCCTAGAAAAATACAACCTTCCAAGACTGACCAAGCAAGAAACAGAAAAACTAAACAGACCAATCACCAGCGACGAAATTGAATCAGTAATCAAAAAACTACCCAAGCACAAAAACCCCGGACCTGATGGATTCACCTCTGAATTCTACTAGACATATAGAGAAGAAATACCACCCATTCTCCTTAAAGTTTTCCAAAAAATAGAAGAGGAGGGAATACTTCCAAACTCATTCTATGAAGACAGCATCACACTAAAACCAAAACCAGGCAAAGATCTCAGCAAAAAAGAAAATTACAGACCAGGATCCCTGATGAATGTGGATGCAAAAATACTCAACAAAATATTAGCAAACCGAATTCAAAAATACATCAAGAGGATCATACACCATGATCAAGTGGGATTCATCCCAGGGATGCAAGGATGGTACAACATTCGAAAATCCATCAACATCATCCACCACATCAACAAAAAGAAGAACAAAAACCACATGATCATCTCCATAGATGCTGAAAAAGCATTTGACAAAATTCAGCATCTATTCATGACTAAAACTCTCAACAAAATGGGTATAGACGGCAAGTACCTCAACATCATAAAGGCCATATATGACAAATCCACAGCTAACAACATACTTAACAGCGAGAAGCTGAAAGCTTTTCATCTAAGATCGGGAACAAGACAGGGATGCCCACCCTCTCCACTGTTATTCAACATAGTACTGGAGGTCCGAGCCACAGCCATCAGACAAAACAAAGACATACAAGGCATCCAGATTGGTAAAGAAGAAGTCAAGTTGTCACTATTTGCAGATGACATGATACTGTACATAAAAAACCCTAAAGATTCCATTCCAAAACTACTAGAACTAATATCTGAATTCAGCAAAGTTGCAGGATACAAAATTAACACACAGAAATCTGTTGCTTTCCTATACACTAACGATGAACTAACAGAAAGAGAATTCAGAAAAACAATTCCATTCACAATTGCATCAAAAAGAATAAAATACCTAGGAATAAACCTAACGAAGGAAGTGAAAGACCTCTACTCTGAAAACTACAAGACACTCCTAAGAGAAATTAAAGAGGACACTAACAAATGGAAATGCATCCCATGCTCTTGGCTAGGTAGAATAAATATTGTCAAAATGGCTCTACTACCTAAAGCAATCTACAGATTCAATGCAATCCCTATCAAACTACCAACAGCTTTCTTCAATGAACTAAAACAAATAATTCTAAAATTAATATGGAACTACAAAAGACCCCGAATAGCCAAAGCAATCCTGAGAAGGAGGAATAAAACAGGGGGAATTATGCTCCCTGACTTCAAGGTCTACTACAAAGCCACAGTAATCAAGACAATTTGGTATTGGCACAAAAACAGACCCACAGACCAGTGGAACAGAATAGAAAATCCAAACATTAACCCAAACATATACAGTCAATTAATATTTGATAAAGTGCCTTGGATATACAATGGGGAGATGACAGCCTCTTCAGCAGCTGGTGTTGGAAAAACTGGACAGCTACATGTAAGAGAATGAAACTGGACTACTGTCTAGCCCCATACACAAAGGTAAACTCAAGGTGGATCAAAGACCTGAATGTAAGTCATGAAACCATAAAACTCTTAGAAAAAAACATAGGCAAAAATCTCTTGGACATAAACATGAGCAACTTCTTCATGAACATATGTCCCCGGGCAAGGGAAACAAAAGCAAAAATGAACAAGTGGGACTATATCAAGCTGAAAAGCTTCTGTACAGCAAAGGACACCATCAGTAGAACAAAAAGACATCCTACAGTATGGGAGAATATACTCATAAATGACATATCCGATAAGGGGTTGACATCCAAAATATATAAAGAACTCATGCACCTAAACAAACAAAGAGCAAATAATCCAATTAAGAAATAGGCAGAGGACATGAATAGACACTTCTCCAAAGAAGAAATTCAGATGGCCAACAGGCACATGAAAAGATGCTCCACATCGCTAATCATCAGAGAAATGCATATTAAAACCACAGTGAGATATCACCTCACACCAGTGAGGATGGCCAACATCCAAAACACAAGCAACAAGAAATGTTGGCGAGGATGTGGAGAAAAGGGAACCCTCCTACACTGCTGGTGGGAATGCAAATTAGTTCAACTATTGTGGAAAGCAGTATGGAGGTTCCTCAAAAAACTCAAAATAGAAATACCATTTGACCCAGGAATTCCACTCCTAGGAATTTACCCTAAGAATACAGCAGCCCAGTTTGAAAAAGATATATGCACCCCTATGTTTAACGCAGCACTATTTACAATAGCCAAGAACTGGAAGCAACCTAAGTGTCCATCAGTAGGTGAATGGTTAAATAAGAGGTGGTACATATACACAATGGAATATTATTCAGCCAAAAGAAGAAAACAAATCCTACCATTTGCAACAACATGGATGGAGATAGAGGGTATTATGCTCAGTGAAATAAGCCAAGCCGAAAAAGACAAATATCAAATGATTTCACTCATATGCGGAGTATAAGAACAAAGAAAAAAACTCAAGGAACGAAACAGCAGCAGACTCACAGAACCCAAGAATGGACTAATAGTTACCAAAGGGAAAGGGACTGGGGAAGATGGGTGGGAAGTGAGGGATAAGAGGGAAAAAGGGGCATTACCATTAGCAGACGTAATGCTGGGGGCGGGGGGGCATTGGGAGGGTTGTACAACTCAGAGAAGACAAGTAGTGATTCTATAGCATCTTACTACGCTGATGGACAGTGACTGTAATGGGGTTGGTTGGGGGGACCTGATGAAGGGGGTAGTTTAATAACGATAATATTGTGCATGTAATTGTAGATTAATGATACCAAAATAAATTATTTAAAAAAAGATTCAAATTAAACAATCTAAAGCAATGCCTTTGCTGGGCAAAAGAAGGCTACCCATCTAAACAAATGACTTGTTCATATGTCAGTCATCTACAGTATAAGGTGAATCATTACATGCAATTTCAGATTTGCATCACTTTTATATGCATTTAAGGGCTCTCAATATTACATCCAGTTTCCAATACCTCCTTTGTCTTAAAAATGCTGGTTGAATGAATCTTTGGGTAAAGAGGCATTCTATTTTGCTTCTCCCATTAGCTTAATTGGTTCCAAGAAAGATACTGAATATTTAATAAAGTTGGAATTAGCTGGAATGTCTGAGTTGGCATCAAGTACATCACTCCATGAGGGGTTCCCCAGGTGGGAACACCACTAGCAGGCAGCGTGACTTCCCCATGACAAAAGTGGACTGAAGATGGCACAGAAAAAGGTTCAGAATGGAAATTGACACTGCTTCCCTTTGCCCAGCTTTCCTCACTGGACACAATGCTTTAGTTGGAGCATTTTCTCATTGAAGACACAGCTTAAGAACAGGGCTGAGACCTGCCTGACAGACCTGCTGTTCTGGAGCCTCAGGGCTTCCTTTAAGCTTTCAATTTCTTTCATATTAGATGTGAACGCTGAAACAACGGCTCAGGAGCTATGGCTCTCATTAGAATGCGCCAAAGAGCAGTGGTGGAGAAGAGTTTTCATTTGAACTCCTAACCTGACAAATCTAATTTGCAAAACATGTGACCCTAAGGGAATGCAGAGCATCCTTGATCTGAGTGAGTGTTCCTCCACTGTCATTATTCCAGGTTAAACCTGACAACCCACGGAGGCCCCAAACTAGCCTTTAGTCATCAGTTTATATTCTGAAACCGTTTCTGCTAAAGAGGCTTGCTCTGAAAAAAAACCTCATCATTTTTATGTTTACCAACTCAAACTTTCATTCACACACGCTACAAGTATTTACTGAGTACCTGCAGTACACCAGGGAGAGAGAGTGTGAGGCCCTGCAGAGTAGGAGGTGGGACGTCACAGTGAAAGACAGTCATATACCTGGCCTCACAGAGTTTACAGTTTTATGGGAAGACAAGTCATCAGTGCTACAAGCTATAGCAAAATTTATGATGTGTTTTACTAATGGAACCACACTGGAAGGATCTAATTTCTTAGAACTGGGGAAGCTTCCCTGAGAATGTGACATGTGAGCCGATCACTGTGGGATGGGCAGAAGCCACCCACTGTGTCAGACCCTCTTAGGCACAATTCCAGACTCTCTCACGCTCACTCAGCTCTTGTTCCGCTGCCATGGAAACAACCACCTCTTGGTGGGCTCTGACCACCTTCCTGCAGGCACAACCTCAGCCTGCTTCCCCTCTGCCCTGAGTATCTCTCAGCTACCAAGCTGGGGCTTCCCTGCTCATCCCTCTGAAATTACTTGGTAACTGCAGGTGTGTACCCTGAAGCATGGGGGATTTAATAGCGCATGAGGTGAACCTTTGACCAGTGAAAAAAGAAGGATTGTGGATAAAACCTTCCTCCTCCCCAACCTTATGAACTGTCCTAAAAGGAGTTAGCTTCTTAGGGGGCTGTCCAGCCCAACTGAGCAGTCAGTCTCCCTGAACAGAGACTCCATCTCTCATCTCTGTTTGCCTCCTCCTCCCTTCCTCCCTGCTTCACCTTGCCCCTCACTCCTGCTCCCAGGACTATGCTCTCCACTGAAGGAGTAGCTCATCAGCCTTTGCATCAGGCTCGTTTTCTGGGGCACTAAAGCTAAATTCCCTGATAAACAGAGAAATCATATTCCAGACAGGGAACTGCAAGTACAAAAGCCAGAGTTCTGAAGGCCTGCAATTTAATATGCTTGGAACGAAGAATATGGGAAGATAAATGGGGAATAAGCAACCAACCATCTGAGGAGCCAGAGAAGGGAAGAGGTGACATGCGGTGAGGAGATCGGATGAATTGTGTTGATGTGAGGAGGTAAGGTGAGTTGAGGTGAGGAATTGAGGTGAGTTGAGCTGACGTGGTTGAGTGAGATGAGGTGATTTGAGGAGGGCAAGTGACGTGACGTGGTGAGGAGAATGATGTGGAATTGAATGGAATGTTAAGGAATGGTATGGAATGCTGTGGAATGCAATGGAATGTTGTGGAAAGGAATAGAATGTTTCGGAAAGGAGTGGAAAGTT